>CM019691.1:44492124-44734624 GCA_009760885.1 Achatina immaculata
TGTGTCTGCGAGCACGTGTTGGTTGTGCTACTCCAAGTGCAGGACATGCCTGGGCCGTTCGGCCGGACGAGCTGACGATAATCACTCAAGAAGGCGTTGTGTGGGGTACCCTCAGAGACAGAATCATCTAGTGTCCGGTTATTGGAGCCAGCAAAAGATACATAGCCATCTAGTGTCTGGTTATTGGAGCCAGCAACAGATACATAGCCATCTAGTGTCTGGTTATTGGAGCCAGCAAAAGATACATAGCCATCTAGTGTCTGGTTATTGGAGCCAGCAAAAGATACATAACCATCTAGTGTCTGGTTATTGGAGCCAGCAAAAGATACATAGCCATCTAGTGTCTGGTTATTGGAGCCAGCAACAGATTCATTTCGGAAAGGTATAAATGTGTCCACTTTCCTCAGTTGAGTTGAGGAGGTTTGCTGGAACGGGGATAATGGCGGGTAAGGAAGTTCAGATGGGGGAATTGTGAGCGGTGGTTTCAGGTAATTGCTTTTTGATTTTCCGTGAGAAACTACCAAATCTTCACATCCTTGTTGCTGCTGTTTGCATGGCTGCTGTCTCTGATCTTCGCTCTTCATCAGCTGCTGCAGAAAACAGGACTGGAAGTGAAGGTGTGGCGACTCCGCTGTAACAGCCTTCTGCTGGTTGACTGGAAAATTAAACTCAGGGTTGATCAACGTTGGCCGCTGTCCATGCTCATATAACTCTGGAGAAGTACCAGATTTTACAGCAGCACTCTCAGAGATTTCCTGTTTTCTGTGTTTACTCCACCAGAGATTAGATTCTGGACAAATTGTGGCTCCGCTAGCAAAAGCAAACCTCTTTGGAATGGCAGACACAGCGCTGCTTGTCGGCTTTCTTGAAATGTGGAAAGGCGGAAGACGAACTTTAAGCTTTGGTTCATTATCTGCTACGAAAGAACGCTTTCTAATATCTGAAGAACACATGTGTGTGTGGGAGCTCTCTATTTCCCGTACGCTTTGTCGGTCATTTGGAAGTTTTGAATTCCAGATTCTGCTGTGAGGACTCTCCGATGAATGTCTATGACTATTTATATGTCCTGTGACACCTTGCGCAGGCGGTAGAGCTGTGCAAGAGTTTGTGGCCTGATTTCTCAAATGTTTATGCATGCTAGTCCCAGCAAGGTGAGACACGGTTATTTTCGGTGGAGACTGAAGACTAGATCGAGATATGCTTCTAGTTATCCGGTTGTGGTCTGGCAATGTCACAGGACTTGCCAGATGCTGGCTTGGGGAAAGAGAACTCTCCCTGGACTTGTTTCTAGAGTTGTTGCATGACAAGGGCAGGTATGGTGGAGGGTGCGGTGACCTACATCGTCGACTTAATCTGTAGCTGGCGTAGGGGGAGAATATCTTTGATGCTGAACAAGAATTTACCGCGGATCTATTTTCTTCTTGATCTCGTCTTGGGCATCTGCTTTGTTCATGCTCTATCCTTGGGCATCTGCTTTGTTCATGCTCTATCCTTGGGCATCTGCTTTGTTCGTGCGCTAGTCTTGGGCATCTGCTTTGTTCATGTTCTGGTCTTGGGCATCTGCTTTGTTCATGCTCTAGTCTTGGGCATCTGCTTTGTTCATGCTCGTATCGTGCGCAGTGTAGAAAAGAGAAGTGTGTGTCTGGATGCTGTGCTGACAGAAGACGTGGAGGTGAGACATGTATGTTTGCCACAGTGTGACTGACCGGCCATGCTGTCTCTGTGCAATGTGTATGCAGTTGGTTCTGTAGCTGGCAATGTGTTCCAGGTGATGAAAGAACGTGTCTGCGTGGATCTAGTGTTTGCACATACGAGGTAATAAGGTTTGGATGGGCCGTTGTTAGGGAAGAGTTTGTAACTGGACATGCCCAAGTGTTGATCGAAGGTGAGTATCTAGCTAGAACTGCCTCCTGTCTGCTCACACACGAGGCCTGCTGTCCACCGACATCCAACACCGAGGATGAGTAGTGTGGGTTCGTGAAGTCCAAGTAAGAGAACTGTTGGGGAAGATCATTTCCCGACATTCTCCACAAGTCCTGAAAATATGTTTCTCCTAACTCTTCGACTGAAGCTTTACACTGCTGGGATTTATTTCTTCTACCATCTGCTTCCCACTTCTCTTTATCGTCGTCAGCACTTCCTTGGCGTTTCTGTTATCAAATAAATCATGCCACAAACAATAAACTGCCACGAGAACTTCAGTGGAAGAGAGACAGATAGACAGGGACAGAAACAGCCATACACAGACATTTACAGAGACAACTATACAAAGACACGTAGAGACAGCATAAGAGAGACACTAACATACAGAGACAGTTATATAGAGACATTAACATACAGAGGCATTTACATACAGAGACAACTACACAGACACTTAAAGACAGCTATATAGAGACATTAACATACATAGACAGCTATAAGGAGAAATTAACATGCAGAGACAACTATATAGAGAGACCTAGAGACAGCTATACAGAGGCACTTAAAGACAGCTATACACATATATTAACATACAGCTATACAGAAACATTAACATACAAAGACAGCTTTACAGAGACACTTAAATACAGCTATACAGAGACATTAACATACACAGTCAACTATACAGAGACATTAACATATAGAGCCAGCTATGCAAAGACACATAGAGATAGCTACACAGAGACATATAAAATCTACCATACAGAGAAACTTAAAGACAGCTATACAGAAACACTTAAAGACACCTAAAAAGAGACATTAACATACGGAGACAGCTATACACAGACATTAACATATAGAGGCAGCTACACTAGAACTTCACTTAAAGACTGGAAGAGAGACAGATAGACAGGGACAGAGACAGCCATACAGAGACATTTAAATAGACAGTCATACAGAGACATTAACATAAGGAAACAGCTACACAGAGAGAAACAGCTATAAAGAGACACTTAAAGACAGCTACACAGAGACATTAAAATACAGAGATAGCTATACAGAGACACTTAAAGATAGCTATACAGAGACATTAACATACACATACAGCTATACGGAGACATTTAGAGGCAGCTACACAGAGACATATAAAGACTACTATACAGAGACACTAAAACGCAGAGACAGCTGCTATCAGAGATATTAACATACAGAGAGACAGCTACACTAGAACTTCAGTAAAAGACTGGAGAGACACAGACAGACAGGGACAGAGACAACTATACAGAGACATTAACAGAGACGAGAAAGAAATACACAGGTACTTAGAGGCAGCTATAAAGAGACATTAACATACAGAAACAGCTATACAAAGACACTTAAAGACAGCTACACAGAGACATTAACATACAGAGACAGCTATACAGAGAGACTTAGACACAGCTATAAAGAGACACTTAAAGACAACTATACACAGCCAATAATATACAGAACAGCTATACAGAGATATTAACATACAGAGACAACTATATAGAGAAAATTAAAGACAGCTAGACACTTAAAGACAGCTATATAGAGAATTAACATACAGATATAGCTAGACAGAGATATTAACATATAGAGATAGCTATACAGAGACACGTACAGACAGCTATACTCAGACACATAAAGACAGCTATACAGAGACATTTAAGGACAGCAATACAGAGATAATAATATGCAGAGACAGCTATCAGAGACACTTAGAGTCAGCTATACAGAGACATTAACACACAGACAGCTATACAGAGATATTATAATACAGAGACAACTATACAAAGACACTTTGAGACAGCTATACAGTCTTTAACATACAGAGACATTAACATAAAGAGAAAGCTCTACAGAGACATTAACATACAGAGACAGCTAAACAAAGACACTTAGAGACAGCTATACAGAGACAGTAACAAACAGAGACAATTAAATACAGCTATACAGGGACAGCTATAGAGAGACGTTAATATACAGAGACAGCCATACAGATACATTTAGAGACAGCTATAGAGAGACACATAGATACTGCTGTAGAGAGACACTAACATGCAGAGACAGCTGTATAGAGACATTAACATACATAGACCGCTAGAGACACCTAAACAGATATTAACATACAGAGACAGCTATATAGGGACACTGAACTACAGAGACAGCTATATAGGGACTTTGCACTACAGAGACAGCTATATAGGGACTTTGAACTACAGAGACAGCTATATAAGGACACTGAACTACAGAGCTATACAGGGACACTGAACTACAGAGTTATACAGGGACACTGAACTACAGAGACAACTATATAGGGACTTTGAACTACAGAGACAGCTATATAAGGACACTGAACTACAGAGACAGCTATATAGGGACACTGAACTACAGAGACAGCTATATAGGGACACTGAACTACAGAGACAACTATATAGGGACACTGAACTACAGAGACAGCTATATAAGGACACTGAACTACAGAGACAGCTATATAGGGACACTGAACTACAGAGACAGCTATATAAGGACACTGAACTACAGAGACAGCTATATAGGGACACTGAACTACAGAGACAGCTATATAGGGACATTGAACTACAGAGACAGCTATATAAGGACACTGAACTACAGAGACAGCTATATAGGGACATTGAACTACAGGGACCTATACACTGGCACTAACATACAGAGGCAGATATACACCGACAATAACATACAGAGACAGCTGTACAGAGATATTAACATATAGAGACAGGTAAACAGAGACACTTAGAGACAGCTACACAGAGACATTAACAAACAGTAACAGATATACAGAGACATGTAATTACATTTATACAGACACAATTATACAGAGACATTAACATAAAGAAACAGTTATACAGTGATACTTACAGACAGCTACCCAGAAACATTAACATGCAGAGACAGCTATAGAGAGACATTAACGTACAGATACATCTATACAGAGACACTTAGATAGAGAGACAGCTATACAGAGATATTAACACACAGAGATAGGTGTACACAGACAGTAACATAGGGTCAGCTATACAGAGATATTAACATACAGAGACAGCTATACAGATACATCAAAATACAGAGACAGCTATACATAGCCACTAACATAAAGCTATAAAGAGAAATTAAGATGCAGAGACAGATAAACAGAGATACTTAGGAACAGCTACAAAGAGACATTAACATTCAGTGACAGCTATACAGAGACAGCTATACAGTGATATTAACATACAGAGACACTTAGAGACAACTATATAGACACTTAGTGACAGTTATACAGAGATATTAACATACAGAGACACTTAGAGACAGCTATACTGAGATATTAACATACAGAGACAGCTATAAAGAAACATTAACATACAGAAACAGTTATACAGAGACACTTAGAGTTCGCTATACAGAAACATTAGCATTCAGAGACATCTATACAGAGAAATTAATATATAGAGACAGCTATATATATAGACACTTAGAGACAGTTATATAGAGAAAGTTAGAGACAAGAACACAAGTTCATTTAGAGACAGTTATACAGAGAAAGTTAGAGACAAGAACACAAGTTCATTTAGAGACAGTTATGCAGAGACACTTGGACACAGTTATACTGAGACATTTAGAGACAGCTATACACAGATACTATATACAGCCATGCAGAGACACTAATAGGCAGTTATATCGAGACATTAACATACACAGACAGTTTTTCAGAGACATTAACATACAGAGACAGCAACAAAGAGACATTAAAATACAAAGATAGCTATTCATAGACACTTGGAGACAGCTATACAAAAACATTAACATTCAGAGACAGCTATACAGAAATATTAACGTGCAGAGACAGCTATACAGAGATACTTAGAGACAGAAATATACAGCCACAGCTGTACACAGAGACAGCTTACAAAGACATTAACATACAGAGAGCTATGCAGAGGCATTAACATAGAGAGACAGCTGTTTAGAGAAATCAACATATAGAAACACCTATACCGAGACATTTACACACAGAGACAGCTATACAGAGACACTACAACTCAGAGACAGCTATACAGAGACATTAAAATACAGAGACAGCTATTCAGAGAAATTAATATAGAGATACAGCTATATAGAGATATTACACACAGAGACAGTTATAAAGAGACACTTAAGAGAGATATGCAGAGAAATTTATATACACTACAGGATCGTTATTCAGAGACATTAACATACATAGTCAGGTATACATAGACATCGACATAAAGAGACAGTTATACAGAGATTTTCACATACAGAGACAGCTTTGGAGAGAGAGAGACTAACATACAGAGACATCTATATAGAGGCATTAACATACAGAACAGAGACAGTTTTACAGAGACATTAGAATACACAGACAGCTACACAGAGACATTAGAATACAGAGACAGCTATAGAGAGACATAATCATACAAAGACAGCATTACAGATACACTAACAGACAGAGACAGCTATACAGAAACATTTACATATAGAGATAACTATACAGAGACATTTAAAGACAGCTACTCGGAGACATTAACATACAGAGACAGCTATGCAGAGACATTTACAAACAGAAACATCAATACAGAGACATATACATACAGAGACCTAAACAGAGACATTTACTTTCAGAAACAGTTATAAAGAGATATTTACATAAACAGAAGTATGCAGAGACATTAACATGCAGATATAATTATATAAAGATACATGTACATACAGAGATAGGTATACAATGACATTAACATACATCGACAGCTATACAGAGATATTAACATACAGAGACACAGGCGCAGAGACACGTAGAGACATTAACATACAGAGAAAGCTGTACAGAGACACTTAGATATAGCTATACAGATTCGGCTATACAGAAACAGCTATACAGAGACAATAACATACAGAGACAGTTATATAGAGACCCTTAGAGACAGCTATACAGAGACAATAACATGCAGAGACACCTAGCTATATATAGACGTTAACATACACAGACAGCTATACAGAGACATTTAGAGAGAGCTATCCATAGACATTAGTATATAGATACAGATATGCAGAGCCATTAACATATAGAAACATTTAGAGACAGCAATACAGAGACACTTAGAGACACTTGTAAAGAAATATTTAGATTCAGCTATACAGATACATTTAGAAACAGCTATACAGAGACATTAATATAAAGAGACAACTATACAGAGATATTAACATGCAGAGACAGCTACACAGAAACATTTAATGACAATTATACAGAGACATTAATATACAGAAACATCTATCTTATATCTTATATCTTATATCCTTCCCGTGCCGTTAAACGTCACAAGGGGCTCGCAAAGTAGTTCGCCAATTTTTCCTGTATATAGAGAGACATTAAAACGCAGAGACAGCAATAGAGAGATACTTAGAGACAGCTATACAGAGACATTAAGAGACAGCTATACAGATACACTTGAAACAGCTATACAGAGAAACTTAGAGACTGCTATACACTGACATTAGTAGACAGAGACAGCTATACAGAGATATTAACATACAGAGACAGCTACACAGGAACATTTAATGACAATTAGACATTAATATACAGAGACATCTATACAGAGACATTAAAACGCAGAGACAGTTATAAGGAGATACTTAGAGACAGATATACAGAGACATTAACATATAGAAACAGCTATGCAGATACACTTGAAACAGCTATACAGAGAAACTTATGGACAGCTATACATTGACATTAACATACAGAGACAGCTATACAGGGATATTTACATACAGAAACAGGTATGCATAGAGACAGCTATACACAGACAGTAAAGAGACAGCTATTCAGAGACGTTAGATTATAGAGGCAGCTATAAAAAGACACGTAAAGACAGCTACAAAGAGACATTTATATAACATACACAGATAGCTACACAGAGACATTAACATATAGAGACAGCTATACAGATACATTTACACACAGAGACAGTTATACAGAAACATTTATATAAAAAGCCAGCTACAAGGAGACATTTTCAGACAGAGCCAGCTATAAATAGACATTTACATACAGTGACAGCTAAACAGAGACGTTTACATACAGAGACAGCTATACAGATACATGCACATACAGAGACATTTTCATAGAGACAACTATACAGAGACACTTACATACAAAGACATTTATATATAGAGACATTTACATACAGAGACAGCTGTACAGATTCATTTATATACAGAGAAAGAAATACAGAGGCATCTAAAAAAACTTACAGACAGCTATATACAGACATTTACAGAGACAGTTATACGGATACATGTACAGATATAATTTTCCTGAGAGACTTAGAGGCAGCTATACCGAGACATTTACACACAGAGACAACTATACAGAGATGTTTACTTATAGGGACAGGAATACAGAGAAATTTACATACAGAGACATCTATACATAGACATTTACATTCAATACAGACACAGCTGTACAGAAACATTTACACCTGAGAGACATTTACATACAGAAGCAGGTATACAGAGACATTTACATACAGACAGATATACAGAGACATTTGCATACAGAGACAACTATACATAGACTTAAATACAATACAGAGACATCTATACACAGACAGTTACATACAGGTACATTTACGTACAGAGACAGCTATACAGGAATATTTACAGGCATAGACAGCTATACAGAGACATTTACCTACTGAGACATTTGCATACAGAAAACAGCTGTTCAGAGACATTGGTATACAGAAAGCAGCTGTTCCGAGACATTTGCATACAGAGACAGCTATACTGAGACTGTTACACAGAGAACAGCTATGTACAGACATTTACATACAGAGACAAGTATACACAGATATTTACATACACAGATATCCATACACCGACACTTGCATATAAAGAGAACTATACAGAGACAATTACATACAGAGACAGTTACAGAAAGAGAGAATTACATACAGATGTTTATATACACACAGTTACACAGAGACAGTTACACACAGATAGTTACATACAGCAGTAAGAGAGAGACATTTTTACATAGAGACAGTTACACACAGACAATTGAATACACAGTTTGTAACACAATAAGGGAGACTACAATGAATTGCCCTTGGTTACACTGGATATCAGAGTAATGCCCTTGTCCGGCGAGGGCCGCAGTCAATTTAAGCTGTGTTATGACTGGTTATTCTTTGTTCAGTTCAGGGTCTTGTCACGTGATCTCGGGACAGAAGTTTGTTAGTTGTGGTTTGAGAAGAATATGTAAAACTGGTTTAAATAATAAAGGTAGATAAAGGTGTATGGTGTAGTTTTACAAAATGGCAGAGGGAGTGAGTAAAGTGAGAAAAAACGAATAGAAAGTTTGAGAATGTATAAGTGAAAAACATACAACATCCGATATTTCGGCGTGGGCCTTTTTCGAGGATTACATGCACAAACGGGACAAAAACAAATAACTAAAAGAAGAATTTATCTTAATATGGCCTCCAGAAATAGGAAACAGAGAAATGCGTTTCCACTAGAAGATGCATAGAGACCACGCCGGCCACACAAAGGATAAGCCGATAGAGCCAGTCGTAAAGAAAAGCTGGAGAGAGAGGAGGAAAACAGGTGGTTGAAAGGGGGAAGGGCTATAGAAACATGATAACCGCCAGAGGGGGGGGGGGAATAATGAATGAAGAACATAAACACCTGCAGGGAGAAAATGTGAAACTGGTGAATAGGACAAGACCCTATAAACACCAATATGTTGCCAGAGAAGAAAAGAGGGTGGCGGTAGAGAGGGGTAGCTAGGAGAAAGAAAGTAGAGTAAAAAAAGGGAGGGGGGTGGAAAACTAAAGACGTTACAGAAAGTTGAAGACATTGTTAATTCCAGCTGGTTTAGGCAGCCAGCCTGAAAAATAAGGCTCTGTTCTAGGACCCTCCGAGATAGTACATCGGCAGAATAAGAGCGGATTGCACTAAGATAAATGTCCTGTTTTCCCCTGTGGTTCTTATCTTATATCTTATATCCTTCCCGTGCAGTTAAACGTCACATAAGGCTCGCAAGGTAGTTCGACAATTTTTCCTGTCTTCGGCGAGTCTTTCAACCTCATCAAAGGCTTTTATACCTGTTAATTTGGCCTCTCTTAACAATGTCCTGTTTAGATTTTCACGTGGCCTGCCTCTTTTTCTTTGGGCTGCTGTGTTCCACTTGATAGCTTGTTTTGGGATTCTCTGATCATTTCTTCTCATCAAGTGACCAACATATGTTCATCTCCTTTTCCTGATCACCCATGAGACTGGTTGTTGTTCAGTCATCTGACTTATCTATGCATTGTTCTTGAATTCGTTCCAACTGATGCCGACTATTTTGCTTAGGCATTTGTTTTCAAAAGAGTCTAATTTCTTGTCTATTTCTTAGTTGTTTTCCAGCTTTCAGATGCACAAATGAGGGTGTGTATCACATTTGAATTGAATAGTCTTAACCTGGGTTTTGTACTTATAACTTTTGAATTCCATACTTTCTCAAGATTTTTGAAGATCGATTCTGCTTTTGCAATTCTAACTTCCTTTCTAGTGTCACCGTCCTGGTCTATGTAGCTGCCAAAGTATGCAAATTGATTACTTCTTCAATATCTATCCATTCTATGTGTATTTTTCCATTTTAATTATTTTTTTTCCTTCTTAATTTCAAGTTCTATTTTGCTAGTCAGTGAAGACAGGCTATCTGTTTTTTCTTGCATGGAATTCACATTGTTACTGATAAGAGTTATGTCATCAGCAAAATCGAGATCTTCTAGTTGGGTTCCATGTAACCAGTCAATATTTGTGTTACCTGTGGAACATTTTTCATTATGAAGTCTACTGTAAGTCCAAACAGTAAAGGAGACAGTATACATCCTTGTTTCACGCCTGTTTCAATCTAGAACCGTTCACTCATCCCTTCTTCTGTCTTGACTGCACAAACATATCCATTGTAGAAGTCCTTAATGATGTTGACAATTTTAGATGGTATTCCATATAGACTTAAAATTCTCCATAATGAATCCCTGTGTATGCTATCAAATGCCTTTTTAAAGTCTATGAAGTTCAGTATTAATAGTTTCTAGTTTTCAATATGTTCTTCAAGTATTATTCTTAGAGTAAAGATCTGGTCGAGACAGTTTCTCCCTTTTTGAAATCCTGCTTGTTCTTCTCTCATTGTGGTATCCATTATATCTTTAAGTCTATTCAAAATGACCTTGCAAAACACTTTTGACACAACTGATATTAAGGTTACTCCTCTCCAATTGTTACAGTCACTAAGGTTGCCTTTTTTGGTATTTTAACAATGATTCCTTTTTTCCATTTAGAAGGGACTTTTTTTCCCTTCCAAATCTTGTTAAACATTCTCTGTAGTTGTCTCATGTTGTCATTATTGATAGCTTTTAGCATTTCGGGTGTTATTTCATCTTCACCTGCAGCTTTGTTCTTAGCCATTACATTCAATGTTGTTTCAGTTTCATGTAATTTAATTTCATCTAGGTTGACATTTAGTTGTGGGGCTAGTAAGTCGGTTTCAAGGTTTAACAATTCTTTTGGGTGTGGTCGATTAAGTATTTCTTGGAAGTGTCCAGCCCATCTTTGCTTTCGGTCTTTACTTGATGTTAATAGGGTTCCAGTTTTCCTAAGGATTTGTCTTTCTTTAGATGTAATAGTACCTGTTAGCCTCTTTTATATGTTATATAAAATTTTGTTGCCTCCTGTTTTTGCTGTTTTCTCTGCCTCTTTCACCATACTGTCTATGTATTCTTTTTTTATCCCTTCTAGCTGAACTTTTTTACTTTTTTGTCTAGTTCTTTGTATGTTGCTTTCACCAGATCTTTTCCAAGATCTGTTTTTACATTCAACATGTCTAATTTAACTACTTGTCTTTCATGTATGTACTTCCACCTGTTTTCTGATATCCATGCTTTTCTATTTGGTTTTTTCAGTCCAGCGCTTGATTTTGCTGCTGTGATTATGGCTGTGCTGTAAGAATTCCATAATTCATCTATACCTATCTCCTCAACTTCACTGGGTGTTGTGGAATGACTGGCAAGTTCCTGATTGAAATTATTGTTAGTATTCTCTTCTTGTAGGCTGTGGCTGTTTATCTTTCTGTGTACTGATTTCTTGTGTTGGCTTTTCAGTTTTAGTTTTATTTTCTCTATACACAGGTTGTGATCACTGTTAACATCTGCACCTCTATAACCCCTTACATCTATTAGAGATGTTCTGTATTGCTTTCCAATACAAAAATGATCTATCTGGTTTCTAGTTCTATCATTTGGAGATATCCACGTTGTTTCATGTATCTCTTTGTGTGAAAATATTGTGCCTCCAATGACCATGCCCTCTGTTAGACATATTTCAGTTAATCTTTCTCCGTTCTGATTAACCATGTCAATTCCTTCTTTCCTCGTCACTTTTTCAACGTCGGTGTTATCTTTCCCTACCTCAGCGTTGAAGTCCCCATAGCAATTAGGATGTCGTGTTTAGGGACTTTGTTGATGATTTGTTGTAGTTGGTGATAGAAGTCGTCTTTCACATCATCATCTGCCTCGTTCGTGGGTGCATAACACTGTATTATTGTCATTCTTCTGTGTCTTAGGTTGCTAAGGCAAAAATGTTTAGCCACAGGCGTCCAGGCCCTCTTAGAAATATCATTAAGATGTTGGCGAAAACGATCTCCTAATCGTAAACCGGTCTCCCCTATGTACTTCGCTTCACAATGTTTGCACATAATAGCACAGATAACATTGCGTGAAGTGCAGGTGAAACCCTCCTGAACTGATAACGTGGAATTAGGGAAAGAGATCTGGCTAGCCTCGACAACAAACGGACAAGTGTTGCATCTACAGCGTCCGCAACGTCTGGTACCATAAAAAGTGTCATCTGTCTTAAGATGACTACGAATTAAAAGGTCCCTGAGGTTCTTATCTCATCTGTAGGGCACAAATGGGGGTTCCCAAAAAGTTCACGTGTATCAGGCTCGGTCTGGAGGAGAACACTATGTTTTTAACTGCCAAGCTACGAGGGTAGTACGTGAGTACCAGTTTAACTCTGTCCGAGCTGCAATGCAGTTTAGGAGTGAGGGCTTGTTGCCGCGATATATGGCTGATGCGGTTCCAAGATGACGAGGGAACATGTTCTAGATAGCTCTGTTGATGGAAGAAATCTAGCATTTTATGGCCTTGATCATGGAAATCCAAATCCTCATTACACAAACGTCGCGACCGAAGAAGCTGAGAAAAAGGAATAGAGTTCTTACACGATCCGGGATGGGAGGAAGAGTACAAGAGATAGCTGTGAGAGTCTGTAGGTTTATAGTGGACAGAAGTAGTAAGCCCGGAAGGGCCGATAGTAATAGCAATGTCGAGAAAGTTAGCGGAAGTTGTAGAGACATGGGAGATGAAAGAAATGACAGGATTGTACTCCTTAACAAAACTGATAAAGTTGTCAAGATCTTCCTTTGGCATTGGTGTGATCCCAATGCCGTCATCTATGTAGCATCTATAGAAGGCGGGAAAGGGGCCTCTGTATGCTCTCAGAACCTTACTTTCGAAGTGGCCCATGAACAGATATGCGTAAGCTGGGCTCCATTTTGGTACCCATGGCCACACCACTAATCTGGTCGAAGTAAAGGCCATTGAATTCAAAAGAATTGAGTTGGAGGACAAGTCGTGTAAGGTGCAGAATAGTAGAAGTAGGAATAGGGGGATTGCGTCTTTTGTTCAGAAAGAACTTGACGGCCTGAAGTCCCTGGTCATGTGGGATGGATGTGTATAAGGATACTACATCAAGGATGAAGATACGGTAGGTGTGACCAGGCAGGAGTGTAAGGGTCTCAAAAGTAATGAGAGCATCATTCGTGTCCTTAAGATAAGTGGGCAGACTAGTGACCAGAAGTTGAAAGATGCTGTCAAGAAAGTCAGAGATTTGTTCCGTAGGGCAGGAACAAGCGGACACTATGGGCTTTCCCAGGTTGCCTGGTTTGTGAATCTTAGGGAGTAGATAAAAGGATGGCTTCCCTAAGCATCTGTCACGGACAGCCGATGGCTACTCATCTTCACATCCGTGACAGCCGATGATGTAGTGTCCTTATACACATCCATTCCGCATGATCAGGGGCTTTCTGAACAAATGACGCAATCCCTCTATTTCTACGTCTACTATTCTACGCCTTACACGACTTGTCCTCCAAATTCTTTTGAATTCAATGTCCTTTACTTTGACCAGATTAGTGGTGTGACCATACGTACCAAAATGGGCATCCACTATAAACCTACAGACTCTCACAGCTATCTCTTGTACTCTTCCTCCCATCCCAGATCGTGCAAGAACTCTATTCCTTTTCCCAAGCTTCTTAGGTTGCGATGTTTGTGTAATGAGGATTTGGATTTCCAGGATCAAGGCCATAAAATGCTAGATTTCTTCCATCAACAGAGCTATCTAGAACATGTTCCCTCGTCATCTTGGAACCGCATCAGCCATATATCGCGGCAACAAGCCCTCACACCTAAACTGCATTGCAGCTCGGACAGAGTTAAACTGGTACTCGCGTACTACCCTCGTAGCTTGGCAGTTAAAAACATAATGTTCTCCTCCAGACCGAGCCTGATACACGTGAACTTTTTGGGGAACCCCCATTTGTGCCCTACAGATGAGATAAGAACCTCAGGGACCTTTTAATTCGTAGTCATCTTAAGACAGATGACACTTTTTATGGTACCAGACGTTGCGGACGCTGTAGATGCAACACTTGTCCGTTTGTTGTCGAGGCTAGCCAGATCTCTTTCCCTAATTCCACGTTATCAGTTCAGGAGGGTTTCACCTGCACTTCACGCAATGTTATCTGTGCTATTATGTGCAAACATTGTGAAGCGAAGTACATAGGGGAGACCGGTTTACGATTAGGAGATCGTTTTCGCCAACATCTTAATGATATTTCTAAGAGGGCCTGGACGCCTGTCTCTCTCTCTCTCTCTGAACCTTAAGTGCCCAGGGCACATGGGGCTTCTGCAAGGGTTTTCCACAAATGCCTGTCCTTCGCCTTTTTTTTCTGCTCTTGCCCAGGTGAGCCCTCTATTGCTCAATATCCTTTCTGTTGTTCTTCTCCATGTCTCTTTTGGTCTACCCTTACTTCTGCTCCCCTGTGGTGTCCATCTTAGTGCTATTTTTGGTAGTGAGTTGTCAGTCATTCGGAGCACATGTCCCAACCATCGCCAGCGTCTTTCCTCAATAACTGTTGTCAGTGGTTTCATCTGCATTTCTGCTAAAAGATGTTATTTCTTATGGTGTTTGGCCAAATTATTTTTCTAATTCTTCGTAAACATTTAGTCTGGAAAGAATTCAACTTGTTTTCTATGGTTTTGGTGATTTTCCAGCATTCACTTCCATAGAGTAGTACACTTAGAACATTACTCTTAAATATCCTGATTTTCATATTTATGCTTAGTTTTTTTTATTTCCATATAGTCTGCAGCATTGCAAAAGCCTGGTTTGCTCTAGTAAGTCTGCTGTTGATGTCCTCTGTGCTGTCTCCATTTTCTACTACTCTGCTGCCAAGGTATACAAATTCGTTGACCTCCTCCACTAACTTGTTATCTACTCTCTGTTGTTCACATTCTGCTTCATTAACTTTGTCTTTCCTACGTTGATCTTTAGTCCTATGTTGTTTGCATTCTGAGTTAGCTTGTTTATTTTATCTTGCATATCTTTGTGGCTGCTTGATAATAGACAAATGTCGTCCGCAAAGTCAAGGTCCTCCAGCACTGTGTCAAGGGTCCATTGTAATTCTCTGCGTTTGTCTGATGGTGCCTCCTTCATTAACGCCTGTGGCTAAACATTTTTGCCTTAGCAACCACAGGGGAAAACAGGACATTTCTGTTAGTGCGATCCGCTCTTGTTCTGCTGATGTACGGATCTCGGAGGGTCCTAGAACAGCGCCTTATTTTCCAGGCTGGCTGTCGCCACTCAGCTTGAATTAACAATGTCTTCAGCTTTCTGTAACGTCTTTAGTTTTCCACCCCCCCCCCCCTCATTTTTAAAAAAAATTATACTTTCTTTCTCCTAGCTACCCCTCCCTACCGCCACCCTCTTTTCTTCTCTGGCAACATATTGGTGTCTATAGCGTCTTGTCCTATTCACCAGTTTCACACTTTCTCCCTGTAGGTGTTTATGTTCTTCAATTATTATCTCTCCGATTCCCCTTTCTTCCCCTCCCCCCACCCCCGACAACTTCTCCTCTGGCGGTTATCATGTTTCTATTGCCCTTCCCCCCCCCCCCAACCACCTGTTTTCCTCCTCTCTCTCCACCTCTTCTTTAAGATTGGCTCTATCGGCTTATCCTTTGTGTGGCCCATGTGGTCTCTATGCATCTTCTAGTGGAAACGCATTTCTCTGTTTCCTATTTCTGGAGGCCATATTAAGATAAATTCTTCGTTTAGTTATTTGTTTTTGTCCCGTCTGTGCATGTAATCCTCGAAAAAGGCTCACGCCGAAATATCGGATGTTGTATGTTTTTCGTTTATACATTATCATACTTTCTATTCGTTTTTTCTCACTTTACTCACTCCCTCTGCCACTTTGTAAAATAACACCACACACCTCTATCTACCTTTATTATTTGGAAAGAATGTGTCGTGTCCGTCTATAGGTTGTTTTTTTTCTGGCAGGTTAGAACGATTGTACTGTTAATCTAATTAGAGTCATTTCACTGTTAATCTAGCTAGAGCCATTTCATTGTTAATCTAATTAGAGTGATTTCACTGTTAATCTAGTTAGAGTGATTTCACTGTTAATCTAGCTAGAGTGATTTCACTGTTAATCTAGTTAGAGTCATTTCACTGTTGATTTAATTACAGTCATATCGTTAACCTAATTAGAGTCATTTCACTGTTAATCTAGTTAGAGTGATTTCACTGTTAATCTAGCTAGTGATTTCACTGTTAATCTAGTTACAGTATTTCACTGTTAATCTAGTTAGAGTCATTTCACTGTTAATCTAGTTAGAGTCATTTCACTGTTACTCTAGTTAGAGTCATTTCACTGTTAACCTAATTAAGGTCATTTCACTGTTAATCTTGTTAGAATGATTGCATTGTTAAACTAGTTAGAGTGATTGCACTGTTAAACTAGTTAGAGTGTCTGCACTGTTAAACTAGTTAGAGTGACTGCACTGTTAAACTAGTTAGAGTGATTGCACTGTTAAACTAGTTAGAGTGATTGCACTGTTAAACTAGTTAGAGTGACTGCACTGTTAAACTAGTTAGAGTGACTGCACTGTTAAACTAGTTAGAACGTAGTTTAGAGGGTCTGCCTGCTGTTGTCTTCTTAGGACACAGTCAAGGAGAGGTTTTTGGATATGTTGTGCTGTCAGGTTTTGTGGCGTGGCGGGTTGGATGGATGGATGGACTTTGAGTAACTTCGCCGGAATCGTTTTCGTGTTTTGTTTGATGCCTGATGCTGCATGTGATGGTTACTGTCTTGTCACATTCATTTCTCGTCTATCTTGTTTCCATATTACTTGTCTCCATCCTCGTCTACCTTGTTTCCATATTACTTGTCTGCATCCTCGTCTACCTTGTTTCCATATTACTTGTCTCCATCCTCGTCTACCTTGTTTCCATATTACTTGTCTCCATCCTCGTCTACCTTGTTTCCATATTACTTGTCTCCATCCTCGTCTACCTTGTTTCCATATTACTCGTCTCCATCCTCGTCTACCTTGTTTCCATATTACTTGTCTCCATCCTCGTCTACCTTGTTTCCATATTACTTGTCTCCATCCTCGTCTACCTTGTTTCCATATTACTTGTCTCCATCCTCGTCTACCTTGTTTCCATATTACTTGTCTCCATCCTCGTCTACCTTGTTTCCATATTACTTGTCTCCATCCTCGTCTACCTTGTTTCCATATTACTCGTCTCCATCCTCGTCTACCTTGTTTCCATATTACTTGTCTCCATCCTCGTCTACCTTGTTTCCATATTACTTGTCTCCATCCTCGTCTACCTTGTTTCCATATTACTTGTCTCCATCCTCGTCTACCTTGTTTCCATATTACTCGTCTCCATCCTCATCTGGCTTATTTCCATATTAAACTTGCTGAGTGGAAACTCAAGCACAGACTTTGCTGAACCAGATAGTTTGCTGATTCTAGTGTTGTTGGATGACTGCTTCAACTGTTGAAATAACCTGTCACTAGTCAGCCATAGACGCTATCTTCCTTGCTGTTGTATAAGTTGTGGTGTTTCTCACCTGGCTTGAAAGGTGTTACCAAGTGTTTAACAAAGTAACGGTTTCTTGTCAGTAGTTGTTCACTGAGTTGTTGTATTCACATACACGTGGTTTGTTCAGTGTAATATTGGCAACATCAAACTACTTTAAGTTATATACAGAGAGTTACACAAAGACAATTACATACAGACACTCATATATAGTTACATAGAACAGGTACAAAGAGACAGTTACAGAAAACAAATACAGCCAGGTAGATTTAGTCAGTAAAATAGACAGACAGAAGCAGGCACACAGAGTGATACATTTACAATCAGTCAGACAGAGAATAAGATATACAGACAGCCACAATCACAGACAGAGTCATTCATACAGACATTCAGCTAGACAAACAGCCAGACATAAGACTGTCAGTTAACTAGACAAACAACCAGACAGACAGTCGATCAGACAAACAGACATACAGACAGTCATTCTGCTAGACATACAGATAGTCAGACATAAAGACAGAGAATAAAATTAACGAACTGTGAGTTAGACAGAGATCAAACAAAGAAAACGAAGGAGAAGGAAATAGAGAACAATAAAAATAACTCACTTCATCATCATCATCATCATCGTCTACTAGAGTTGTTTCTCCTCCAGTACGCCTCTTTTTTCGAGGAGGCTCATAGTCCAGGGGAGAGCACCAATTTTCTTGTTCGCTGAAAACCTTGACCTTTGCATGCGCCGTCTTCTTCTGTGGCTTTTCAGTGACTTCACGAAACCTGAGATTTTGCGCTTTAATCTTCAAATTTAGTCTCAGCCACTTCAAGTGAGCTTTTAAAGCTTTCCTCGTCGCAGTCTGCATATTTAAGTAAACGTTCAGGTCTTTTTAGAAAGTACTTTTAAGTAAATTACAGGTGACGCATACAACAAATACAATTAATGTATAATGCATTTTAGACTGCATAATTCAGTTCAAATATTCTGTTTGACCCTGGAGCCAAGCATGCACGGCCAGTCCCTTCATGCGCTCTCAACTTCTTCTCATCTAGCGCTGTCCTCATAAGTCATATGATAATCACAAGATGCGGGGTCACTTATGTTGAATGTGGAATACACTACAAATGGAGATTTATAATTTGTTCAGCTGATGACGAGCTCTGTAAAACTGAGCAAACCACAATGTTTATCCTGATTAAAGGTTCGAACTGATTTCCAAGCAGATCATAGCATGCACGGCTGCTGATGGTGGTTCTTTTGTTCAAGACCTGGGTCTTCATAGTGATAGACAAGCGTGAGCATTTATTTTCCTGCCGGCCGAGCAAAGTCTTTGCTACTGGCCAGACAGAATGTCACACTCCTTTCTCGTACAATTTCTCTCTGTCTGGAACGTTGTCACTCTTTGTTGCTTGGATGTGTCTCTGTCTGGAACGTTGTCACTCTTTGTTGCTTAGATGTGTCTCTGTCTGGAAAGTTGTCACTCTTTGTTGCTTAGATGTGTCTCTGTCTGGAATGTTGTCACTCTTTGTTGCTTAGATGTGTCTCTGTCTGGAATGTCACCACACCTTGCTAGCTTATTTTGTCTCTGTCTGGAATGTTGACACTCCTTGCTAGCTTATTTTGTCTCTGTCTGGAACGTTGTCACTCTTTGTTGCTTAGATGTGTCTCTGTCTGGAACGTTGTCACTCTTTGTTGCTTAGATGTGTCTCTGTCTGGAATGTTGACACTCCTTGCTTGCTTATTTTATCTCTCTCTGGAAGGTTGACAGTCCTTGCTAGCTCATTTTATCTCTCTCTGGAAGGTTGACAGTCCTTGTTAGCTCATTTTATCTCTCTCTGTAATCTTGTCACTCCTTTCTAGCTTATTTTATCTCTCTCTGGAATGTTGCCACTCCTTTTTGCCTTAATTTGTCTCTATCTGGAATGCTGTCACTCCTTGCTAGCTTATTTTATCTCTCTCTGGAACGCTGCCACTCCTTGCTAGCGTATTTTATCTCTCTCTGGAATGTCATCACACATTGCTGGTTAGCTTTGTCTCTGTCTGGAATGTTGTCACCCCTTGCTGGTTAGCTTTGTTGCTGTCTAGAATGTCGGAACACTGCTGGCTTATTTCGTCTCTCTCGGGAATTTCGTCACTCCTTGCTGGCTTATTTTGTCTCTATATGAAATGTCGTCACTCCTTGCTAGCTTACTTTGTCAGGGTCTCGAATGTCGCCATTCTTTGCTGGTTACCTTTCTCTCTGTCTGGAATGCCGTTATTCTTTGCTGGTTATCTTTCTCTCTGTATGGAATGTCGCCATTCTTTGCTGGTTACCTTTTTCTCTGTCTGGAATGTCGCCTCTCGTTGCTAGCACATTTTTTTTTGTCTGGAATGACGCCACTCCTTGATAACATATTTTGTCTGTGTTTAGAATGTCGCCACTCCTTGCTAGCATATTTTATATGTGTTTAGAATGTCGCCACGCCTTGCTAGCATATTTTATATGTGTTTAGAATGTTGCCACTCCTTACTAGCATATTTTATATGTGTTTAGAATGTCACCACTCCTTGCTAGCATATTTTATATGTGTTTAGAATGTCGCCACTCTTTGCTAGCATATTTTATATGTGTTTGGAATGTCGCCACTATTTGCTAGCATATTTTATATGTGTTTAGAATGTCGGCATTTCTTGCTAGCATATTTTATATGTATTTAGAATGTTGCCACTCCTTGCTAGCATATTTTATATGTGTTTGGAATGTCGCCACTATTTGCTAGCATATTTTATATGTGTTTGAAATGTCGCCACTCTTTGCTAGCATATTTTATATGTGTTTAGAATGTCGCCACTTCTTGCTAGCATTTTATATGTGTTTAGAATGTCGCCACTCCTTTCTAGCATATTTTATATGTGTTTAGAAAGTCGCCACTTCTTCCGAACATATTTTGTCTGTCTCTGAAATGTTGCGACTCTTTCCTAGCATATCTTTCTCTGTCTGGAATGTCGCCTCTCCTCGCTAGCACATTTTTTTTTGTCTGGAATGACGCCACTCCTTGATAACATAATTTGTCTGTGTCTGGAATGTCACCACTCCTTGCTAGCATATTTTGTCTGTGTTTAGAATGTCGCCACTCCTTGCTAGCATATTTTATATGTGTTTAGAAAGTCGCCACTTCTTCTGAGTATATTTTGTCTCTGTTTGGAATATCGCCAATCCTTCCTAGCGCATTTTGTCTGTGTATAGAACGTCACCACTCTTTGCTAGCATATTTTATATGTCTCTGGAATGTCGTCACTCCTTTCGAGCATATTTTGTCTCTGTTTGGAATGTTGCCAATCCTTTCGAGCATATTTTGTCTCTGTTTGGAATGTCGCCAATCCTTCCTAGCGTATTTTGTTTGTATCTAGAATGTCGCCACTTCTTGCTAGCGTATTTTGTCTGTCTCTATAATGTTGTCACTCCTTGCTAGAACATTTTGTCTCTGTCTGGAAGTAAGCTACCAAACATTCGTTCGCCGGTACTATATATCTTAGAAAGCCATCACCTTCAGCTTGAAAATTTTGTAAATGCGTTTCATAAATTACCGCACAATGTTCTTTCAGACCGGGCTGAGTTATTTAGGTACCCACTTGTCAGAGAAATGTCAGTACTGTAGCACTTTGTGAACGATTTGCTGCTATGAGCCCTGACTAATCTTCAAGTACCCAGCCAGCTCACTGATTTGCTGCTATGAGCCCTGACTAATCTTCAAGTACCCAGCCAGCTCACTGATTTGCTGCTATGAGCCCTGACTAATCTTCAAGTACCCAGCCAGCTCACTGATTTGCTGCTATGAGCCCTGACTAATCTTCAAGTACCCAGCCAGCTCACTGATTTGCTGCTATGAGCCCTGACTAATCTCCAAGTACCCAGCCAGCTCACTGATTTGCTGCTATGAGCCCTGACTAATCTTCAAGTACCCAGCCAGTTCACCGATTTGCTGCTATGAGCCCTGACTAATCTTCAAGTACCCAGCCAGCTCACTGATTTGCTGCTATGAGCCCTGATTAATCTTCAAGTACCCAGCCAGCTCACTGATTTGGTGCTATGAGCCCTGACTAATCTTCAAGTACCCAGCCAGCTCACTGATTTGCTGCTCTGGACCCTGACTAATTTTCAATTCTCCAGCCAGCTCACCGATTTGCTGCTCTGGGCCCTGACTAATTTTCAATTCTCCAGCCAGCTCACTGATTGCTGCTCTGGGCCCTGACTAATCTTCAAGTCTCCAGCCAGCTCAGGGATTGTTACCAACTCGTTTTCCCGTATCATTCTTTCTATTTCAGTGTTAGATCTATACGCAGTGTGAGGTCGGTGGAAGCGAGCTGCAACTGTCAAATCTGACACTCCACTTTTAAACTTCCTGCGCCATCTATATACCTGTTAAAGCAACATACCTCATACTGTATCTTCATTCTGCTATGAATATTTGTAGGTTTCTCAACTTCAGTCCACGGAAAACGAGTAACTGTGCGCTGTTCTTCACTCGTACATGCTTCTAAGGAAATGACATCTTTGATCAGGTCTGCTGGCGTCATATTTCCTCGCACACATATTTTTAGAGATGGAGGGAATACCACATCTGCACTGCAACTGTCTACTGCCACATTTACAGGTCGGTATTTATTGGAATTTTTTTAAAAGCCAAATTAAGGTTACTTTCTGACTCGCCATCGCACATTGTTGGTTTTGTTTCTAATATGTTGGTGACTTTGTTTCTAATATGTTGGTGTCTTTGCTGCCGCTGATATATTTCTGGGTTTGTTTCTAATATGTTAGTGACTTTACTGCCTCTAATGTATTGCTGACTTTGTTCTAATATGTTGGTGATTTTGCTACCTCTGATGTACTGCTTAATTTGTTTCTAATATGTCGGTGACTTAGTTTCAATTACGTAGGTGACTTTTCTGCCTCTGATGTATTGCTGACTTTGTTACTGTTATGATGGTGATTGTTTCTTATATGTTGGTGACTTTGCTGCCTCTGTTGTATTGGTGACTTTGTTTATAATATTTTGGTGAGTTTGTTTCTAATATGTTGGTGACTTTGTTGCCTCTGTTGTATTGGTGACTTTGTTTATAATATTTTGGTGAGTTTGTTTCTAATATGTTGGTGACTTTGTTGCCTCTGTTATATTGGTGACTTTGTTTCTAATATTTTGGTGAGTTTGTTTCTAATATGTTGGTGACTTTGTTGCCTCTGTTGTATTGGTGACTTTGTTTCTAATATTTTGGTGAGTTTGTTTCTATAATGTTGTCACTCCTTGCTAGAACATTTTGTCTCTGTCTGGAAGTAAGCTACCAAACATTCGTTCGCCGGTACTATATATCTTAGAAAGCCATCACCTTCAGCTTGAAAATTTTGTAAATGCGTTTCATAAATTACCGCACAATGTTCTTTCAGACCGGGCTGAGTTATTTAGGTACCCACTTGTCAGAGAAATGTCAGTACTGTAGCACTTTGTGAACGATTTGCTGCTATGAGCCCTGACTAATCTTCAAGTACCCAGCCAGCTCACTGATTTGCTGCTATGAGCCCTGATTAATCTTCAAGTACCCAGCCAGCTCACTGATTTGGTGCTATGAGCCCTGACTAATCTTCAAGTACCCAGCCAGCTCACTGATTTGGTGCTATGAGCCCTGACTAATCTTCAAGTACCCAGCCAGTTCACTGATTTGCTGCTATGAGCCCTGACTAATCTTCAAGTACTCAGCCAGCTCACTGATTTGCTGCTCTGGGCCCTGACAAATCTTCAAGTACCCAGCCAGCTCACTGATTTGCTGCTCTGGGCCCTGACTAATCTTCAAGTACCTAGCCAGCTCACTAATTTGCTGCTCTGGGCCCTGACTAATTTTCAAGTACCCATCCAGCTCACTGATTTGCTGCTATGAGCCCTGACTAATCTTCAAGTACTCAGCCAGCTCACTGATTTGCTGCTCTGGACCCTGACTAATTTTCAATTCTCCAGCCAGCTCACCGATTTGCTGCTCTGGGCCCTGACTAATTTTCAATTCTCCAGCCAGCTCACTGATTTGCTGCTCTGGGCCCTGACTAATCTTCAAGTCTCCAGCCAGCTCAGGGATTGTTACCAACTCGTTTTCCCGTATCATTCTTTCTATTTCAGTGTTAGATCTATACGCAGTGTGAGGTCGGTGGAAGCGAGCTGCAACTGTCAAATCTGACACTCCACTTTTAAACTTCCTGCGCCATCTATATACCTGTTAAAGCAACATACCTCATACTGTATCTTCATTCTGCTATGAATATTTGTAGGTTTCTCAACTTCAGTCCACGGAAAACGAGTAACTGTGCGCTGTTCTTCACTCGTACATGCTTCTAAGGAAATGACATCTTTGATCAGGTCTGCTGGCGTCATATTTCCTCGCACACATATTTTTAGAGATGGAGGGAATACCACATCTGCACTGCAACTGTCTACTGCCACATTTACAGGTCGGTATTTATTGGAATTTTTTTAAAAGCCAAATTAAGGTTACTTTCTGACTCGCCATCGCACATTGTTGGTTTTGTTTCTAATATGTTGGTGACTTTGTTTCTAATATGTTGGTGTCTTTGCTGCCGCTGATATATTTCTGGGTTTGTTTCTAATATGTTAGTGACTTTACTGCCTCTAATGTATTGCTGACTTTGTTCTAATATGTTGGTGATTTTGCTACCTCTGATGTACTGCTTAATTTGTTTCTAATATGTCGGTGACTTAGTTTCAATTACGTAGGTGACTTTTCTGCCTCTGATGTATTGCTGACTTTGTTACTGTTATGATGGTGATTGTTTCTTATATGTTGGTGACTTTGCTGCCTCTGTTGTATTGGTGACTTTGTTTATAATATTTTGGTGAGTTTGTTTCTAATATGTTGGTGACTTTGTTGCCTCTGTTGTATTGGTGACTTTGTTTATAATATTTTGGTGAGTTTGTTTCTAATATGTTGGTGACTTTGTTGCCTCTGTTATATTGGTGACTTTGTTTCTAATATTTTGGTGAGTTTGTTTCTAATATGTTGGTGACTTTGTTGCCTCTGTTGTATTGGTGACTTTGTTTCTAATATTTTGGTGAGTTTGTTTCTAATATGTTGGTGACTGTGCTTCTAATATGCTGTTGACTTTGTTTTTAATATACTGGTCACTTTGCTGCCTCTGATGTATTAGTGACTTTGTTTCTAATATGTTGGTCACTTTGTTTCTAATATGTTGGTGAATTTCTTTGTAATATGTTGGTGACTTCGTTCCTAATGTATTGGCGACTGTGCTTCTAATATATAGGTGACTTTGTTTCTAATATGTGGTGACTTTGCTGCCTCTGATGTATTCTTGATTGTGTTTCTAATATGATGGTGACTTTGTTTCTAATATATTGGTAACTTTGCTCTCGCTGATATATTGCTGGCTTTGTTTCAATATGTTGGTGACTTTGTTTCTAATATGTTGGTGTCTTTGTTTCTAATATGTTGGTGTCTTTGTTTCTAATATGTTATTGACTGTGCTGCCTTTGATATATTGAGGACATTGTTTCTAATATGTTGGTGACTTTTTTTTCTAATATGTTCGCGACTTTGCTGCCGTTGATGTATTGCAGACTTTGTTTCTAATATGTTTGTGACTTTGTTTCTAATATGTTGGTGACTTTGTTTCTAATATGTTGGTGACATTGTTTCTAATATGTTGGTGACTGTTTCTAATATGCTGGTTACTTTATTTCTAATATGTTGGTGACTGTGTTTCTAATATGTTGGTGACTTTGTTTCTAATATGTTGGTGACTTTGTTTCTAATATGTTGGTGACTTTGCTTCTAATATGTTGGTGACTGTTTCTAATATGCTGGTTACTTTATTTCTAATATGTTGGTGACTGTGTTTCTAATATGTTGGTGACTTTGTTTCTAATATGTTGGTGACTTTGTTTCTAATAAGTTCGTGACTTTTTTTCTAACATGTTAGTGACTTTGCTGCCTCTAATGTATTTCTGGTTTTGCTACCATATTTTGCCAGCTTTACGTATAACTTTATGCCGGTTATAACTATCAATATGTACACGTTCTACAAATCTGAACCTGATTTTACACAGCAAGTAATTTCATGTCATGGGGAAATCTGAACCTGACTTTACACAGCAATAATGTCATGTCATGGGGCATTTCTGCTTAGGAAAGAGATGAACATAAAGTTCCACATTTTCTTCTTCAATAAACAATTACTACACTGAAATATCTCTCATTTCCTCGTGTTTCTGTTTCCTTAAATGTCTTGGTCCTTCACGTAGATTAGCTTTCCCGTTCCTCTAGGAATCTTAGTACAAAACGTAGATTAGCTTTCCCGTTTTTCTAGGAATCTTGGTACAACACGTAGATTAGCTTTCCCGTTTTTCTAGGAATCTTGGTACAACACGTAGATTAGCTTTCCTGTATGATGTATTCACAAAGATTCACACTTAATAAGTGATAAGATAAGTAGATGCTGAAACAAAATATGACACTAAACTCTGTGATACATTAGACATAAGAATGCATGCAATGTTTAAAGTCAAGGTTTCCACGCAACACTTGCTAAAACAAGATAAACAGTTCTACACAATATTTACTAAAACAAAAGAAACACTTCCACATAATACTTACTAAAACAAAAGAAACACCTCCACACAATACTTACTAAAACAAAAGAAACACCTCCACACAATACTTACTAAGACAAAAGAAACACTTCCACACAATACTTACTAAAACAAAAGAAACACTTCCACACAATACTTACTAAAACAAAAGAAACACTTTCACACAATACTTACTAAAACAAAAGAAACACTTCCACACAATATTTCCTAAAACATGAGAAACACTTCCACACAATACTTACTAAAACAAAAGAAACATTCCACACAATATTTCCTAAAACATGAGAAACAGTTCCACACAATACTTACTAAAACAAGAGAAGAAATTCTACATGATACTTGCTAGAATGAGAGAAACAGTTCCAGAAAATATTTTAATTATTATAGATTTTTCAATAAAATATAGGAAATTCTTAAATACAACACTGGAAACACATAATACAACATTAGAAATACATATATGTACATTATAAACATGCACATCCAACATTAGAAATACTTACTTTGAGAGCTTCCTTCAAACCAAACATTTCAGATTCCATATCTCGAATTTGCATTTCACAACTCTTGACCTTTGACTTCAAAATCACAATCTCTGCATTTGATCTGACAAGATCACGAACATCTCCTGTAACAATTTCAAAAGACAAAAGTTTTAAATCAGAATATCTACCAAACTCTTACAGTCTCACACTAATAAATAATTACCAGGCTCTCTCAGTCTCACACTAATAAATATTTACCAGGCTCTCACAGTCTCACACTAATAAATATTTACCAGGCTCTCACAGTCTCAAACTAATACATATCTACCAAACTATCATAGTCTAACATTAATACATATCTACCAAACTATCACAGTCTCACACAAATAAATATCTATCAAACTATCACAGTCTCACACGAATACATATCTAACAAACTATCATAGTCTCACACTAATACATATCAAACAAACTATCATAGTCTCACACTAATGCATATCTACCAAACTATCACAGTGTCAAATAATAAATATCTACCACACTATCAGTCTCAAACTAATAAATATCTACCAAACTATCACAGTGCCATACTAATAAATATCTATCAAGCTATCACAGTCTCAAACTAATAAATATCGACCAAACTATCACAGTGTCACACACATAAATATCTATCAAACTATCACAGTCTCAAACTAATAAATATCTATCAAACTATCATAGTTTCACACTAATATATAATTACCAAACTACCATAGTCTCACACTAATAAATATCTACCAAAGTATCACATTCTCAGACTAATAAATATCTACCAAATTCTCATAGTCTCACACTAATAAATATCTACCAAACTATCACAGTGTCACACTATTAAATATCTACCACACTATCGTACTCTCACACTAATAAATATCTACCACACTATCGTACTCTCACACTAATAAATATCTACCACACTATCGTACTCTCACACTAATAAATATCTACCAAAATATCATAGTCTCACACTAATACATATCTACCACACTATCACAGTCTCACACTAATAAATATCTACCAATCTATCACAGTCTCACACTAACAAATATCTACCAGACTGTCATAGTCTCACACTAATAAATATCTACCACACTATCACAGTCTCACATTCATAAATATCTACTAAACTATCACAGTGTCACACTAATAAATATGTACCAAAGTATCACATTCTCATACTAATAAATATCTACAAAACTATCACATTCTCACACTAATAAATATCTACCAAACTATCACAGTCTAAGGTTAATAAATATCAAACAAACTACAAAAGTCTCACACTAATAAATATCTACCAAAATATCACAGTCTCATTCTAGTAAATATCTACAAAACTATAACAGTCCCAAACTAATAAATATCTCCCAAACTATCATAGTTTCACACTAATATATATCTACCAAACTATCACAGTGTCAAATAATAAATATCTACCAAACTATCAGTCTCAGGTGACTTTGTTTCTAATATGTTGGTGACTTTGTTTCTAATATGTTGGTGACTTTGCTTCTAATATGTTGGTGACTGTTTCTAATATGCTGGTTACTTTATTTCTAATATGTTGGTGACTGTGTTTCTAATATGTTGGTGACTTTGTTTCTAATATGTTGGTGACTTTGTTTCTAATAAGTTCGTGACTTTTTTTCTAACATGTTAGTGACTTTGCTGCCTCTAATGTATTTCTGGTTTTGCTACCATATTTTGCCAGCTTTACGTATAACTTTATGCCGGTTATAACTATCAATATGTACACGTTCTACAAATCTGAACCTGATTTTACACAGCAAGTAATTTCATGTCATGGGGAAATCTGAACCTGACTTTACACAGCAATAATGTCATGTCATGGGGCATTTCTGCTTAGGAAAGAGATGAACATAAAGTTTCACATTTTCTTCTTCAATAAACAATTACTACACTGAAATATCTCTCATTTCCTCGTGTTTCTGTTTCCTTAAATGTCTTGGTCCTTCACGTAGATTAGCTTTCCCGTTTCTCTAGGAATCTTGGTCCTTCACGTACATTAGCTTTCCCGTTCCTCTAGGAATCTTAGTACAACACGTAGATTAGCTTTCCCGTTTTTCTAGGAATCTTGGTACAACACGTAGATTAGCTTTCCCGTTTTTCTAGGAATCTTGGTACAACACGTAGATTAGCTTTCCTGTATGATGTATTCACAAAGATTCACACTTAATAAGTGATAAGATAAGTAGATGCTGAAACAAAATATGACACTAAACTCTGTGATACATTAGACATAAGAATGCATGCAATGTTTAAAGTCAAGGTTTCCACGCAACACTTGCTAAAACAAGATAAACAGTTCTACACAATATTTACTAAAACAAAAGAAACACTTCCACATAATACTTACTAAAACAAAAGAAACACCTCCACACAATACTTACTAAAACAAAAGAAACACCTCCACACAATACTTACTAAAACAAAAGAAACACTTCCACACAATACTTACTAAAACAAAAGAAACACTTCCACACAATACTTACTAAAACAAAAGAAACACTTCCACACAATACTTACTAAAACAAAAGAAACACTTCCACACAATACTTACTAAAACAAAAGAAACACTTTCACACAGTACTTACTAAAACAAAAGAAAAACTTCCACACAATATTTCCTAAAACATGAGAAACACTTCCACACAATACTTACTAAAACAAAAGAAACATTCCACACAATATTTCCTAAAACATGAGAAACAGTTCCACACAATACTTACTAAAACAAGAGAAGAAATTCTACATGATACTTGCTAGAATGAGAGAAACAGTTCCAGAAAATATTTTAATTATTATAGATTTTTCAATAAAATATAGGAAATTCTTAAATACAACACTGGAAACACATAATACAACATTAGAAATACATATATGTACATTATAAACATGCACATCCAACATTAGAAATACTTACTTTGAGAGCTTCCTTCAAACCAAACATTTCAGATTCCATATCTCGAATTTGCATTTCACAACTCTTGACCTTTGACTTCAAAATCACAATCTCTGCATTTGATCTGACAAGATCACGAACATCTCCTGTAACAATTTCAAAAGACAAAAGTTTTAAATCAGAATATCTACCAAACTCTTACAGTCTCACACTAATAAATAATTACCAGGCTCTCTCAGTCTCACACTAATAAATATTTACCAGGCTCTCACAGTCTCACACTAATACATATCTACCAAACTATCATAGTCTAACATTAATACATATCTAACAAACTATCACAGTCTCACACGAATAAATATCTATCAAACTATCACAGTCTCACACGAATACATATCTAACAAACTATCATAGTCTCACACTAATACATATCAAACAAACTATCATAGTCTCACACTAATGCATATCTACCAAACTATCACAGTGTCAAATAATAAATATCTACCACACTATCAGTCTCAAACTAATAATATCTACCAACTATCACAGTGCCATACTAATAAATATCTATCAAGCTATCACAGTCTCAAACTAATAAATATCGACCAAACTATCACAGTGTCACACAAATAAATATCTATCAAACTATCACAGTCTCAAACTAATAAATATCTATCAAACTATCATAGTTTCACACTAATATATATCTACCAAACTATCATAGTCTCACACTAATAAATATCTACCAAAGTATCACATTCTCACACTAATAAATATCTACCAAACTATCATAGTCTCACACTAATAAATATCTACCAAACTATCACAGTGTCACACTAATGCATATCTACCAAACTATCACAGTGTCAAATAATAAATATCTACCACACTATCAGTCTCAAACTAATAAATATCTACCAAACTATCACAGTGCCATACTAATAAATATCTATCAAGCTATCACAGTCTCACACTAATAAATCTACCAAACTATCAGTCTCAAACTAATAAATATCTACCACAGTATCATAGTCTCACACTAATAAATATCTATCAAACTATCACAGTCTCAAACTAATAAATATCTATCAAACTATCATAGTTTCACACTAATATATATCTACCAAACTACCATAGTCTAACACTAATAAATATCTACCAAAGTATCACATTCTCAGACTAATAAATATCTACCAAACTCTCATAGTCTCACACTAATAAATATCTACCAAACTATCACAGTGTCACACTATTAAATATCTACCACACTATCGTACTCTCACACTAATAAATATCTACCACACTATCGTACTCTCACACTAATAAATATCTACCACACTATCGTACTCTCACACTAATAAATATCTACCAAAATATCATAGTCTCACACTAATACATATCTACCACACTATCACAGTCTCACACTAATAAATATCTACCAATCTATCACAGTCTCACACTAACAAATATCTACCAGACTGTCATAGTCTCACACTAATAAATATCTACCACACTATCACAGTCTCACATTCATAAATATCTACTAAACTATCACAGTGTCACACTAATAAATATGTACCAAAGTATCACATTCTCATACTAATAAATATCTACAAAACTATCACATTCTCACACTAATAAATATCTACCAAAATATCACAGTCTCACATTCATAAATATCTACTAAACTATCACAGTCTCACACTAATAAATATTTACCAAACTATCACAGTCTCATTCTAGTAAATATCTACAAAACTATAACAGTCCCAAACTAATAAATATCTCCCAAACTATCATAGTTTCAAACTAATATATATCTACCAAACTATCACAGTGTCAAATAATAAATATCTACCAAACTATCAGTCTCAAACTAATAAATAACTACCAAACTATAACAGTGCCACACTAATAAATATCTACCAAGCTATCACAGTCTCACACTAATAAATATCTACCAAACTATCACAGTGTCATACTAATATATATCTACCAAACTATCATAGTCTCAAACTAATAAATATCTACAAATGTACAACATTCCCACACTAATCAATATCTACCAAACTGTCAAAGTCTCACACTAATATATATCTACCAAACTATCACATTCTCACACTAATAAATACCTACCAAACTATCATAGTCTCACACTAATAAATATCTACCACACTATCACAGTCACACACTAATAAATATCTACCAAACTATCATAGTCTCACACTAATAAATATCTACCAAACTATCACAGTCTCACACTAATAAATATCTACCAATCTATCACAGTCTCACACTAATAAATATCTACCAATCTATCACAGTCTCACACTAATAAATATCTACCAAACTACCACAGTCTCACACTAATAAATATCTACCAATCTATCACAGTCTCACACTAATAAATATCTACCAAACTATCACAGTGTCAAATAATAAATATCTACCAAACTATCAGTCTCACACTAATAAATATCTACCAAACTATCACAGTGTCACACTAATAAATATCTACCAAACTATCACAGTCTCACACTAATAAATATCTACCAAACTATCACAGTGTCACACTAATAAATATCTACCAAACTATCATAGTCTCACACTAATAAATATCTACAAATGTACAACATTCTCACACTAATCAATATCTACCAAACTGTCAAAGTCTCACACTAATATATATCTACCAAACTATCACATTCTCACACTAATAAATATCTACCAAACTATCATAGTCTCACACTAATAAATATCTACCACACTATCACAGTCACACACTAATAAATATCTACCAAACTATCATAGTGTCACACTAATAAATATCTATCAAACTATCACAGTCTCACACTAATAAATATCTACCAATCTATCACAGTCTCACACTAATAAATATCTACCAAACTACCACAGTCTCACACTAATAAATATCTACCAAACTATCACAGTCTCACACTAATAAATATCTACCACACTATCACAGTCTCACACTAATAAATATCTACCAAACTACCACAGTCTCACACTAATAAATATCTACCAAACTATCACAGTCTCACACTAATAAATATCTACCAAACTATCATAGTCTCACACTAATAAATATCTACCACACTATCGTACTCTCACACTAATAAATATCTACCAAACTATCACAGTCTCACACTAATAAATATCTACCACACTATCGTACTCTCACACTAATAAATATCTACAACACTATCACAGTCTCACACTAATAAATATCTACCACACTATCGTACTCTCACACTAATAAATATCTACCAAAGTATCACTTCCACACAATACTTACTAAAACAAAAGAAACACTTCCACACAATACTTACTAAAACAAAAGAAACACTTCCACACAATACTTACTAAAACAAAAGAAACACTTCCACACAATACTTACTAAAACAAAAGAAACACTTCCACACAATACTTACTAAAACAAAAGAAACACTTCCACACAATACTTACTAAAACAAAAGAAACACTTCCACACAATACTTACTAAAACAAAAGAAACACTTCCACACAATACTTACTAAAACAAAAGAAACACTTCCACACAATACTTACTAAAACAAAAGAAACACTTCCACACAATACTTACTAAAACAAAAGAAACACTTCCACACAATACTTACTAAAACAAAAGAAACACTTCCACACAATACTTACTAAAACAAAAGAAACACTTCCACACAATACTTACTAAAACAAAAGAAACACTTCCACACAATACTTACTAAAACAAAAGAAACACTTCCACACAATACTTACTAAAACAAAAGAAACACTTCCACACAATACTTACTAAAACAAAAGAAACACTTCCACACAATACTTACTAAAACAAAAGAAACACTTCCACACAATACTTACTAAAACAAAAGAAACACTTCCACACAATACTTACTAAAACAAAAGAAACACTTCCACACAATACTTACTAAAACAAAAGAAACACTTCCACACAATACTTACTAAAACAAAAGAAACACTTCCACACAATACTTACTAAAACAAAAGAAACACTTCCACACAATACTTACTAAAACAAAAGAAACACTTCCACACAATACTTACTAAAACAAAAGAAACACTTCCACACAATACTTACTAAAACAAAAGAAACACTTCCACACAATACTTACTAAAACAAAAGAAACACTTCCACACAATACTTACTAAAACAAAAGAAACACTTCCACACAATACTTACTAAAACAAAAGAAACACTTCCACACAATACTTACTAAAACAAAAGAAACACTTCCACACAATACTTACTAAAACAAAAGAAACACTTCCACACAATACTTACTAAAACAAAAGAAACACTTCCACACAATACTTACTAAAACAAAAGAAACACTTCCACACAATACTTACTAAAACAAAAGAAACACTTCCACACAATACTTATCTACAGAACTACTGTCTTTCTACTATTAAGGACAAAATAATCAGTTAAATTCGGTCACTGCACAGAGTCTAAAAGAGCATGTAGAATACATATTACACATATACATGAATACATACATTTACATATGTATTGACAATATATATGCAGGAAACACTCTACCGTAGAGAGCGGAACAACAACACAACTCCTTCAGATCATCAGAGGAAGTACCCCCCCCCCCTCAGACAAGTGTTTCAGCCCTTTAAACTCCTGACACTCTAAGGGGGGTGGGTCATGACTCACAGAGGTCTTGTGAGTTGTTGCTTTTTAAAAATTACTCTTTTCACACAACAAATATCCAACCTTCATATTGTATAATGAGTTACCCCCAGAGGACGTATATCAAACCTTCATATTATCAGCCCTGTCAGCCGCTATACTATCAGCCCTGTCAGCCGTTATACTATAAGCCTCGTCAGCCATTATACTATCAGCCCTGTCAGCCGTTATACTATCAGCCTTGTCAGCCGTTATACTATCAGCCTTGTCAGCCGTTATACTATCAATCCTGTCAGCCGTCATACTATCAACCCTGTCAGCCGTCATACTATCAAACCTGTCAGCCGTCATATTATCAACCCTGTCAGCCGTCATACTATCACACCTGTCAGCCGTCATATTATCAAACCTGTCAGCCGTCATATTATCAAACCTGTCAGCCGTCATACTATCAACCCTGTCAGCCGTCATATTATCAAACCTGTCAGCCGTCATATTATCAACCCTGTCAGCCGTCATACTATCAAACCTGTCAGCCGTCATACTATCAACCCTGTCAGCTGTCATACTATCAAACCTGTCAGCCGTCATATTATCAACCCTGTCAGCCGTCATATTATCAACCCTGTCAGCCGTCATATTATCAACCCTGTCAGCTGTCATACTATCAAACCTGTCAGCCGTCATATTATCAACCCTGTCAGCCGTCATATTATCAACCCTGTCAGCCGTCATACTATCAAACCTGTCAGCCGTCATACTATCAACCCTGTCAGCCGTCATACTATCAACCCTGTCAGCCATTATACTATCGCTACAAAGTGCAAAAAGAAGAAATACCCCTAGGATTCACCGAAAAGTGGGGGGGGGGTGTGGGAATAAAGGATCCACAGGTGACTGTACGGAGACGACCATGCCCGCCCCAATTAATTCGAGTTCAGAACAGCGAATCCATGCATCTGTGGCAGGAAATTTAACACTCAACGTGGCATGAAGATACACAGAACGAAGAAGGGATGTGGTGGTTCCTTGCTGCCCAATACTCAACAGTGCACTGTGACGCCAGTCTCAGATAAGACATTAGAAGATCTCTGTCAGGATATAATCCACAGTACAGGGAATATTCAGGTTGAGTCAGGTTGCAGGGAGGCAACGCAGCCCTCCGACGAGATCAGAGACAAGGTTAACTTCCCTCCAGCAACTGCAAAAACCATATGGGAAAACCTGGACAAAGGATTATGCAAATGACTGGACAAACAGTTGACAGCAAAAACTGGAAGCATTTGGTAACATCATATATCTTCACTGCCACAAAGAGTTTGGAACCAAACAGGCAAAAAGAGAAAAAGTAACACCAAGAAAGTCCAGAAGACAGGAAAACAGAAGCAATAAGACAGCAGAAGAACCATGCCCGGAAAATGTTCAAGAAGGCACATGAATCAGAAAAGGAAGGACTAAGACAGCTTTGGCAGCATCTAAAGTCCAAGCACAGTGCCCTTTTGCAGAGGTGAAAGACTATGTAAAAGGAAGAGGGAAACCAGATATGCAAGAGAGAAGTTCTACAGAGATCCCTTCAGTTTTGCCAAGCAGTTATTTGAACAGCCAAAATCAGGTACGCTGAAAGCAGGTAAGGAGATGCTCGAGGAACATCTGAGCAAGACATGCTCTGATAAAAATCAGCATTCACCTCTCGAGCAGATGAAAGGTCTAGTGTGGCAATGTGGACCAGGCAGCAAACTATCACAGTCCCACACTAATAAATATCTACCAAACTATCACAGTCCCACACTAATAAATATCTACCAAACTATCACAGTCCCACACTAATAAATATCTTCCAAACTATCACAGTGTCACACTAATAAATATCTACCAAACTATCACAGTGTCACACTAATAAATATCTACCAAACTATCACAGTGTCACACTAATAAATATCTACCAAACTATCACAGTCCCACACTAATAAATATCTACCAAACTATCATAGTCTCACACTAATAAATATCTACCAAACTATCACAGTGTCACACTAATAAATATCTACCAAACTATCACAGTGTCACACTAATAAATATCTACCAAACTATCACAGTGTCACACTAATAAATATCTACAGAACTACTTTCTTTCTACTATTAAGGACAAAATAATCAGTTAAATTCGGTCACTGCACAGAGTCTAAAAGAGCATGTAGAATACATATTACACATATACATGAATACATACATTTACATATGTATTGACAATATATATGCAGGAAACACTCTACCGTAGAGAGCGGAACAACAACACAACTCCTTCAGATCATCAGAGGAAGTACCCCCCCCCCTCAGACAAGTGTTTCAGCCCTTTAAACTCCTGACACTCTAAGGGGGGTGGGCCCCTCTGGGTCATGACTCCCAGAGGTCTTGTGAGTTGTTGCTTTTTAAAAATTACTCTTTTCACACAACAAATATCCAACCTTCATATTGTATAATGAGTTACCCCCAGAGGACGTATATCAAACCTTCATATTATCAGCCCTGTCAGCCGCTATACTATCAGCCCTGTCAGCCGTTATACTATAAGCCTCGTCAGCCATTATACTATCAGCCCTGTCAGCCGTTATACTATCAGCCTTGTCAGCCGTTATACTATCAGCCTTGTCAGCCGTTATACTATCAACCCTGTCAGCCGTCATACTATCAACCCTGTCAGCCGTCATACTATCAAACCTGTCAGCCGTCATATTATCAACCCTGTCAGCCGTCATACTATCAAACCTGTCAGCCGTCATACTATCAACCCTGTCAGCCGTCATACTATCAAACCTGTCAGCCGTCATACTATCAGCCCTGTCAGCCGTCATACTATCAAACCTGTCAGCCGTCATACTATTAACCCTGTCAGCCGTCATATTATCAACCCTGTCAGCCGTCATATTATCAAACCTGTCAGCCGTCATACTATCAAACCTGTCAGCCGTCATATTATCAAACCTGTCAGCCGTCATACTATCAACCCTGTCAGCCGTCATATTATCAAACCTGTCAGCCGTCATACTATCAAACCTGTCAGCCGTCATACTATCAAACCTGTCAGCCGTCATACTATCAAACCTGTCAGCCGTCATATTATCAAACCTGTCAGCCGTCATATTATCAAACCTGTCAGCCGTCATATTATCAAACCTGTCAGCCGTCATACTATCAACCCTGTCAGCCGTCATATTATCAAACCTGTCAGCCGTCATACTATCAACCCTGTCAGCCGTCATATTATCAAACCTGTCAGCCGTCATACTATCAAACCTGTCAGCCGTCATACTATCAACCCTGTCAGCCGTCATATTATCAACCCTGTCAGCCGTCATATTATCAACCCTGTCAGCCGTCATACTATCAAACCTGTCAGCCGTCATACTATCAACCCTGTCAGCCGTCATACTATCAACCCTGTCAGCCATTATACTATCAGCCCTGTCAGCCGTCATACTATCAAACCTGTCAGCCGTCATACTATTAACCCTGTCAGCCGTCATATTATCAACCCTGTCAGCCGTCATATTATCAAACCTGTCAGCCGTCATACTATCAAACCTGTCAGCCGTCATATTATCAAACCTGTCAGCCGTCATACTATCAACCCTGTCAGCCGTCATATTATCAAACCTGTCAGCCGTCATACTATCAAACCTGTCAGCCGTCATACTATCAAACCTGTCAGCCGTCATACTATCAAACCTGTCAGCCGTCATATTATCAAACCTGTCAGCCGTCATATTATCAAACCTATCAGCCGTCATATTATCAAACCTGTCAGCCGTCATACTATCAACCCTGTCAGCCGTCATATTATCAAACCTGTCAGCCGTCATACTATCAACCCTGTCAGCCGTCATATTATCAAACCTGTCAGCCGTCATACTATCAAACCTGTCAGCCGTCATACTATCAACCCTGTCAGCCGTCATATTATCAACCCTGTCAGCCGTCATATTATCAACCCTGTCAGCCGTCATACTATCAAACCTGTCAGCCGTCATACTATCAACCCTGTCAGCCGTCATACTATCAACCCTGTCAGCCATTATACTATCGCTACAAAGTGCAAAAAGAAGAAATACCCCTAGGATTCACCGAAAAGTGGGGGGGGGTGGGAATAAAGGATCCACAGGTGACTGTACGGAGACGACCATGCCCGCCCCAATTAATTCGAGTTCAGAACAGCGAATCCATGCATCTGTGGCAGGAAATTTAACACTCAACGTGGCATGAAGATACACAGAACGAAGAAGGGATGTGGTGGTTCCTTGCTGCCCAATACTCAACAGTGCACTGTGACGCCAGTCTCAGATAAGACATTAGAAGATCTCTGTCAGGATATAATCCACAGTACAGGGAATATTCAGGTTGAGTCAGGTTGCAGGGAGGCAACGCAGCCCTCCGACGAGATCAGAGACAAGGTTAACTTCCCTCCAGCAAGTGCAAAAACCATATGGGAAAACCTGGACAAAGGATTATGCAAATGACTGGACAAACAGTTGACAGCAAAAACTGGAAGCATTTGGTAACATCATATATCTTCACTGCCACAAAGAGTTTGGAACCAAACAGGCAAAAAGAGAAAAAGTAACACCAAGAAAGTCCAGAAGACAGGAAAACAGAAGCAATAAGACAGCAGAAGAACCATGCCCGGAAAATGTTCAAGAAGGCACATGAATCAGAAAAGGAAGGACTAAGACAGCTTTGGCAGCATCTAAAGTCCAAGCACAGTGCCCTTTTGCAGAGGTGAAAGACTATGTAAAAGGAAGAGGGAAACCAGATATGCAAGAGAGAAGTTCTACAGAGATCCCTTCAGTTTTGCCAAGCAGTTATTTGAACAGCCAAAATCAGGTACGCTGAAAGCAGGTAAGGAGATGCTCGAGGAACATCTGAGCAAGACATGCTCTGATAAAAATCAGCATTCACCTCTCGAGCAGATGAAAGGTCTAGTGTGGCAATGTGGACCAGGCAGCAAATTCAAATGCAGCCCACCAAGCTTACAAGAAGTAGAAAGCATTGTATGAAAATCTAAAGGCAAGTCAGCACCGGGCCCAAATGGCGTTCCTTACATACTATACAAAAGTTGCCCCGAAGTACTAAAGAAGCTCCATAAACTCCTACGAACAGCATGGACCAAGGGACTCATAAGTAAAGAATGGAAAAAGGCTAATGGAGTATACATCCCACAGAAGCAGAATTCCACTGAAATCAACCAGTTCAGACCGATCTCACTTCTGAATGTGGAAGGAAAGATATTCTTCTCCGTGACGGCAAGGAGACTAACAACATACCTCCTAGATAATGGTTACGTTGATACATCCATGCAGAAGGGAGGAATTCCAGGTTTCCCAGAATGTCTCGAGCATGCGTCGATGATTTGGGAAGCTATTCAACAGGCAAGATCTGGAAAGCAAGATCTACAGGTAATATTCAGGTTGAGTCAGGTTGCAGGGAGGCAACGCAGCCCTCCGACGAGATCAGAGACAAGGTTAACTTCCCTCCAGCAAGTGCAAAAACCATATGGGAAAACCTGGACAAAGGATTATGCAAATGACTGGACAAACAGTTGACAGCAAAAACTGGAAGCATTTGGTAACATCATATATCTTCACTGCCACAAAGAGTTTGGAACCAAACAGGCAAAAAGAGAAAAAGTAACACCAAGAAAGTCCAGAAGACAGGAAAACAGAAGCAATAAGACAGCAGAAGAACCATGCCCGGAAAATGTTCAAGAAGGCACATGAATCAGAAAAGGAAGGACTAAGACAGCTTTGGCAGCATCTAAAGTCCAAGCACAGTGCCCTTTTGCAGAGGTGAAAGACTATGTAAAAGGAAGAGGGAAACCAGATATGCAAGAGAGAAGTTCTACAGAGATCCCTTCAGTTTTGCCAAGCAGTTATTTGAACAGCCAAAATCAGGTACGCTGAAAGCAGGTAAGGAGATGCTCGAGGAACATCTGAGCAAGACATGCTCTGATAAAAATCAGCATTCACCTCTCGAGCAGATGAAAGGTCTAGTGTGGCAATGTGGACCAGGCAGCAAATTCAAATGCAGCCCACCAAGCTTACAAGAAGTAGAAAGCATTGTATGAAAATCTAAAGGCAAGTCAGCACCGGGCCCAAATGGCGTTCCTTACATACTATACAAAAGTTGCCCCGAAGTACTAAAGAAGCTCCATAAACTCCTACGAACAGCATGGACCAAGGGACTCATAAGTAAAGAATGGAAAAAGGCTAATGGAGTATACATCCCACAGAAGCAGAATTCCACTGAAATCAACCAGTTCAGACCGATCTCACTTCTGAATGTGGAAGGAAAGATATTCTTCTCCGTGACGGCAAGGAGACTAACAACATACCTCCTAGATAATGGTTACGTTGATACATCCATGCAGAAGGGAGGAATTCCAGGTTTCCCAGAATGTCTCGAGCATGCGTCGATGATTTGGGAAGCTATTCAACAGGCAAGATCTGGAAAGCAAGATCTACAGGTAATATGGCTTGACCTAGCCAATGCGTGTGGCCCAGTACCGCACCAGATGATATCGCTAGCACTAGACATGTATCGTGTGCCAAAATAATTCACGACGATGCTGAAAATGTACTTCACGTGAAATATTACAAGACTGATTGACCTCCAGGTAGGAATTGCAATGGGCTGAACAATATCCCTCAAACTGTTCGTACTAGCCATGTAAGTAATCCTGAGAGCAGCAGAAGGTCCAAGGTTCAGAAACGGATGTCACATGCCAACACTAAAAGCATTCATGGATGACACAACAGTAATAACAACCAGTGAAGCACAGGCACGAAAGATGTTAGAGCGTTTGGACAGCCTTATCATATGGTGCCGCATGAGCTTCAAGCCAAAGAATTAAGAAGTCTGTCATTCATAAAGGGGAAGGTGACAGAAAGATCGTACACAGTGACAAATCAAATAATCCCAACTGTAGGAGAAGAGCCAGTGAAGAGCCTTGGCAGAGTATATGATGATTCCATGAAAGACTCAAACGCGGTGAAGCAGGTCATAGAAATGGCACAGAATGGACTGAGCATCATAGACAAAAGCAAGCAACTGGGGAAGTTCAAAATATGGTGCCTCCAGTTCATGCTGATTCCAAAACTGATGTGGCCATTACTCATTTACGAAGTAAGTACCAGCACAGTAGAGGCAGTGGAAAGAAAGATAAATAAATTCATAAGAATGTGGCTGGGCGTACCACCAGGATTAACTGATGTAGCACTGTACTGCAAGAAGAGCAAACTGCAGCTACCATTCATATCTGTGGTCGAAGAATACAAAGTAGGAAAGACAAGGCTTGCAATGATGCTACAAGAATCTACAGATTCAGTGGTATGAACCAGTTCAGACCGATCTCACTTCTGAATGTGGAAGGAAAGATATTCTTCTCCGTGACGGCAAGGAGACTAACAACATACCTCCTAGATAATGGTTACGTTGATACATCCATGCAGAAGGGAGGAATTCCAGGTTTCCCAGAATGTCTCGAGCATGCGTCGATGATTTGGGAAGCTATTCAACAGGCAAGATCTGGAAAGCAAGATCTACAGGTAATATGGCTTGACCTAGCCAATGCGTGTGGCCCAGTACCGCACCAGATGATATCGCTAGCACTAGACATGTATCGTGTGCCAAAATAATTCACGACGATGCTGAAAATGTACTTCACGTGAAATATTACAAGACTGATTGACCTCCAGGTAGGAATTGCAATGGGCTGAACAATATCCCTCAAACTGTTCGTACTAGCCATGTAAGTAATCCTGAGAGCAGCAGAAGGTCCAAGGTTCAGAAACGGATGTCACATGCCAACACTAAAAGCATTCATGGATGACACAACAGTAATAACAACCAGTGAAGCACAGGCACGAAAGATGTTAGAGCGTTTGGACAGCCTTATCATATGGTGCCGCATGAGCTTCAAGCCAAAGAATTAAGAAGTCTGTCATTCATAAAGGGGAAGGTGACAGAAAGATCGTACACAGTGACAAATCAAATAATCCCAACTGTAGGAGAAGAGCCAGTGAAGAGCCTTGGCAGAGTATATGATGATTCCATGAAAGACTCAAACGCGGTGAAGCAGGTCATAGAAATGGCACAGAATGGACTGAGCATCATAGACAAAAGCAAGCAACTGGGGAAGTTCAAAATATGGTGCCTCCAGTTTTGCCAAGCAGTTATTTGAACAGCCAAAATCAGGTACGCTGAAAGCAGGTAAGGAGATGCTCGAGGAACATCTGAGCAAGACATGCTCTGATAAAAATCAGCATTCACCTCTCGAGCAGATGAAAGGTCTAGTGTGGCAATGTGGACCAGGCAGCAAATTCAAATGCAGCCCACCAAGCTTACAAGAAGTAGAAAGCATTGTATGAAAATCTAAAGGCAAGTCAGCACCGGGCCCAAATGGCGTTCCTTACATACTATACAAAAGTTGCCCCGAAGTACTAAAGAAGCTCCATAAACTCCTACGAACAGCATGGACCAAGGGACTCATAAGTAAAGAATGGAAAAAGGCTAATGGAGTATACATCCCACAGAAGCAGAATTCCACTGAAATCAACCAGTTCAGACCGATCTCACTTCTGAATGTGGAAGGAAAGATATTCTTCTCCGTGACGGCAAGGAGACTAACAACATACCTCCTAGATAATGGTTACGTTGATACATCCGTGCAGAAGGGAGGAATTCCAGGTTTCCCAGAATGTCTCGAGCATGCGTCGATGATTTGGGAAGCTATTCAACAGGCAAGATCTGGAAAGCAAGATCTACAGGTAATATGGCTTGACCTAGCCAATGCGTGTGGCCCAGTACCGCACCAGATGATATCGCTAGCACTAGACATGTATCGTGTGCCAAAATAATTCACGACGATGCTGAAAATGTACTTCACGTGAAATATTACAAGACTGATTGACCTCCAGGTAGGAATTGCAATGGGCTGAACAATATCCCCCAAACTGTTCGTACTAGCCATGTAAGTAATCCTGAGAGCAGCAGAAGGTCCAAGGTTCAGAAACGGATGTCACATGCCAACACTAAAAGCATTCATGGATGACACAACAGTAATAACAACCAGTGAAGCACAGGCACGAAAGATGTTAGAGCGTTTGGACAGCCTTATCATATGGTGCCGCATGAGCTTCAAGCCAAAGAATTAAGAAGTCTGTCATTCATAAAGGGGAAGGTGACAGAAAGATCGTACACAGTGACAAATCAAATAATCCCAACTGTAGGAGAAGAGCCAGTGAAGAGCCTTGGCAGAGTATATGATGATTCCATGAAAGACTCAAACGCGGTGAAGCAGGTCATAGAAATGGCACAGAATGGACTGAGCATCATAGACAAAAGCAAGCAACTGGGGAAGTTCAAAATATGGTGCCTCCAGTTCATGCTGATTCCAAAACTGATGTGGCCACTACTCATTTACGAAGTAAGTACCAGCACAGTAGAGGCAGTGGAAAGAAAGATAAATAAATTCATAAGAATGTGGATGGGCGTACCACCAGGATTAACTGATGTAGCACTGTACTGCAAGAAGAGCAAACTGCAGCTACCATTCATATCTGTGGTCGAAGAATACAAAGTAGGAAAGACAAGGCTTGCAATGATGCTACAAGAATCTACAGATTCAGTGGTATGAGAAGTGCAGCCAACACTTAAAACTGGACGAAAATGGAGAGTAAGTGAGGAAGTGACCGCAGCCAGGGAAACACAGGAGCTGAAAAAAGTAATAAGATATACCCAGACCAACAGAAGGGGAATTGGTCATGGTGAAATCAAGTGGTGGTCAAAGATCTCATGTAAGGAAAGAAGGGACATGATCATCAGTGAGGTAAGGAATTCACAGGATGATAAGTGGGTCCAGAAGGCAGTCTAACAGGCACAGCAATGTCAATGGACAACATGGGAGGAAGTCCTGCAGAGATCACTAACATGGGAGGAAGTCCTGCAGAGATCACTAACATGGAATGACATCTGGAAAATAGCACCCTTGAGGCTCAGCTTCATCATCAGAGCTACTTATGACCTTCTCCCTACAGGCTCCAACCTACACAAATGGGGTTTATCAGAAGACACAAAATGCCGTGTCTGCAGCTAAAGGCAAACATTGGAACATGTGCTGTCAGCATGCAGAGTGTCATTAGGTCAAGGACGTTACACCTGGCGGCACAACAGCGTGTTGCAGGAACTAGTAGCCATTGTAGACAGGGCAAAAGATAAAGCAAATAACAGCAAAAGTTGAGGTCCCACCTAAATACTTCATAGGCACTGATACGACATCGAATATTGAAATCAGGGACATTCCCTTACTATCACTGCTAGATGGTGGAAATGACTGGGATGTGATAGCGGACCTTCCAGAAAGAAGAGAATACCTGACTGCCATCAAGAACACAGGAATGCGACCGGACATTGTAGTGTACTCCACAGAAAAACATGAACTAATAAAGATCGACCTTACGGTTCCGTACGAAACAAGAATAGAGGAGCAACATCTGTTCAAATGTGAGAAGTACAATGACCTGGTCAAGCAACTGAGGCAGGGGGCAGGAATCAGGGCAAAAGTGATAGCTGTAGAAGTGGGAGCAAGGGGATTCGTAGCAACATCAGCGTATGACCTATGTAAGCAACTGGGCATAAAGGGACACACAAGAGCAAGGGCACTGAGAAGCCTTTCAGAAACAACAGAAAAGGCCTCATGCTGGCTGTGGAGTATGCGAAACAAGCATTGGGAACATAAGTAATTTCATTTGTCACAACCAATACCAGTCCTCCGTGGCTGGATCGCTAAAGACGCACATCAAAGTGCAGTGAAGATAATGGGTTCTATCTCGGGCGGGGGGGGGGGGGGGGGGGAAACAGTAACAACTCACAAGAGCTCTGGGAGTCATGACCCAAAAGGAGCCCCCCCCCCCTTAGAGTGTCAGGAGTTTAACAGGGCCGAAACACTTGTCTGAGGGGGAGGAGTACTTCCTCTGATGTGTTGCTGTCCTGCTCTCTACAGTAGTGAGTTTCCTGCGCGCGCACGCGCGTGTGTGTGTGTGAGTGTGTGTGATATAAATTACCTCCGGTGTACGAATATCGAGACAGACAGACAGACAGACAGACAGACAGACAGACTAGATAGATATACGAGGGGAAGTCACTAAGTAACTCGCAAATTGAAATATTTTATCAGTGACAACTTTCAGGTAGTATTTAAATATATCCTTAGATAGTATCATCATCCAATTTTATAACAGTTGTATGTAGGGGGCGCTGGGAGTTACGTGCGCATGCGCAAAACAATAACGAAATGGGTACCCAACTATTAGTGTGTGTACCGAAGAAGAACAGAGAAGTGTAGTGCGACTTTTTGTGGGCTAAAGGACATTCATAAGGAAATGATTACAGTTTATGCTGAAAAGTGTTTATCACGTAAAGCTGGATTACGCATTATTCGGGGAAGGTTATACTGACAGTGTTCTGGTGTTATCAAGGGGTGTTTAACCACGTTCCAGAAGTATGGTGACAGTGTGAATTCTGTATTGTACAGTGAAGTTCTGTCGATACTACGGGATGCAATTCGAAGAAAACGTCCTGGTCTGCTGACTAGAGGTGTGCTTCTCCTTCATTACAATGCTAGACCACATACAGCTCGGTTAACCCAAGAGAAAATTTGCCAGTTGGGTTGGGAAGTTCTTGAACATCCACCCTATAGTTCTGACTTGGCTCCAAGTGATTTTCACCTGTTTGGTCAATCGAAAAACCACCTTGACAGGAGAAGATTCTCGAGTGACGAAGAGGTGGAAACAGAAGTAAAAAAATGGTTCAGAAATCGGACTCCCGATCTGTACGCCATGGGTATTGCATCACTGATTACATGATGGGACAAATGTGTCAATGTTGTTGGCGATTACGTTGAGAAATAGGGGAATAATGTAGATTCAAAAATTAGAAGTTTTCAAATTACTGTCGCATTTAGCTTTTTTGTAACAGGCATTTGCGAGTTACTTATTGTCTTCCCCTCGTATAATGAGTTATCTCTACGGGACATATATCAAACCTTCATATATATATATATATATATGGTCAGACAATTAAGTAATGAGACTAATTACATAAAAATAAAATAAACAACAGCTGAAGATATCAGTATCGTCAAAGAAGCATCCTTTCACTGGTAACTTTAATTTTGAGAATAGAAAATAATCGCAGGGAGACAAATCTGTGGAATGAGGTGGATGGTTGAGAACATACACTTGTTTTGGGCCAAAAATTCATGTACAACTACCGCCCGGTGAGCAGGTGCATTATCACGAAGAAGGAAAAAAACTGCCAGGTGTTGAATACTCGGGTCGGACTCGGAGAATCCTTTTAAATGGGGGCTTTATAATACTTAAATAAACTTTGGCAGTGACAGTCTGTCCCTCTGGAATAAATTCTTTGTGAATAACTCCTTTGCTGTCGTAGAAGCACACCAACATTGTCTTCACTTTCGACTTTTTAAGACGAAAGTTTTGTTTTTTTGGTGATGATGATGATTTCCACTGAGAACTTTGGCGTTTAGCTGTGGGATCTTAGCGAAAAATCCATGTTTCATCCTCTGCAATGATCAAATTTAAGAAATGTTTACTTCTCTGACACATTTTGATGATGTCTTTTGCGTACTCAACATGCTGATGTTTTTGTCATCAGATAACGAATGTGGTAGAAACCAGCAAGCAACTTTTTTCTTGCCCAAATCTTCCAACACAATTTTACGAATGGTCTCTTGGTTAACACCAATTTCATCTGCCATCATCCTCACAATCAAACAAGGATCTTCTTGTATCCATTCTCTGACTTTTGCATTGAGTTCCTCATTACGAACAGAAATTGGGCGTCCATGTCTAGTTGCATTTGTAATCGTTTCCACACCATTTTTGAATCGTGAATACCACCTGAATATCTGTGCACGAGATAAACAGTTATCTCCATAAACTTATTGCACCGTCCCAATGGCACTTTTTCCTAGTTTTAAACAGAATTTAATGTTAGCTTTTTGCTCCATGCTGATTACGTGACAATGTGCCTCTAACTAGGTCAACAAAATGGCGGCTTGTTTGCCGTCTACCTATAGGGCGGTGATGAAAAGTTGCCATATCATATAATAGATGTAGGGTGCCTCTTTGATTTCCATGCTTTGTTTCATAGATGGCATTTTTGTCTTGGCTATAATAAATGTGTCTCATTACCAATTGTCGCAGCTTATATAATGAGTTGCTTCCGTGGGATGTATATCAAACTTTCATATATATATATATATATATATACATAATGAATGAATGAATGAATAAATGAATAAACTTTATTTTTAAAGGGTAAAGAAATGGAACTTTGCCTCTTTAACATCACTCCTGTAGGCTTCTCAGTTGTGAGCAAGATGGCCTGCTGCTGATGCATCCATTTGCAGATCATCAACGATGTCTTGCAGCCATCTTCACCTTGGTCTTCCTCTTTTTCTTTTTCCCATTATGTACCCATCCAAGACAGACTTCTCTAGATTACCATGACGTTTAATGTGTCCAAAATATTTAAGTTTTCTCTCTTTAGTTCTCTTTACTAGCCAGCCTTCTTCAATATTAAGTTATTGTAGTATGGATATATTTGTTCTTTTTTGTTCTTTTCCATGATATTTAAAGAACTCTTCTGTAGCATTTACATTCACAGGATTTATGTGTTTCTCAGCTGTTTTGTTAAGTGTCCATGTCTCACAGGCATATGTTGCAGTGGGAAAGATGCATGCCCTTAAAAATCTTATTTTTGTTGTTCTGTCTGTTCCTCTCCACAAAATCTTTAGTTGTTTTATTTTCTGAAGAGCGATAGATGTCCTCCTTTTAATTTCCCTCATTATATCTCCATTATTAGTTAGCAGTGATCCAAGATATTCAAAACTCTCCACCACTTCTAATTTTTCATCATTGATACATATATCAGCTGTATTGTTTGTTTTGTCAGTTGTCATCAATTTAGTTTTCTCTGCATTAAGATAGAGGTTTTGCTCTTTTCTGTTCTTATGGACTGACATAATTAGTTTTTCCATTCATTTTCATGTTGTGGACAGTAATACTGTGTCATCAGCATATCTAATCTCTGATATTTCATAACCTCCAATTGTTATGGCATCATAATAATCTTTGTCTACATCTTCTCTAACATTCCTCATTATATTTTCAGTATAAAAGTTAAATAAGTAAGGCAACAATATACACCCCTGACGGACCCCTTGTTTTATGTCAAACCAAGTTGTTGTTTTATTATTTATTCTTACTGGTGCCTGTTTGTCTAGATACAGCTGTGATGTTAATTGTATAAAATGTGTTGGAAATCTCATTTTGTCCATTATTTCCCAAAGTTTCTGATGTTGTACACAATCAAATGCCTTTGAGTAGTCTATAAAGGCTAAACATAGATTCACATTAAACTCTCTGCATTTCTCTATTATTAATCTTATACTGAATATATGATCTCTTAATTCTCTTCCTTGCCTGAAACCAGCTTGGACCGTACTGACTTCTTCTTTTTTCTTATGAAGTCTACCAATTTTTAACAGAATTTTACTGGCATGACTAATCAGGGCAACAGTTCTGTAGTTTGTGCATAATTTCAGGAGACCCTAGATGGGGAAAAATGAATTAGTATGGAAACTCACAACAAAACCAACCAAATCAAGGGTGATGCATGAGAGATACCAACTCTGAAAAACTCAGACAACAATCAAAAGAATGCATTCACTGGCCCCAAGTATGCGACAAAGACTGAATTGTGAAATTTAAGAACAATGACAGTACCATCAAAAACTGCTCAAGTAATCCAAGAAATAGAAATGTACCAGCCAGACGTTCTGAGCATCAGGGAAATATGATGAGCAGAAGCAGGGAAAAGAATGGAAGAAAACCATAAATTAATAATATATTCAGGCAGTGACAGTGAAACACCAAGGAGTGGGTATAATTATGTCAAATGTAGCAACAAAGAGCCTTACAGAATGGGAACCAATGAACTGTTGTACAATAAGAGCATGATACAAACTAAGATACAGAAGAATGACAATCAGACAATGTTATGTGCCAACAAACGATGCAGGTTAGGAAATAAAAGATGATTTTTATCACCAACTTCAACAACTCATTAACAGAAGATTAACACGATATTCTAATTGTCATGGGAGACTTCAACAACACCAAAGTAGGAAAAGATAACAATGATGTTGAAAAATTAATAGGGGAAGAAGGGATTGATATGGTAAATCAGAATGGAGAAAGATTAATTGAATTACGTCTAACAGAGGGCATGGTTATTGGAGGAGCAATATTTCCACACAAAGAGATACATAAAAAATATGGGTATCCCCAGATGATAGAACCAGAAACCATATACACCATTTTTATATTAGAAAGCACTTCAAAACATCTCTGATAGATGTAAGAGCATGTAGGGGTGCAGATGTTAACAGTGATCACAACCTGTGTATAGGGAAAATAAGACTAAAACTGCAAAGCCAATACAAAAAATTAATACACAGAAAGATAAACAGCCACAGCCGATAGGAAGAAAATACTAACAGTAATTTAGTCAGGAAATTCCAATCATTCCACAACACGCAGTGAAGTAGAGGAGACAGGTATAGATGAATTAAGGAATTCTTACAGTACAGCCATAATCACAGCAGCAAAAACAAGTGCTGGACTGCAAAAAACAAACAGAAAAGCACTGATATCAGAAATAGATGAAGGATGAGCAGCCAAATTAGCCATATTGAATGTAAAGACAGACATTGGAAAAGATTTGGCAAAAGCAACATATAAAGAAATAGGCAATAAAGCAAAAAGTTCAGCTTGAAGGGATAAAACAGAATACATGGACAATATGGCAAAAGAAGCAGAGAAAGCAGCAAAAAAAAAAAGGAGACTGCAAAACTTTATATAACATACAAAAGAGGCTAACAGGTACTATTACATCTAAAGAAAGACCAATCCTTAGCAAAACTGGAACCCTTTTAACATCAAGTAAAGATCAAAAGCAAAGATGGGTTGAACACTTCCAAGAAATACTTAATCGACCACACCCAAAAGAAGTGATAAACCTTGAAACCAACTTACCAACCCCACAACTAAATGCCAACTTAGACGAAATTACATTGAACAAAATTGAAACAGCAGTGAATTTAATGGCTAACAAAAAAGCTGCAGGTCAAGGTGAAATAATAACTGAAATGTTAAAAGCTATTAATATTGACAACATAACCAGCTACAGAGAATGTTTAATAAAGTTTGGAAAGAGGAAAAAAGATCCCTTCTAAATGGAAAAAAGGAATCATTGTTAAAATATAAAAAACATGTAATCTTCGTGTCTGCAATAATCAGAGTGGAGTAACTTTACCATCAGTTGTGTCAAAAGTATTTTGCAAAAGCATTCTGAATAGACTTAAAGATATAGTGGATACTGCAATGAGAGAAGAACAAACATGATTTCAAAAAGGGAGAAGCTGTATCAACCAGATATTTAAGAATAATACTTGAAGAACATACTGAAAAGCAGAAACCTTTAATACTGACCTTCATAGACTTTAAAAAGACATTTGATAGCATACACAGAGACTCATTGTGGAGAATTTTAAATCTGTATGGAATACCATCTAAAATTATCAACATCATTAAGGACTTCTACAATGGATATGTTTGTGCAGTCAACACAGAAGAAGGGATGAGCGAATGGCTCTAAGTTGAAACAGGCATGAAACAAGGATATATATTTGCTTTTTAGAATTGCCATAGACTTTATAATAAAAAAAATGCTGCACAGGTAAAGCAGGCACTGATTGGATACATGGGACCCAACTAGAAGAACTTGATTTTTCAGATGACATTTTTCAGTTATAATGCGAATTTCATGCAAGAAAAAACAGATAACTTGTCTTCATTTGCTAGGAAAATAGGACTTGAAATTACCAAGGAAAAAACAAAAATAATGAAACATCTCATAAATAAGAAGAAAAAATATACACAAAAGGAACAATGTTGCAGAATTAAGCTAATCTGCATACCTCAACACCTATATAAACCAGGATGGTGACACCAGAAAAGAAGTTAGTATTGCAGCATTGGCCTTTAAAAATCTTAAAAAATATGGCCCTCAAAAGTTATAAGCACAAAAAGCAAGTTAAGATTATTCAATTCAAATGTAATATCCACCCTCATTTATGCATGTGAAAGCTGGAAAACAACTAATGAAATAGACAAGAAATTAGACTCTTTTGAAAACAAATGCCTAAGGAAAATACCTGGTGTAAAATGGAATGAATTCAAGAACAACGCAGAGATAAGGCAGATGAGCAAACAACAACCTGTCTGATGGGTGATTAGAAAAAAAGAGGTTGGATATAAGTTGGTCATGTGATGAGAAGAAACAGTCAGAGAATCCCAAAAGAAGCTGTCAAGTGGAGCACAACAAGTCAAAGAAAAAGAGGTAAATCATGCAAAACTCTAAAGAGAATTTTGCTAAATTAGTGGGCATAAGGTCCCTTAATGAGGTTGAAAAAACTCACTTAAAAATATTGTGAACTACCTTGAAAACCCTATGTGACTGTTTAATGCCATGGGAAGGATGTAAGATTACTTGAGCACAGTGATTACTTTAACTGGAGATAAAAGCCATGAGTTCTAGCAATCATACTAAACACATTCTGTTGTGTTGTGTCTCTATTATGTTAGTCAAGTCACACTAAACACATTCTGTTGTGTTGTGTCTCTATTATGTTAGTCAAGTCACACTAAACACATTCTGTTATGTTGTGTCTCTATTATGTTAGTCAAGTCAAACTAAACACATTCTGTCATGTTTTGTCAATATTATTTGACACTCTTTCAGATACTTCCTATGTTAAAACAATAAGTGTATTCTGTTAAAAATTTTAAAGTGAGTTTGAAAAAAGTAGCAGACAGTGTTTTTTTGTACACAATAGTTTTAGATATAAATGTAAATGAGACTAAATATATAAATATAAAACCAGTCACTGCAGTAAAGAAAATGTTTTATTTAAAACAAAAGTAGAAACAGCTTTAGTAATTAATGATCACACAGTTGTAACATTTAAATTTACACCTTATTTATAAAAAAACAGACAGGACAAAGAAACAGTGTTTGTTGCATTGTATTTTTCTTACAATATTTGACTCTGCTGAATTTGAAGTAATGAGATATATTGTATGCCATTTTCCAGATAGAAAGATTAATATTTGACAAGTTTAGCCATTACTTAAGGAAAACTAACAAATTCATGACGTGTGTCAAATTTTACCTATATTCAGGAAATGTCCACTGTGTTATGATATTTTCCCCCACATTCAGGAAATGTCCACTGTGTTATGATATTTTACCCCACATTCAGGAAATGTCCACTATGTTATGATATTTTACCCCACATTCAGGAAATGTCCACTATGTTATGATATTTTACCCTACATTCAGGAAATGTCCACTGTTTATGATATTTTACTCTACATTCAGGAAATGTCCACTGTGTTATGATATTTTACCCTACATTCAGGAAATGTCCACTGTGTTATGATATTTTACCCTACCTTCAGGAAATGTCCACTGTGTTATGATATTTTACCCTACATTCAGGAACTTTTCACTTTTTTACGATATTTTCCCTACATTCTATTTCTAACAATCTTGATCTTGTGCTTGTTTGCTCTGACTGCCTGGCTGTGGACAGCACATCCTAGAGAAGTTTCTTACCTGCAGACTTTAGCAACGGGACTCTTCTACTTCTAACCATCTTGATCTTGTGCTTGTTTGCTCTGACTGCCTGGCTGTGGACAGCACCTGCTAGACCAGGCTCCTGGAGACTGCAGCCAGCTCTCAGCAACTCCTGCATGTCATAGAAACATTCACTTTTTCTTATTTCCACTGGCTAAAATCTACATTTACACAAACTTTTTAACATTTTATAGACAAATGAAACAAATAATTACATTTAACAAATATTAACACTATCTCAGACATTCACAAGGACACTAGTATTAAAATTATATCATTCATTCATTTGCATGTCCCTTGCGGAACTTTGCCTCCCTAACAGCTCTCCTGTAGGCCTCTCAGTTGTGAGCAAGATGGCCTGATGCTGATGCATCCATTTGCAGATCATCAACGATGTCTTGCAGCCATCTTCACCTTGGTCTTCCTCTCTTTCTTCTCACTATTATGTACCCTTCCAAGATGGTCTTCTCCAGATTATCATGACGTTTAATGTGTCCAAAATATTCAAGTTTTCTCTCTCTCTTTACTAGATAGCCTTCTTCAATATTAAGTTCTTGTAGTATGGTTATATTTGTTATGTTTTGTGTCCATGATATTTGAAGAATTTTTCTATAGCATTTACATTCAAAAGCATTTATGTGTTTCTCAGCTGTTTTGTTAAGTGTCCAGGTCTCACAGGCATATGTTGCGATGGGAAAGATGCACGCCCTTAAAAATCTTATTTTTGTAGTTCTGTCTTTTCCTCTCTTTAGTTGTTCTTTTTAGTTTGATGCACGAGTTTTCCTTAGTAACACCGTCAGGATTTTGTCCGTCATCACTATTACTAGTACGGATCTCTGTCTCACACTCTTTCTCAGTGTTAAAATTAGATCTATCTGGCCTGGGGGACACACCATCAGATCTTTTTCCTTTCTGACCTTCCATGTTGTTGTTTGGATTTCTTGGTATATTTCCAGAAGTAGTCTACCAATGTTTTCCTTCGGAGCAGTGACTGTACTAGTCAGTGATCGTAGCCATTGTCCCTACATTGAGATCATCTGCCTACCATCATAGAATGGTGACCATAACCAACATTATCTGTCGGCTGCTCTCCCATTCCATCCACCACCTGCTCCCATGGCTTCACGTCACCCTGATCGGGGGGCTACACAGGTACTCCACCTTGCCCAAGGGTGTCCCGCAGACTGATGAAGGTAAGGAGGAGTCTTACTTCTCCTTTGATAGGGGATACCCCTACCCTGCTAACCACTTAAAATTATATACATCGTTATAATCAAGAATGAATGCATCAGCTGCAGGCCATCTTGCTCACAACCGAGAGGCCTACAGGAGTGCTGTTAGGGAGCCAAAGTTCCACAAGGAACATGCAAATGACTGAATGATAATCAAGAGTAAAATTATTTCTGAGACAACCAGTATAATATTACTTTATTTCTCTTACATCTAGGAGAAGGTGGGGGGGGGGAAGAACAAGATCAATGAGAAATGTGGAAAGCAGAAGTAAGACTGGAAAAAAAGAATAGAAGAGAAAGTAGGTAGTAGTTGAGAGGGAGAAGTGGAAAGTAGATAGTAGTTGAGAGGAAGAAGTAGAAAGTAGGTAGTAGTTGAGAGGGAGAAGTGGAAGGTAGTTAGTAGTTGAGAGGGAGAAGTAGAAAGTCGGTAGTAGTTGAGAGGGAGAAGTAGAAAGTAGGAAGTAGTTGAGAGGGAGAAGTGGAAGGTAGTTAGTAGTTGAGAGGAAGAAGTAGAAAGTAGGTAGTAGTTGAGAGGGAGAAGTGGAAGGTAGTTAGTAGTTGAGAGGAAGAAGTAGAAAGTAGGTAGTAGTTGAGAGGGAGAAGTAGAAAGTCGGTAGTAGTTGAGAGGGAGAAGTAGAAAGTAGGTAGTAGTTGAGAAGGAGAAGTGGAAAGTAGGTAGTAGTTTTAAGGGAGAAGTGGAAAGTCAGATTTACATTAAAGCAGAAGAGGAAAGTGGGTAAAATATGAGAATAGAAGAGGAAAGTTGATAAAAGAAGAGTGGAGAAGAGGAAAATGGGTAATAAATAGAAAGTGGGTAACAGATGAAGGAGAAGTAGAAAGTGGGTAATAGATGAAGGGAGAAGTAGAATGTGGGTAATAGATGAAGGGAGAAGTAGAAATTGGGTAACAGATGAAGGGAGAAGTAGAATGTGGGTAATAGATGAAAGGAGAAGTAAAATGTGGGTAATAGATTAGAGGAGAAGTAGAAAGTGGGTAATATATGAGAAGCAGAAAGTGGGTAATAGAAGAGAGAAGAAGTAGAATGTGGCTAATAGATGAGAGGAGAAGTAGAAAATGGATAATCTATGAGAAGTAAAAAGTAGGTAACAGATGAGAGGAGAAGTAGAAAGTGGGTAATATATGAAGGGAGAAGTGGAAGATTAATATCATATGAGGACTGTTTTCCCTGGTATGTTTATTTTTATCTAACATACTCTAAAAGGCACTGTGACAGTATTGTTTATTACTGCACTAGTTAATGTAGAATTTCTACTATCGAAGGGAAACAATCAATGATAATTTTAGTTCTTAGACTAAGTTTTTAAAGTCCTTAGTTATGTCGTAAATAGGTCAATGATTGTTTGTCAAGACTAGCTAAATTGAGTAACAGAAAATTTAAACTTTGGAATGATTTTTTATCAAAGGTCAGTAGACAGGCGTCACATGAAATAAAGTATGAGAGAGTTCAAGGTAAAATTGTACCTCATATTTAAGCGCGAGTTTGTTGTTTTGTTTTTTTAGACAGATTAGGAGAGAGTTAGAGAAAGGTTGAGATTAGACATGGAATGATGTGTTGATTATTATGGAGTTTTGGAATAGATCAGTACTAGAATAATGTGAGTGTTATTAATGTGACTAGGCTGTTCATCTAGTAGTTTTTTTCCCATGGATCTAAGTGCTGGATCTGATGTGAACTAGAAGTGTAGAACCAAAGTATGTGAACAGTTCTTGTTTTGAGTTGACATTAGGAACCATAGTTCTGTAACTTTGTGTCATGAAATAGTGTGTGGATCCATGGAGCATTTCTGTAAGTCAGTAAGTTGGGCTTTTTGTTCTATCATGTTGTATAAGAGTTCATCTACTGAGAGTGTGTCCACTCCCTCCCTACATGGCAAACACAGTTCTTGCCCGGGGGGTGGAGCTGCTTATTCATCTTTTGTATTGCTATATTTCCTTCATCTTCACTTATCACCAGTCATTTTATTCATTCAATAAAAAATGTGTTCTGATGTTATACAAAGGTGTCCAGTGGTTCTCATGTTATCAACTGTGACAGTTCTTGTTGAGTACAAGTTACACTATTAATTACAAAAGTAGATGATATTAAGAGAACTGTCTTATCTGATGCCTATCAGGCATACATCTAATTTTCCTATCCACAGCAGGCACAATGTGACCTCAATTAGTGCTACAATTGCAACTAGCAGTCACGGTTTATATGATGACAGCTGATGCTGTGTTGGCACATAAGTATCTGTCACACACCAGGCACACATGTTAATTTCACAAAGTAGGAAAATATATGATTTACATACAAGTTACTGATTTTGTTTCGAGTTTAGTTAACTCATTACATAAAGCACTTCATTGGTTTGATCAGGTTGCAGCTGACTGCTGGCTTGTAACTCGTTACATAAAGTACTTCATTTTTTTTATTATGCAACAGCTGACTGCTAGCATGTACATTCTGAAGATGCAGCAAGTGTTCATTAGATTGCTCAAACTAAGCTACAATATGCATCTTTCAAAAGTATATACTTGTCCAGATGGCCCAAAAAAAAACTTACAAATCTTTCTCTGAGTTCTTCATTCTCTCCATGAGACAGTCTCAGAGCACGTTCAAGCGTGATAATCTTCTGCATCTGACTTGGTGATGTGCTTGCTTCTTCCTCCAGTCCTGTGACCTGACCTTGACCCTGCAGATGTGGCAGTGAGCACAGCGTGTTTGTACACATGCATGACTCTGGTTGCATATGCAGGCAAGCTTCTGCTAGTACTGGAACCTCAGCTGTGTCCCCTACAGAAACTTCTACAACATCATTTGGAGTCACCCAGGGTCCAAACCAGAATGAGGAACTGATGATTGCTGGAAGAGGCCAGGAAAGGGAAAACTTACAACTGTCACTGTCACTGATTTTCTTCTGATGACATTGTGTATCTTCCCAACAGCTTGGAGAAGACTGTAAGTCTCCTGACATCTGATTTATATCTAATTCTTTCTGACACTTTTCAGTGGATTCTGGTAAGGAGATGAAACACTCTGTGGAGTTATTTCTCTCTTGGTGATGCATGTCATGAACTGTTGACCTGACTTGAGACTTTTGTTTACTGTCACAAATTAGTTTCTCACGCAGGAACATATTGTCTAACTCCTTGCAAATCTTTGCTTCACTTTGTGGAAGTTCATAATTCCATTTCATCAGTGCCTGATGAGAAAAAGTTCCCTGCAGTTTACACATAGTGTCTTCTGACTCAGCTGTGAATTCTTGATAGCTTTTATGGGTTTCTTGGTCTGTACTGTTGCTGGAGGTGGTGGACTGGACCCTGCAATCACTGGAGATTTTACTTGCAGAGATATCCAAGAAAACACTTTCAGTGTTTACATGTGCCTCTCTCTCAGTCAGTTGTTCTGAAACAAAAACAGAGATTCAGTTTCTCTTTTATTGTAGCTATGTTACTGAATTTTTCATCATACTGCAGTAGCTAGACTGAGCTTTCTTCTTACTGCAGCACCAAGACTGAGTCTTTCTTCTTACTGCAGTACCAAGACTGAGTCTTTCTTCTTACTGCAGCACCCAGACTGAGTCTTTCTTTTTACTGCAGTATCCAGACTGAGTCTTTCTTTTTACTGCAGTATCCAGACTGAGTCTTTCTTCTTACTGCAGCACCCAGACTGAGTCTTTCTTTTTACTGCAGTATCCAGACTGAGTCTTTCTTCTTACTGCAGTAGCCAGAATGTCAAAACACAGTCGTAATTTTGTCTACTAAAATTGTCATCACTCTGTCATGGTGCTGTTTCAATGTCATATCGAAGGCACAATGTGAGAACAATGTAGCTGTACTTAAGTGGAAGAATAGATGGAGCATTACCTCACATACACAAGAGATAAAATACTATTTTTTAGCCACAGAGGAGAAAAAAATACTATTTGACTAGAGACAGAAGAGGTAAAATACAATGTGCTAGTTGCAGAAGAGATAAAAATACAATTTTCTAGTTGCATAAGAGATAAAAAGAAAGTTATTATTTCAAGGCAGAATGAGATATGTGGCCAGAATTGAAAAAAATAATTTTACAATGAGTAAGAAAGTTACTCTGAGCAAATTTACAGTCAAGATCTATGAGATGCAAAGTTAATCTCTGCTAATAATCATTGTTAGAATGGGAGTAACAAAACTGATTGATGCTGGAACTGAGTGCCAAAGTAGCACTTGAATCTGGCTATAAAATGATATTTGACCGAACACAACACTTTTACTGATGGTCCTATTTTCCACATGGAGTTTCTGATGACAATATGACATCTCTGATATTGTAATAGCAAATGTTGTCTGGCATATTTAACAGCAAATGTTACCTGAATATCACCTAATGTTGTCTGATATGTTGTAATATCAAATGCTATGTAAAGACATAGGGCATGCTGAAACAAATTAGCTATTTTGAAATTTTATGAACCTGATTTTTAAAAAATAGCAAGCCTTGGAGTTTTCTACTAAAATTACATGAGAATTCCATTACTTTTTTTTCTCATAGTTTTTGTTTTAGCATCAAGTATACTTGTTTGTGTGAGCATAATGACTCACATGTGATACAACCACTGGAACTAGCCAGCTAGCAGAACTGAAAAGTACTCAAAGTTGATCTAAATCTATTTGCTACAACAAAGGTACTCAAAGTTGATATAAATCTACTTGCTATAACAAACTACTCAAAGCTAATCTAAATCTACTTGCTATAACAAACTACTCAAAGCTAATCTAAATCTACTTGCTATAACAAACTACTCAAAGCTGATCTAAATCTACTTGCTATAACAAACTACTCAAAGCTGATCTAAATCTACTTGCTATAACAAACTACTCAAAGCTGGTCTAAATCTACTTGCTATAACAAACTACTCAAAGCTGATCTAAATCTACTTGCTATAACAAACTACTCAAAGCTGATCTAAATCTACTTGCTATAACAAACTACTCAAAGTTGATCTAAATCTATTTGCTACAACAAAGGTACTCAAAGTTGATATAAATCTACTTGCTATAACAAACTACTCAAAGCTGATCTAAATCTACTTGCTATAACAAACTACTCAAAGCTGATCTAAATCTACTTGCTATAACAAACTACTCAAAGCTGATCTAAATCTACTTGCTATAACAAACTACTCAAAGCTGATCTAAATCTACTTGCTATAACAAACTACTCAAAGCTGGTCTAAATCTACTTGCTATAACAAACTACTCAAAGCTGATCTAAATCTACTTGCTATAACAAACTACTCAAAGCTGATCTAAATCTACTTGCTATAACAAACTACTCAAAGCTGATCTAAATCTACTTGCTATAACAAACTACTCAAAGCTGATCTAAATCTACTTGCTATAACAAAATGAAAGGGGGAAGTCTATAAAGAACAATGTACAACTGCAGTAACTGTTGCCCATGCCTCCTTCATCACATAAAGTACTGAAATGGTTCAATATGGCACTCTGACAGCTGTGGAGGTTGTGACTAAGACTGCTATCAGAATGAAAACAGTGAAACATCAACAAGAAATCAGATTTACAGCAACTTAGTTTGTAAGTGAACATTTCTTCTGGAAGTTCTGTAAACACTTTGAGCATCCATGCTTCTTCTTGAATGACTACACCTGGATAGCTGACTAACATCTGGAAGTTCTGTAAACACTTTGAGCGTCCATGTTTCTTCTTGAATGACTACACCTGGACAGCCGACTAACATTTAGAAACAAACAAAAAGTCCTTGGACAAAAACAAGAAGTAGCTCAACAGGACCTGGTCTCACTTGACAAGTCAACTCATGTCCTACATAAATCTGCTCCAGTCTTTAAAGATATCTTGTTTTAAGATAATCAAGCTGAGAGAAAGACTGAGAGAGATCTGAGATGGAGAGAGGCATATGGAGACAGATCTGAGAGGGAGAGAAACAGAGAGACATTTGAGAGAAAGACATATAGAGAGTATCTGAGGGGGACAGAGAAAATGAGAGACTATTTTAAGAGAGACAAATGGAGAAAGAGATTTGAGAGGGAGAGAGAAAGAGAAAGATTTGAAAGAGGAGAGAGAGAGAGAGAGAGAGAAAGAGAGAGAGAGATTTGAGAAGGAGTTTGTAGTGTTGTTTTTGTCATGTTTAGTGGTTTGTTTAAGAAGGAGAGAGATTTGACAGAGAGAGAGAAGGTAGAAAGATTTAAGAAGGATAGAGATTTGACAGAGAAGAAGAGAGAGAGAGGGTAGAAAGATTTAAGAATGAGAGAGATTTGACAGAGAGAGAGAGAGAGAGAGAGAGAGAAAGATATTTAAGAGAGAGAGAGGGTAGAAAGATTTAAGAATGAGAGAGATTTGACAGAGAGAGAGAGAGAGAGAGAGAGAGAGAGAAAGATATTTAAGAGAGAGAGAGGAACAAATTTAAGAGGGAGAAAGATCTAACAGTAAGACAGAGATGTGAGAGAACACAATAACAGGCAAGATCATTTTGTATAATGCTGTACCTTCTTTATATTTTTTGACAATGCTGGCGTAACTCAATGGTCTGTGCAAGGTAGATCCTGAAGCTCTGCAGTCACAAGCAGCCGTTATTATCTCATGTGACACACTGCCAACATGTGACACACTGCCAACATGTGACACACTGCCAATATGTGACACACTGCCAACATGTGACACACTGCCAACATTACACTTTTCAGCAGACAATGAACCACTGCATATCCTAGCAGATGGCGCTGTGTTAATGGAAGATTCAGCTCCAGGTGAGCCTAGTGCAGATATCAGTAATGGAAGACGATCAGGGTCTGCCACAGATTTGCTGCTTGTATTAAATATGGCCAGCTTTTCCTGAAATAATTTTAAATCATTAACATTCAGCTTGGGAGCTTATTCTTTCCGCTTTCACATAAAAGGCTATTCTCAAACAGAATAGAGAGAAACTTAAAATCTTCTTCTTCTTCTTGGCAAAACTTAAAATGTCTGTACAGCAATGTAGCACCTTGACAAAAAACATCTATACAGTAATGTATCACGCTGACAGGGATTAACTCCTGTTCTATGACCAAGTTTCTAGCAGGAGCTGCACATTTATGTAACACAGCATCTGCCAGAGGACACATCACATGTTTCCCTGCAATTTTGGCAGCTAAGAAGCACATTCAGCCAAGTTTTTATCTCATAAATGATTCTAACAGTCCAAATGTTAGATATCACTATGTTCACTTCACAGTTCTTGCTGGGAACACAAAGAATATATCTTGCTTCTATGCTGCCTAACATCTGGGATCTACACTGTCTGATGTTAAGATATGGGTTCTACACTGTCTCATGTTAACATGTGGGTTCTACCCTGCCTCATGTTAACATGGGTTCTACACTGCATGTTAACATATCAGTTCTACACTGCCTCATGTTAACATATGGGTTTTACACTGCCTCATGTTAACATATGTGTTCTACACAGTCTCATGTTAACATATTGGTACTACACTGCCTCATTTTAACATATGAGTTCTACACTGTCTCTACACTATCTCATGTCCTACACTGTTATAACATAGGTTCTACACTGTATCATGTTAACATATGGGTTCTATGCTGTCTCATGTTCTACATTGCTTCATGTTAACACATGGGTTCTACATTGTCTCAAGTTCTATACTGTCTCATGTTCTACATTGCTTCATGTTAACACATGGGTTCTACACTGTCTCATGTTAATACATGGGTTCTACACTGTATCATGTTAACACATGGGTTCTACACTGTCTCATGTTAACACATGGGTTCTACATTGTCTCAAGTTCTATACTGTCTCATGTTCTACATTGCTTCATGTTAACACATGGGTTCTACACTGTCTCATGTTAATACATGGGTTCTATACTGTCTCATGATAACATATGGGTTCTACACTGTCTCATGTTAATATATGGGTTCTACACTGTCTCATGTTAACACATGGGTTCTACACTGTCTCATGTTAACATGTGGGTTCTACACTGTCTCAGGTTAACATATGGGTTCTACACTATCTCAGGTTAACACAATGGTTCTACACTGTCTCATGTTAACATATGGGTTCTACACTGTCTCATGTTAACATGTAGGGTCTACACTGTCTCATGTTAACATGTGGGTTCTACACTGTCTCATGTTAACACATGGGTTCTACACTGTCTCATGTTAAAACATGGGTTCTACACTTTCTCATGTTAACACATGGGTTCTACATTGTCTCAAGTTCTATACTGTCTCATGTTCTACATTGCTTCATGTTAACACATGGGTTCTACACTGTCTCATGTTAACACATGGGTTCTACACTGTCTCATGTTAACACATGGGTTCTATACTGTCTCATGTTAACACATGGGTTCTACACTGTCTCAGGTTAACATATGGGTTCTACACTATCTCAGGTTAACACAATGGTTCTACACTGTCTCATGTTAACACATGGGTTCTACACTGTCTCATGTTAACACATGGGTTCTACACTGTCTCATGTTAACACATGGGTTCTACACTATCTCATGTTAATACATGGGTTCTACACTGTCTCATGATAACATATGGGTTCTACACTGTCTCATGTTAACACATGGGTTCTACACTGTCTCATGTTAACAAATGGGTTCTACACTGTCTCATGTTAACACATGGGTTCTACACTGTCTCAGGTTAACATATGGGTTCTACACTATCTCAGGTTAACACAATGGTTCTACACTGTCTCATGTTAACACATGGGTTCTACACTGTCTCATGTTAACATGTGGGTTCTACACTGTCTCATGTTAACATGTGGGTTCTACACTGTCTCATCTTAACACGTGAGTTCTACACTGTCTCATGTTAACATGTGGATTCTACACTATCTCATGTTAACATGTGGGTTCTACACTGTCTCATGTTAACACATGGGTTCTACACTGTCTCATGTTAACATATGGGTTCTACACTGTCTCATGTTAACACATGGGTTCTACACTGTCTCATGTTAACACATGGGTTCCACACTGTCTCATGTTAACATATGGGTTCTACACTATCTCAGGTTAACACAATGGTTCTACATAGTCTCATGTTAACACACAGGTTCTACACTGTCTCATGTTAACATATGGGTTCTACACTGTCTCATGTTAACATGTGGGTTCTACACTGTCTCATGATAACATGTGTATTCTACACTGTCTCATGTTAACATGTGGGTTCTACACTGTCTCATGTTAACACATGGATTCTACACTGTCTCATGTTAACATATGGGTTCTACACTGTCTCATGTTAACATGTGGGTTCTACACTGTCTCATGTTAACACATGGGTTCTACACTGTCTCAGGTTAACATATGGGTTCTACACTGTCTCATGTTAACATATGGGTTCTACACTGCCTCATGTTAACATATGGGTTCTACACTGCCTCATGTTAACATGTGGGTTCTACACTGTCTCATGTTAACATATGGGTTCTACACTGTCTCAGGTTAACATATTGGTTCTACACTGCTTCATTTTAACAAATGAGTTCTACACTGTCTCTACACTGTCTCGTGTCCTACGCTGTTAAAACATAGGTTCTACATGGTCTCATGTTAACATGTGGGTTCTCTACACAGAATCATATTAACATGTGGGTTCTACACTTATCATGTTCTACACTGCCCCTTGTTAACATTTGGGTTCTACATTTATCATGTTCTACACTGCCTCTTGTTAACATGTGGGTTCTACATTTATCATGTTCTACACTGCCTCTTGTTAACATGTGGGTTCTACATTTATCATGTTCTACACTGCCTCTTGTTAACATGTGGGTTCTACATTTATCATGTTCTACACTGCCTCTTGTTAACATGTGGGTTCTACACTTATCATGTTATATACTGCCATGTGTTAATATTTGGGTTCTACACTATTCATCATCTACAGATGCCTCATGTTAACACCTTGCTTCTAATAGCTATGTATAAACCTGATAATCAAACTGAAATCAATTAAAAATGTTCATGAACATGAAGTGAACAATTAATTCTGCTGTTATCCAAAACATTTTAAGAGAGTCAGGTTTCTTTCACATGAAATACAGACAATGAACCATGAGAACAAACCACAGAAACTGAACCATGGAGACATATCGCAGACACTGAACCATGTATACAAAACAAAGACACTGAAACACAGACACTGAACCATGTATACAAAACACAAAAACTGAACCATGGATACATAATACAGAAACTAAATCATGGACACAAACAACATACTCAAACCACAGACACTAAACCATGGACACATAACACAGAAACGAAACAATGGACACAAACAACATACACAAACCACAAACACTGAACCATGGACACAAACACAGACTAAACCATGGACACAAAACTCAGAGGTGGAACCACAGACATTGATCCATGAACACAAACCACAGACAATGAACCATCGACACAAACCACAGACAATGAACCATGAACACAAACCACAGACAATGAACCATGGTCACAAACCAGACACTTAACCATGGACACAAACCACAGACAATGAACCATTGACACAAACCACAAACACTGAACCATGGACACAAACCACAGACAATGAACCATGGACACAAACCACAGACATTGAACCATGGACACAAACCACAGACACTTAACCATGGACACAAACCACAAACACTGAACCATGGACACAAACCACAGACACTGAACCATGGACACAAACCACAAACACTTAACCATGGACACAAAGACACAAACCACAAACACTTAACCATGGATACAAACCACAGACAACTGAACCATGGACACAAACCACAGACAACTGAACCATGGACACAAACCACAGACAACTGAACCATGGACACAAACCGCAGACATGAACCATGGACAAAAATCACAGACACTGAACCATGGACAAAAATCACAGACACTGAACCATGAACAAAAATCACAGACACTGAACCATGGACAAAAATCACAGACAATGAACCATGGACAAAAATCACAGACACTGAATCATGGACGCAAACCACAAAACTGAACCATGGACACAAACCACAGACACTGTACCATGGACACATACCTCAGAACTGAACCATGGACACAAAACTGCAGAACTGAACCATGGACACAAACCACAGACACTGTACCATGGACACATACCTCAGAACTGAACCATGGACACAAAACTGCAGAACTGAACCATGGACACAAACCGCAGAACTGAACCATGGACACAAACCACAGACACTGAACCACAGACACAAACCACAGACACTGAACCACAGACACAAACCTCAGACACTGAACCACAGACACAAACCTCAGACACTGCAAAATATACAATGAACATTGCACACTAAATCATTGTCACTGAACCATGACAAACATCATGAGAAAATTACTATACCATGAAGCTTGTGCATTCATATTCAGAAACTATGACAGAGCAGAATTCTCTAGGGTGGAGAAACTATGAAAGGGCAGAATTCTCTAGAGTACAGAAGATATGACAGTGCATGTTCTTCTAGGGGACAGGACAGAATTCTCTGTGTGACAGAAAAAAGTGAGAATACATAATTTCTCTGTGTCATAGAAAACATGAGAAAACAGAATTCTCTAATGAATGGAAACTATGAGAAGACAGAATTCTCTATTACATGGAAACTATGAGAAGACAGAATTATCTATTACATGGAAACTATGAGAAGACAGAATTCTCTATTACATGGAAACTATGAGAAGACAGAATTCTCTATTACATGGAAACTATGAGAAAACAGAATTCTCTATTACATGGAAACTATGAGAAGACAGAATTCTCTATTACATGGAAACTATGAGAAGACAGAGTTCTATGGCAATGAAAACATAAAATTACATGAGAGATTTACTAAGAGATCAACAACCAGATGTCACCAGGTCAGTACAGAAGGCTGAGAAAAGAAAACCAGATCAATATAAACCTGGTGGATTATCTGTGGGACTCAGAACTCAGTGAAGATCTGTTACTGTTTACATTGATGAGTGAAGTGAAGATGTGTTATTGTTTACATTGATGAGTGGAGTGAAGATGTGTTATTGTTTACACTGATGAGTGAAGTGAAGATGTGTTATTGTTTACATTGATGAGTGAAGTGAAGATGTGTTATTGTTTACACTGATGAGTGAAGTGAAGATGTGTTATTGTTTACATTGATGAGGAAGTGAAGATCTGTTATTGTTTACACTGATGAGTGGAGTGAAAATGTGTTATTGTTTACATTGATGAGTGGAGTGAAGATCTGTTATTGTTTACACTGATGAGTGGAGTGAAAATGTGTTATTGTTTACACTGATGAGTGAAGTGAAGATCTGTTATTGTTTACACTGATGAGTGAAGTGAAGATGTGTTATTGTTTACATTGATGAGTGAAGTGAAGATGTGTTATGTTTACACTGATGAGTGAAGTGAAGATGTGTTATTGTTTACATTGATGAGGAAGTGAAGATCTGTTATTGTTTACACTGATGAGTGGAGTGAAAATGTGTTATTGTTTACACTGATGAGTGAAGTGAAGATCTGTTATTGTTTACCTTGAGTGCAGTGAAGATTGTTATTGTTTATGTTTATGAGTGAAGTGAAGATGTTTTATTGTTTACATTGATGAGTGAAGTGAAGATGTTTTATTGTTTACATTGATGAGTGGAGTGAAGATCCGTTATTATTTACCTTGAGTGCAGTGAAGATTGTTATCGTTTATGTTTATGAGTGGAGTGAAGATGTTTTATTGTTTACATTTATGAGTGGAGTGAAGATCTGTTATTTTTTACCTTGAGTGCAGTGAAGATTGTTATTGTTTATGTTTATGAGTGGAGTGAAGATGTTTTATTGTTTACATTGATGAGTGAAGTGAAGATGTTTTATTGTTTACGTTGATGAGTGTTTGCATTAGGTTTGAAGGTTTCTGTCAAGGTTTGACCTGCACCAAGGCCATGAAACCAAGCTGATCATAGTACTCAAACTCTGACCTCCAGTTCTCAATGTTTCTTGTTATACCTACCTGTTCCTGCTTCACTGAAGCATCTTGCACAGAGTACAACAGAGGCAAAGCATCCGCAAGGTCCAGCAAGTCAGAAGGCAGATATTTTGTGCCAGGAAAGCAAAGACTGTTGTTTAGCTCACACTCATCTCCAGAACTGATGTCAGACCTCGACTCTCCATGCTCACCCATGTTGTCACTGCATGTTTTCCCACATTCCTTTCTCCTTTGCTTAGATGCTGAGGGCAATGCAGGAAAGCCTTGTTCAGACGTGTCCTGTAGTATGTGGATGTTGATCTGTTTGTTCACCTCGAGAGCAGGCTCACCGATTAAGTTGTTCTGCTGTCTTCTTGTGGAGTCCCACTGTTTCTGGTAACAACAGCAAAGTTTGTTTCACATTAGTTTCTAGTATAATGGGAATGTGTCACTGTACCAAGCAAACTTTGTTTCACATTAGTTTCTAGTATAATGGGAGTATGTCACTGTGCCAAGCAAAGTTTGTTCTACACTATTTTCTAGTTAAACGTGAGTATGTCACTGTGTCCTGGAAAGTTTAACACTATTTTCTAATATAATGCCAGTATGTCACGGTACCCAGCAAAGTTTACAGTCAAGATTGGTCTCAACTGATGGCTGAAGGTTAAAGTTTAGATTAATTATGGTCCATGAATAAGAGAGTACAGTGAAAAATGGAGGCCATGGAAATGTGGTTCATAACAAGGATGTTGAAGGTACCATGGACAGCTAAGAAAACCAACGAAGAAGTCTTAAGAGAGGCTGGAGTTAAAAGGCAAATTATAGCAAAGATCAGAGGCAGACAAGCGAAATTTGTATGACATTTTCTGGTAAGAGGAAAACTGGAACACACTGTGGCTACTGGAAAAATTGAGGGAAGAAGAGACAGAGGAAGACAGAGAGAGAAGTTACTGGATGTGCTATCAGTGTGGCTAGGAAGAAAGTCACCGTCGGATCTCATAATCAAGTCTAAAGACAGGGAATTGTGGAGAGAAGTGATTGCCTACACCACATGGCACAGCACTTGATTGATTGATTGGTTGATTGATAACCTCAACTGATAACTGAAAGTTAAAGTTTAGGCTAATCTCTATTGTTGATTGAAGGTTAAATTTTATGTTAAATCTTGAATTTTGACTGAAGATTAAAGCTTGGATTAGTCTAGATGGACAAATGATGATTATACTTAGGATTATCCTCCAATGACAGAGAATGTTTTTCTGATTAAGTGTTCACACTTGCTTGATATGTAATTGTGTAATATCTTTAATATGAAATCAAAAGTACATAACTGAAAGTGTTTACAATGTGAGGAAGTACAATTCTGATGGTGTAAGAAAAGTAGCACAAGAAAATGATTGAAGTAACAAACACATCAGTCAGTTATCATTGTTTCTAATGGAATATTTCAGTATCATAGCATCTTAATCCTTCTCGTGCCATTAAACATTATATAGGGAGCGCATGGTAATTCGCCAAGATGTCCTGTCTTCAGCAAGCTTTTCAACCTCATCAAGGGATGTTATGCCCACTGAACTGGCTTCTCTTAACAATGTCCTCTTTAGAGTTCTACGTGGTTGACCTCTTTTTTCTCTGGCCTGTTGTGTTCCACTTGATAGCTTGTTTTGGTATTCTCTGATTGTTTCTTCTCATCACATGACCGACATATGTCCACCTCCTTTTTCTGATCACCAGTGAGGCAGGTTGTTGTTTGCTCATCTGTCTTATCTCTGAATTGTTCTTGAATTCATTCCACTTTATATCAAGTATTTTCCTTAGGCATTTGTTTTCAAAAGAGTCAAATTTGTTCTGTTTCTTTAGTTGTTTTCCAGCTTTTGCATGCATAAATGAGGGTTGATATTACATTTGAATTGAGTAATCTTAACTTGGTTTTTGTGCTTATAACTTCTGAATGCCATATGTTCTCAAGATTCTTGAAGGTCAATGCTGTTTTTGCAATTCTAATTCTAACTTCCTTTATGGTGTCACCATCCTGGTCTATGTAGCTGCTGAGGTATGCATATTGGTGTACTTCTTCAACAGCTGTTCCTTCTACATATATTTTTCCTTTTTAATGAATGGGAAGTTTCATTTGTTTTTCCTTGTTAATTTCAAGTCCTATTTTGCTAGCCAAGGAAGACAGGCTATCTGTTTTTCTTGCATTGATTTCACATTGTCACTGATAAGAATTATACCATCTGCAAAATCAAGATCTTCCAGTTAGGTCTCATGTACCAAATCAATGCCCGTTTTACCTGTGCAGCAATTTTTAATTCTGAAGTCTATGGCAATTCCAAAAAGCACGGGAGATAACATACATCCTTGTTTCACGCCTGTTTTAATCTGGAAACATTCGCTCATTCCTTCTTCTGTGTTGACTGCATAAACATAACCATTGTAGAGGTCCCTAATGATGTTTATAGTTTTAGATGGTATTCCACATATTCTTAAAATTTTCCACAATGAATCTCTATGCATGCTATCAAATGCCTTTTTTAAAGTCTATGAAGTTCAGGATTAGTGGATTTTGCTTTATATTCTTAGAGTAAAGATCTGGTCAAGACAGCTTCTCCCTTTTTGAAATCCTGCTTGTTCTTCTCTCATTGCTGTATCCACTATATCTTTAAGTCTGTTCAGAATAACTTTTCAAAATACTTTTGACACAACTGATAGTAAAGTTATTCCTCTCCATTTATTGTAATCACTAAGGTTGCCTTTTTTAAATTTTAACAATGATTCCTTTTACCATTTAGAAGGGACCTTTTCTTCTTTCCAAACTTTATCGAACATTCTCTGTAGTTGGCTCATGTTGTCACCGTTAATAGCTTTTAAAATTTCAGCTGTTATTTTATCTTCACCTGCAGCTTTGTTGTTACTCATTAAATTCACTGCTGTTTCAATTTCATTCAGTGTGATTTCATCTAGGTTGACATTTATTTGTGGGATTGGTAAGTCAGTTTCAAGATTTATCAACTCTTTTGGGTGTGATTGGTTACGTATCTACCGCTCATGAAATATTTAAGTCATTTCACTTGACAGCATCTCAGTCAGTCAGTCAGTGATTTGCATGTCCCTTGTGGAACTTTGCCTCCCTAACAGCTCTCATGTAGGCCTCCTGGTTGTAAGCACTATGGCCTGCTGCTGACGCATGCATTTGCAGATTATCAACGATGTCTTGCAGCCATCTTCGCCTTTCTTTTCCTCTCTTTTCTCTTCCTATTATGTATCCTTCAAAGATGGTCTTCATAGCATCTACCTCTCATGAAATATTTCAGTCATTTCACTTCATAGCATCTACCTCTCATGAAATATTTTAGTCATTTCACTTCATAGCATCTACCTCTCATGAAATATTTCAGTCATTTCACTTCATAGCATCTACCTATCATGAAATATTTCAGTCATTTCACATCACTTACTGGTACATGTGACAATCATTCCACGTCATTTACTGTCACATGTAGTAGAAAACCTAGGTCACCTGTTATCATTTACACCTGCTCTGACAGAATAAATCATTTAACATGCCTGACGCTGCATCCACATTTGACACTACTTAGCTTCAGATCTGATGAAACAAGCCAGACAGTAAAGATCACTTACCTGTGCTTCTGATGAACTGTTAAACAATAGCGCCAGAGTAGAGTGTGTCTGTAGTGCTTGCTTGACCTGCAACTTCTTTTTCTTAGCTTTTACCTTCTGATTTTGTGCACATTTCTTTCTTGCTCTACCCACTCCATGAGTCTCATCTCTCCTCACTAGGCTTTCCTTGCCTGGAGAGCTGTGTGTGCCCTTCATTTGCAGGTTAATTTCGTTGGTCAAAACCTTCTCCTGGGCTGGACTTCCACTGCTTTTCCCAAAGCTCTGTGAATCTTGGACCTGGACTTCCTGCTTGTTCTGTGAGTCGTATAATGTGCACTCTTTGCAAACTTCTTTTGATGCGTCTGAAGTCTCTGTTTGTGTGCCTATCAGATCTCGAAATTTGCGTTCTTCATCTGTGTTTTCTTTCATCCCACATCTATCCTTGCTATTTTTGTCTGTTATCATTTGATTTTCATGTATTTGTAGCGATACTTTGGTGTTGTAGATAGTTTTGATCATTTGCTCATGTTTGCTGGCTGACAGCACTGGCTTGTGTGAATCTTTATCACCATCATCAGATTCTGTGGCTGTTGTTGTTGGTGCTGTACAAAGATTACAGTCTCCACAGTCATGCTCTCTGTGTTTTTTACCATTCTTTTTCATCTTTCTTTTTTTCTGATTTTCCTGACTATTAGAATTTGCTTGACTGTGACAAGGTTCTGTGTTCTCACATTTGCACATGTCAGACATGACCTGGATCTTATCATTGAGAATGGAAGTTTCATTCTGTAAATCCTGATTAAAATCTTCGTTGTCGGAATCACTCTCAATCTGGACAATTCTGAGCTGATCAAACAAAGACCCTGAGATGGGAAGTCGACTATTCCAAACTCTTTCAGCTTTCTGGGATTTCTTCAGTTCTGTCAAGGACTGAAAGCTTCTTTCTGTTTTCTGCTTCCTAAAAATTGTTTTCTTACTTCCTGCTTCATATTTTCCTACAGATTCTAAGTCAATGCCCAGTATCTGACTATCTTTACACAATCTCTTCTGACCTTGTCCATTAACACCCGTTTTAGTTTTAGATACAATATTGGGCTTGGCTTCTCCAGCGTTGGTATGTTCCAGTTTTTTGTTTGAATCTTGTGGACTTCTGTCTAAAGTGCTTCTTGTCATCTCAGGACTCACTGTTCCTACATCCTTATTCTCAACGTTCACTTTTCTCTTGGAGATGTGCTTGTCCGGGGTTGAGGACAGAATAACGATGTCAGAAATATCAGAGGGCGGCGAGATTGTTTGCTGAGGGGCACTGTACACAGGGAACTCCCAGTCATCATCGGACGAGAGTAGCACAAGAGATTCAGAGTTTGCTGTGGAAAGATAATTCTCCAAGGAATGTTCACATTAATAACTATCAAGAAAAATAGTAACAGTTATAATGAGATGTCCCAACTACTTTAGCTTCAACTATTTACACAGTACATCACAATACTTCATCACTATCAAAGTATTATCATCCTGCATGCTAAAACGTTTACTTTTTATCTTTTTAGGACAGAGAAATACAGGTATTCCAAATATTTTTTATCCTTGATCCGGCAGAGAAATAAGTTGTTCACTATATGAGAATGTCCTCCGTGTGGTACCCGGGATCTGCAAAGAGTAGAACCACTGTACCCTACCATGCATGATCATAAAAGGCAACTAAGGAGGGTTCGGCATAGGGCCAGCAACCTTATCTGGTAAAAAAAAAAATATCAGCCTTCTACAGAAACAGAAACAAGGGAAAAAACAAATGCAGGTGGAAGGAGAAATGCTTATCAGGACACAGCCCATGAAGGTTGTGGATGAAAGCCAGCCACTGGAAGTCCCCAGACCGACTGCAGACCTCCTGGAACCTAAACACAAGATGCAAATAGGCAGCTGGAATGTAAGAACACTTAACCAGACTGGAAAACTAGCACAAACCATCAAGGAAATGCACAGATACAAACTAGACATACTACGAATACAAGAATCAAGATGGACAGGACAAGGCAGAAGGAAATTAACAACACAGCACACAGAAGATACAATAATATGGTCAGGTAAAGAAGATCATCATGAAGGAGGAGTAGCATTGATTATAACAAAAGAAGCATCAAAAGCATTGCTGAAATGGACCCCTATCAATGAGAGATTATTATATGCACGCTTCAACTCAAGATTCACGAAACTGTCTATTATAGTTTGTTATGCACCAACAGAAGCAACTGAAGAGGAATTAAAAGAAGATTTTTACAACAGCCTCCAAGCCACAGTAGAAACAATACGGCTTCAATGCAAAAGTAGGTGAAGGAAATGAAGATAGAAGAAGAATCATGGGAAGAGAAGGAATCGGAGAAATAAATGAAAATGGAGAAAGACTGTGCAGTTTCTGTGAAGAAAACATGATGACCATCGGAGAGACAATTTTCCAACATAAAAACATCCATAAGGTGACTTGCAGGTCACCAGATAAAACCACAGAAAACCAAATCGATCACATACTAATAAACAACAAGTGGAAACGGTCACTACAAGATGTGATAGCAAGGAAAGGAGCAGATGTAGGAAGTGATCACAACCATCTGGTGCAAAAATAAAACTAAAATTAAGGAAAGCCAAAATCGGAGAACACAGAAAGATACGCTTCGATACAAGAAAACTGAAAGACCCGCAAACAAGGAATGAATTCTCAATAGTACTTAATAACCATTTCAGTGTCCTACAAGACGAAGCAGAAATGTCCATACTAGAGTTCAATAAAACACTACAGGAAACGGCAAAAGAGGTGCTGGGACATCGGAAATGGAGAAAAGAGGAATGGATAGGCAAGACCACATGAGAAAAGATAAAGCAAAGAAAAGAAATCAAGAAAAAATTACTGAACACCAAATCACAATGGCTTAAAAAACAAGTTTTAAGTAATTATGCCCAAAAAGACAAAGAAGTGAAGGAATCATGCTGTCAAGATAAACGTCAATACTATGACAACTTAGCAGATGCAGCAGAGAAAGCTGCATATGCAAATGACATGAAAACCATATATAAAATCACAAAGCAGATGACAGGTAACTTCAGCACAAGATGTGAGAGTGCAGTAAGGATGCATAAGGGATAACTGGTCAGTAGAGAAAGAGAAAAAACTGAAAGATGGAGGGAACACTTTAACACCCTACTAAACAGAACACAAGCAGCACAAACAACAGACATACCTGAAGCAAAAACGGAACTAAACATCAATACAGGACCAATAACAATAAGTGAAGTAAAGGATGCGATAAAGAAGCTAAAATCAGACAGGGCACCAGGTGAAGATGAAGTGACTGCTAAGATGTTGAAAGCAGAAGAAACGGAAACACCAAAACAACTCTGCTGGATACTACAACAAATTTGGGATCTAGAAAAAGCTTAAGAAGAGTGGAAAACTGGCCTTATAGTAAAACTACCAAAAAAGGGTGACCTCAGAGATTGTGGGAACTGGAGAGGCATTACCCTACTGCCACTCACCAGTAAACTATTTTGTAGAATAATCATCAACAGAATTTTACCAGCACTTGAGGGAAAACTTCGGAAAGAGCAGGCAGGATTTAGGAAAGGAAGATCATGCATAGACCACATATTTGTACTTAGACAAATATTAGAACAGGCAAATGAGTGGCATAGCACAACATATGCATTATTCATAGATTTTGAGAAAGCCTTTAACAGTGTCAACAGAGATGCACTGTGGAAAATCCTAAGATGGCATGGCCTCCCCCATAAGATAGTTAATGTAATCAAAGCCCTATATGAGGGTTTTCAGTGCAAAGTGATCTGTGGAGAACATACCTCTAGCACCTTTAGGGTACAAACAGGAGTGAAGCAGGGATGTGTACTACCACCAACATTATTTATCTTGGCAGTAGACTGGTTAATGAAGGAGGCAACATCAGACAAATGCAGAGAATTACAATGGACCCTTGACACAGTGCTGGAGGACCTTGACTTTGCGGATGACATTTGTCTACTATCAGGCAGCCACAAAGTTATGCAAGATAAAATAAACAAGCTAACTCAGAATGCAAACAACATAGGATTAAAGATCAATGTAGGAAAGACAAAGTTAATGAAGCAAAATGTTAACAACAGAAATGTACTCAGAGTAGATAGCAAGTTAGTTTAGGAGGTCAATGAATTTGTATATCTTGGCAGTAGAGTGGTAGAAAATGGAGACACCACAGAGGACATCAACAGCAGACTTACTAGAGCAAACCAGGCTTTTGCAGTGCTCCAGACTATATGGAAATCTAAAAAACTAAGCATAAATATGAAAATCAGGATATTTAAGAGTAATGTTCTAAGTGTACTACTCTATGGAAGTGAATGCTGGAAAATCACCAGAACCATAGATAACAAGTTGAATTCTTTCCAGACTAAATGTTTATGAAGAATTATAAAAATATTTTGGCCAAACACCATAAGAAATAATATCTTGTTGGCAGAAATGCAGATGAAGCCACTGACAGCAATTATTGAGGAAAGACGCTGGCGATGGTTGGGACATGTGCTCCGAATGACTGACAACTCACTACCAAAAATAGCACTAAGATGGACACTACAGGGGAACAGAAGTAAGGGTAGACCAAAAGAGACATGGAGAAGAACAACAGAAATGATGTTGAGCAATAGAGGGTTCACCTGGGCAAGAGCAGAAAAAAAGGCAAAGGACAGGCATTTTTGGAAAACCTTTGCGTGGGCCCCATGTGCCCTGGGCACTTAAGGTTCAGAGAGAGAGAGATATGAGAATGTATTGACTCTCTCATGCTATGCAGCTATATCAGCATGACACAATACCTGACTGACTATATCAAGAGATAGTCATCATCTGCCCATCATATGGTTCCTATGGTGGATTTTGTACATACATGATTGGGATAGAAAGGGACAACAAGGATATTGTAAAGAAACAAAACTGATGTTTGCAGTAAAAGTTAAACTGTAAACAAATCAAGAAGAAGAAGATGTGCAGTAAAGATTCTATTGTGGTTTAAGAGGAGTTTCTACAAAATGTGCTGGTCTACTGGAGTTTCTACAAAATGTGTTGGTCTACTGAAGTTTCTACAAAATGTAGTGGTCTACTGGAGTTTCTACAAAATGTGGTGGTCTACTGGAGTTTCTACAAAATGTGATGGTCTACTGAAGTTTCTACAAAATGTGATGGTCTACTGAAGTTTCTACAAAATGTGGTGGTCTACTGGAGTTTCTACAAAATGTGGTGGTCTACTGGTGTTTCTACAAAATATGGTGGTCTACTGAAGTTTCTACAAAATGCGGTGGTCTACTGGAGTTTCTACAAAATGTGGTGGTCTATTGGAGTTTCTACAAAATGTGGTGGTCTACTGATGTTTCTACAAAATATGGTGGTCTACTGAAGTTTCTACAAAATGTAGTGGTCTACTGGAGTTTCTACAAAATGTGATGGTCTACTGGAGTTTCTACAAAATGTGGTGGTCTACTGAAGTTTCTACAGACTGTAGATGTCTATTGCAGTTTCTACAAACTGTAGATGTCTATTGCAGTTTCTACAAACTGTGGATGTCTACTGGAGTTTCTACAAAATGTGATGGTCTACTGGAGTTCCTACAAAATGTGGTGGTCTACTGAAGTTTCTACAGACTGTAGATGTCTATTGCAGTTTCTACAAACTGTGGATGTCTACTGGAGTTTCTACAGACTGTAGATGTCTATTGCAGTTTCTACAAACTGTGGATGTCTACTGGAGTTTCTACAGACTGTAGATGTCTATTGCAGTTTCTACAAAATGTGGATGTCTACTGGAATTAACGCAAACTGTGGTAACATACAATTAGAAAAGAACAAGGAAGTGACGAGCGATGCAATAAATCACAAATGATGCTAAATTAAATTCTACAAACACTTTCTGCAAAGACACCAATTAGAAAACAACAAACAAATGAAAACTTGAAAGAAAACACATGTCCTACATGATCTAGAATCTCTGCTTTTTGACTGACTGTCACGTGACTTGAAACTGGGAGAGGTTGATGCCTGCCCAAGACCGCAGTTGCTTCCCCTGATCTGGAAGGTGCTACTGATCCCGATGACCTTATTACCGTAACTGACATACAGGAACTGGTACTTGTCCACTGGATCTTTTAGTGGCTGGTTAAGACAAGTTTAGCTTTACTTACAGGAGCCCATATTTTAGTCATGGAAATACATAAACTACTTGTTTTATAGCTTGTCATTTTATGCAAGCAAACATCAACATTTATCCTGTGCCTGATCAGGACTCGAGTGACCTGCCTTTATCAGGTAAGACTGACGAAGGTCATTGTAAAAATACAGATTGACTAACATCAATTGTCCGCGGTAGTGGAGCAAAATGAGAAGCTGTCTTTTGGATCGGTCCAGGAAAAGGAAAAGAGACGGACTATCCTAGAGGTAGAAAAATGTTTTCAACAGTGTCTTGTCCTGTCCGAGTTCTCTTATGTCTTTATCTGTTGAAGGGACACTTGCTTTAACACAGCACGACAATGTGTGTGATATAATGGGATATTCAAGTTCTCTGTCATTGTCTCCCTCCACTTCTTGTTAGGGGCCCCTGCCTCTGTTTCCTACAATTGTTAGCACGAATATTTTCCTTAGTAAACTGTCTGATAGTAGTCGGTAACTTGGCCACAGCATTTGATGTGTTAGTTTCTGGGTACGGTAGAATTAGTTCATTTACATTTCAGTAATAGAACATAATGCTGTGTGTCAGACCAAATAGAACATAATGCTGTGTGTCAGACCAAATAGAACATAATGCTGTGTGTCAGACCAAATAGAACATAATGCTGTGTGTCAGACCAAAAAGAACATAATGCTGTGTGTCAGACCAAATAGAACATAATGCTGTGTGTCAGACCAAACAGAACATAATGCTGTGTGTCAGAGCAAATACAACATAAAGCTGTGTGTCAGGCCAAAAAGAACATAACGCTGTGTGTCACAGCAAACAGAACATAACGCTGTGTGTCAGGCGAAATAGAACATAATGCTGTGTGTCAGACCAAACAACATAATGCTGTGTGTCAGACCAAATCGAACATAATACTGTGTGTCAGAGCAAACAGAATATAACTTTGCGTGTCAGAGCACATAGAACATAATGCTGTTTGTCAGAGCAAATAGAACATAATGCTGTTTGTCAGAGCAATAGAACATAATGCTGTTTGTCAGCGAAATAGAACACAATGCTGTTTTCAGAGCAAATAAAACATTATACTGTTTGTCAGATCAAATATAACATAATACTGTTTGTTAGAGAAAATAGAACATAATGCTGTTTGTCAGACCAAAAAGAACATAATGCTGTGTGTCAGATCAAATAGAACATAATGCTGTGTGTCAGACCAAACAGAACATAATGCTGTGTGTCAGAGCAAATACAACATAAAGCTGTGTGTCAGGCCAAAAAGAACATAACGCTGTGTGTCACAGCAAACAGAACATAACGCTGTGTGTCAGGCGAAATAGAACATAATGCTGTGTGTCAGACCAAACAACATAATGCTGTGTGTCAGACCAAATCGAACATAATACTGTGTGTCAGAGCAAACAGAATATAACTTTGCGTGTCAGAGCACATAGAACATAATGCTGTTTGTCAGAGCAAATAGAACATAATGCTGTTTGTCAGAGCAATAGAACATAATGCTGTTTGTCAGCGAAATAGAACACAATGCTGTTTTCAGAGCAAATAAAACATTATACTGTTTGTCAGATCAAATATAACATAATACTGTTTGTTAGAGAAAATAGAACATAATGCTGTTTGTCAGAGAAAATAGAACATAACGCTGTTTGTCAGAGCAATAGAACATAATGCTGTTTGTCAGCAAAATAGAACACAATGCTGTTTTCAGAGCAAATAAAACATTATACTGTTTGTCAGAGCAAACAGAACATAATACTGTTTGTCAGAGCAAATAGAACATAATGCTGTTTGTCAGCGAAATAGAACACAATGCTGTTTGTCAGAGCAAATAGAACATACTACTGTTTGTTAGAGCAAATAGAACATACTACTGTTTGTTAAAGCAAATAGAACATACTACTGTTTGTTAAAGCAAATAGAACATACTACTGTTTGTTAAAGCAAATAGAACATACTACTGTTTGTTAAAGCAAATAGAACATACTACTGTTTGTTAAAGCAAATAGAACATACTACTGTTTGTTAAAGCAAACAGAACATAATGCTGTTTGTTAGAGCAAATAGAACATCACAGATAAAGAAAGTTTAGACGTGACAGAAATAAAAACTTGAACCATGGACTCGAGTAGGACGAGCAACCGCCCAGCCACTATTCCGGCTGTCACGATTTTCTGTCAGACGACGGGTACTGATGGCTTTGCTTTTTTATTATGCGCGCGCGAGCATATGAGATAGAATGAATAATCTTTATTTTTAAAGGGTCTTACATTCTGCCCTTCATCATTCCATCTTTCATTCTTCTCACACACTTGATTTAGTACAAATATACCAATTAAATTAGGAAAAAACATATCAAAAGAGTGTAAGATTTAACTACTACATTAAAAGAGAAGAAGTAATTAACCTAATAAAATAGCACTCACGCACACATACACACACAGACATATACATAAACAAAAATACATTGTAAATACAGATCTTCTAACATATGTTTTTTTAAACAAACATTAAAATAATTTCTAACAATATCTAACAAGTTGCTTTTCTAACTATGTCATTTTAGTACTTGATGGTTGGTGAGTCACGTGTTGAGAGAGTGCTGGTTATTTTATGGAGGCATATAATTACAAGCAAGTAAATAATGAAACAGAAACTTTGAGTTAAAGGATGAAGTATTACCAATGGATTTTAAATGGTAGGGGAGGGTGTTCCAGAGCTGTACTGCAGAGTATGCAAGGCTTTTCTTGTACAGATCAATCCTGGGTTTAGGAATAAGACAGTTTTTTAAACGCTGGCTATGTTTAGTGTTATACGTAAACAGTGACCACAAGTAAGGCGGAGCATTGTTCACTATATCAGTGCGATGTACTCCCGCGGCCTGACAGCTGCTCCCTGGGGTCCGTGCTTATGTTTAGTGTTATACGTAAACAGTGACCACAAGTAAGGCGGAGCATTGTTCACTATATCAGTGGGATGTACTCCCGCGGCCTGACAGCTGCTCATTGGGGTCCGTGCTTATGTTTAGTGTTATACGTAAACAGTGACCATAAGTAAGGCGGAGCATTGTTCACTATATCAGTGGGATGTACTCCCGCGGCCTGACAGCTGCTCACTGGGGTCCGTGCTTATGTTTAGTGTTATACGTAAACAGTGACCATAAGTAAGGCGGAGCATTGTTCACTATATCAGTGGGATGTACTCCCGCGGCCTGACAGCTGCTCCCTGGGGTCCGTGGTTCTAGTCCCAGTTAATATTTCTTTCTCTCTCCTCTAAAAGTGCTGTGTCTGTTTTGTTTTTTTTGTCTCTTGTTTTTTGTCTCTGTTTTTTTTTTGTCTATGTTTTTTTTTTCTATTTTTTTGTCTATTGTTTGTCTATGTTTTTTGGAGATGTAACCATTCAACTTGTAATCATACAACCAAGGACTTCAAATTAAGAAGGATAAAACAAAAATGATGACATTTCTCATCCGTCAAGAAGGAAAAATATATGTAGAAGGAACAGCTATTGAAGAAGTAAACCATTTTGCATATCTCGGCAGCTACATAGACCAGGATGGTAACAACAGCAAGAAAGTTAGAATTAGAATTGCAAAAGCAGCACTGATCTTCAAGAATCTTGAGAACATATGGCATTCAAATGTTATAAGCACAAAAACCAAACTAAGATTATTCACTTCAAATGTAATATCCACAATCATTTGTGCATGCGATGAGCTGGAAAACAACTAAAAGAAATCAAACAATTACAGAAAAACAAATACTAAAGGAAAATACTCAGTTTAAAGTGGAACGAATTCAGAAAAAACAACGCAGAGATAAGACAGATGAGCAAACAACAATCTGTCTTACTGGTGACCAGAAAAAGGAGATGGACATACATCAGTCACGTGATGAGAAGAAACAGTCAGAGAATAAAAAAAAGTCTATCAAGTGGAGCACACTAGGCCGAATAAAAAGAGGTCGACCACGTGAAACTTTTAAGAGGACATTGTTAAGAGAGGCCAAATTAGTAGGCATAAAATCACTTAATGAGGTTGAAAAGCTTGCCAAAAACAGGAAAACTTGGCGAACTAATGTGAAAGGGTGTTTGTCTGGTTGGCGTGAACACGGCCTATTCTCAACGATTCATACATAACGCCCGCTCACAAATGCTCACATTATCATTAGGTATGCTAATGAGGTGCTAGTCAGGTGATCAGATGGTAGACAAGGGACGCGTCAGATTTCTCGGCACTCATTGAGAGGTTTTTCGTGCTGGCAACATGGCTTCGGTGGCACATTGTATCTGAGTAAGCTTATTGTCTGTGCTTCGTAAATGATAATATGTGTGATTCAATGTGAAGTGGTAGTGAGTATGTTTGTTTCGTCAGATACTGATCTCTTGAGTGCCGCCCGAGGCCGCCTGGTTTGTTAATGTGAGTCATAATTGTCAGTTATTGTAAATGTCCGAAAATGTCACGTCATATGTGGTTACCGCGGTCAATATGTAGAATGTTTTAGTTAAAGTACCAGTAGTATCCTTTAACGGGGGTAGTATGCAGCTATCATAATCATATTGTGTGAAGGATATATGATTTATAGTGTTGGAGAATATATATATATATAATATATATATATATATATATATATATATATATATATATATGCATATGTTTAATTGAGCCTTTGATTAGGAAGGATTGATGTAATTTACTTTTACTATGAGGTTCTGTAGTTTATTTAAATATGCTTACAGGGGGAGAACCATGTAGGATGTTAATGATACTTCTTATCTTATATCCTTCCCGTGCCGTTAAACGTCACATAGGGCTCGCAAAAGTAGTTCGCTAATTTTTCCTGTCTTCGGCGAGTCTTTCAACCTCATCAAAGGATTTTATGCCTGTTAGTTTGGTCCCTCTTAACAATGTCCCCTTCAGAGTTTCACGAGGTCTGCTTCTTTTTCTTTGGCCTGTTGTGTTCCACTTGATAGCTTGTTTTGGGATTCTCTGATCATTTCTTCTCATCAAGTGACCAACATATGTCCATCTCCTTTTCCTGATTACCCATGAGAATGGTTGTTGTTCAGTCATCTGTATTATCTCTGCATTGTTCTTGAATTCGTTCCAATTGATCCCGAGTATTTTCCTTAGGCATTTGTTTTCAAAAGAGTCTAACTTCTTGTCTATTTCTTTAGTTGTTTTCCAGTGTTCGCGTGCATAAATGACGGTGGATATTACATTTGAATTGAATAGTCTTAACTTGGTTGTTGTGCTTATAACTTTTGAATGCTATATATTCTCAAGATTCTGGAAGATCAATGCTGCATTTGCAATTCTGATTCTAACTTCCTTTCTGGTGACACCATCCTGGTCTATATAGCTGTCAAGGTATGCAGATTGATTGACTTCTTCAATATCTGTCCCTTCTATGTGTATTTTTCCATTTGTTAATGATACTATTTTGAATCTTAAGTTTTCATGTATCCTGATATAATTGTATTCTTATGTGAGATCTTAAGATTTTGTTGTGGGTTTCCACGACAGGCAACTTGTTATAATGATTAAATAAAATATACAGATCTATGTATAATATAATATCTAACACGCGTGTACATGATGTGTGTCGACACAGTTATTGATCACTTATAACTCTGTTTCGCATTAAATAATTTGTGTTGGAAATTATTTCCATGTCGTTGGATTTATGATGTGTCTGTTAGAGAAGAATGTTAGGACGGGAATTAGATAAGGCTATTTGTCAGGACACTATACGATCACAGGATAGTGGACCCAGGCAAGAGGAGCCCCCATGAAGGAACAGATCCAGTGTTGGGAAATAAGTGGGGACAACATGCAATGAGAAGAGGGGGCATTGAAAATATTATAACAACAGGAAAAATAGAAGGAAGAAGATCAAGAGGAAGACCAAGAGAAATGATACTGGACAGTCTGACGGGATGGTGTGAGAGGAGATCACCAACTGAGCTGATGGCATGCATGAAGGATCGCGTACTCTGGAGAAGCATAATAGCCAACGCCAGTCGGCACGGCACATGATGATGATGATGATGAACAGTGGGGAGGTGGGATGCCACCCATGCTGTAGGCTAGAGGTTGGCTGTGCTCCCGACATAAGAGTAAAAGAGGGCTGAAGGGTTGGGATGTGAATAAAAAGGGGAAGATAATGATTTTCACCCGGGCCACAAAGTTCGTTGTCACATACCCATATCCATAATGATTACTTGTAACAGCCCTGGGACAATGGTCCATTTTAAAAAGTAAAAGCTGGGGGGGGGGGGCAAAGTATATAAGTAACACATACAGATAACACCCAGTGAATTATCAACATATAAAAATAATTTACATTACCATGAGAGTCCTATGTGACGTTTAACGGCATAGGAAGGAGAATGTAAGATGAAAAATGTAAAAACTATACAACACTGTCTACTGTTACTTTACTTTGTTCTGTCGCTTTACTTTGTTCTGTTGCTTTGCTTTATTCTGTTATTTTACTTTGTTCTGTCACTTTACTTTGTTCTGTAGCTTTACTTTGTTCTGTCACTTTACTTTGTTCTGTCGCTTTACTTTGTTCTGTTATTTTACTTTCTTCTATTACTTTACTTTGTTCTGTCACTTTACTTTCTTCTATTACTTTACTTTGTTCTGTCACTTTACTTTCTTCTATTACTTTACTTTGTTCTATCGCTTTATTTTGTTCTGTCGCTTTACTTTGTTCTGTTACCTTACTTTGTTGTTGCTGTTCTTCTTCTTCGTTCGCTTCTACCAACAAGATCGCCCCGTGATCCTGCTGAATTTACTCCTGTGGTCCTAGATGTGACTCGTCCCCTTGTGGTCCCCGAGAGGCCCACAAGAGATCCTCGAGAGGATCACAAGAGGTTCAGAGTATCGTGGGGCTTAGGCCTGTATTCTCGGTGGGTTTCAGAAGCGGGAATGCGTGACACCGTGGTTTTTACTGCACCAGTTTAATCTAGAGTTGGACTTTCTCACTGGAAAACCTCGACGTGTTTTGGATATCAGCATATCCCCGCCGGGTGAGAAGTGGTAGCCCATCCAGTCCAGCGTTGGATTTTCTCACCGGAAAACCTCAGCGTGATTCATATACGCATACATCCCCGCCAGGTTCTGTTTCTTTTCTTTGTTACTTTGTCTTACTTTGTTGTGTTATTTTACTTTGTTCTGTTGCTTTAGTGTGTTCTGTTACTTTACTTTGTTCTGTTGCTTTAACGTGTTCTTTTATCTTACTTTGTTCATTTCTTTATTTTGTTCATTTGCTTTTCTTTGTTCTGTTACTTTACTTTGTTCTGTTGATTTAAATTGTCCTGTTGCTTTATTTTCTTCTGTTGCTTGAGTGTGTTCTCTTGCTTTACTGTGCTCTTTTATTTTAATTTGTTCTTTTACTTTCTTTGTTTTGTTGCTTTATTTTGTTCTGTTTCTTTACTTTATTCTTTTATTTTATTTTGCTCGTTTACTTTACTTTATTGTGTTGTTTTAATATGTTCTCTTGTTTCACTATGTTCTTTTACTTTACTGTGTTCTGTTTCTTTACTGTGTTCTTTTACTTTACTGTGTTCTTTTACTTTACTGTGTTCTGTTTCTATACTGTGTTATTTTACTTTACTATGTTCTTTTACCTACTGTGTTCTGTTTCTTTACTGTGTTCTTTTACTTTACTATGTTCTTTTACCTTACTGTGTTCTGTTTCTTTACTGTGTTCTTTTACTTTACTGTGTTCTTTTACTTTACTGTGTTCTGTTGATTTACTGTGTTCTGTTGATTTACTGTGTTCTTTTACTTTACTGTGTTCTGTTGATTTACTGTGTTCTGTTTCTTTACTGTGTTCTTTTACTTTACTGTGTTCTTTTACTTTACTGTGTTCTGTTGATTTACTGTGTTCTGTTGATTTACTGTGTTCTTTTACTTTACTGTGTTCTGTTGTTTTACTGTGTTCCATTTCTTTACTGTGTTCTTTTACTTTACGTGTTCTTTTCTTTTACTGTGTTCTGTTTCTTTAATGTGTTCTTTTACTTTACTGTGTTATGTTTCTTTATTGTGTTCTTTTACTTCACTGTGTTCTTTTACTTTACTGTGTTCTGTTGATTTACTGTGTTTTTTTATTTTACTGTGTTCTTTTACTTTACTGTGTTCTGATTCTTTAATGTGTTCTTTTACTTTACTGTGTTCTGTTTCTTTAATGTGTTCTTTTAATTTACTGTGTTCTGTTGATTTACTGTGTTCTTTTACTTTACTGTGTTCTGTTTCTTTAATGTGTTCTTTTACTTTACTGTGTTCTTTTACTTCACTGTGTTCTTTTACTTTACTGTGTTCTGTTGATTTACTGTGTTCTTTTACTTTACTGTGTTCTGTTTCTTTAATGTGTTCTTTTACTTTACTGTGTTCTGTTTCTTTACTGTGTTCTTTTACTTTACTGTGTTCTTTTACTTTACTGTGTTCTGTTTCTTTACTGTGTTCTTTTACTTTACTGTGTTCTTTTACTTTACTGTGTTCTGTTTCTTTAATGTGTTCTTTTACTTTACTGTGTTCTGTTGATTTACTGTGTTCTTTTACTTTACTGTGTTCTGTTTCTTTAATGTGTTCTTTTACTTTACTGTGTTCTTTTACTTCATTGTGTTCTTTTACTTTACTGTGTTCTGTTGATTTACTGTGTTCTTTTACTTTACTGTGTTCTGTTTCTTTAATGTGTTCTTTTACTTTACTGTGTTCTGTTTCTTTACTGTGTTCTTTTACTTTACTGTGTTCTTTTACTTTACTGTGTTCTGTTTCTTTACTGTGTTCTTTTACTTTACTGTGTTCTTTTACTTTACTGTGTTCTGTTTTTTTTAATGTGTTCTGTTGATTTACTATGTTCTGTTTCTTTACTGTGTTCTGTTGATTTACTGTGTTCTTTTACTTTACTGTGTTCTTTTACTTTACTGTGTTCTTTTTCTTTACTGTGTTCTGTTGATTTACTGTGTTCTTTTACTTTACTGTGTTCTTTTACTTTACTGTGTTCTTTTACTTTACTGTGTTCTTTTTCTTTACTGTGTTCTGTTGATTTACTGTGTTCTTCTACTTTACTGTGTTCTGTTGATTTACTGTGTTCTGTTGATTTACTGTGTTCTGTTGATTTACTGTGTTCTTTTACTTTACTGTGTTCTTTTACTTTACTGTGTTCTGTTGATTTACTGTGTTCTGTTGATTTACTGTGTTCTTTTACTTTACTGTGTTCTGTTGATTTACTGTGTTATTTTACTTTACTTTGTTCTTTTACTTTACTGTGTTCTTTTACTTTACTGTGTTCTTTTACTTTACTGTGTTCTTTTACTTTACTGTGTTCGGTTGATTTACTGTGTTCTTTTACTTTACTTTGTTCTTTTTTCTTTATCGTGTTCTGTTGATTAACTGTGTTCTGCTTCTTTACTGTGTTCTGTTTCTTTACTGTTCCTGTTGATTTACTGTGTTCTTTTGATTTTCTGTGTTCTTTTCCTTTACTGTGTTGTTTTACTTTACTGTGTTCTGTTGATTTACTGTGTTCTGTTCATTTACTGTGTTCTGTTGATTTACTGTGTTCTGTTTCTTTACTGTGTTCTGTTGAATTACTGTGTTCTGTGTCTTTACTGTGTTCTGTTGATTTACAATGTTCTTTTTCTTTACTGTGTTCTGTTTCTTTAATGTGTTCTGTTGATTTATTGTGTTCTTTTACTTTACTGTGTTCTGTTGATTTACTGTGTTCTGTTGATTTATTATGTTCTGTTACTTTTCTGTGTTCTGTTGATTTACTGTGTTCTGTTCGTTTACTTTGTTCTTTTACTTTACTGTGTTCTGTTTCTTTACTGTGTTCTGTTGATTTACTGTGTTCTGATTCTTTACTGTGTTCTGTTTCTTTACCGTGTTCTATTGATTTACTGTTTTCTGTTACTTTACTGTGTTCTGTTTCTTTACTGTCTTCTGTTGATTTACTATGTTCTGATTGTTTACTGTGTTCTTTTACTTTACTGTGTTCTGTTTCTTTACTGTCTTCTGTTGATTTACTATGTTCTGATTCTTTATTGTGTTCTTTTACTTTACTGTGTTCTGTTTCTTTACTGTCTTCTGTTGATTTACTATGTTCTGATTCTTTACTGTGTTCTGTTTCTTTACCGTGTTCTATTGATTTACTGTGTTCTGTTATTTTACTGTGTTCTGTTTCTTTACTGTGTTCTGTTTCTTTACCGTGTTCTATTGATTTACTGTGTTCTGTTACTTTACTGTGTTCTGTTTCTTTACTGTCTTCTGTTGATTTACTATGTTCTGATTCTTTACTGTGTTCTTTTACTTTACTGTGTTCTTTTACTTTACTGTGTTCTTTTACTTTACTGTGTTCTGTTGATTTACTGTGTTCTGTTGATTTACTGTGTTCTTTTACTTTACTGTGTTCTTTTTCTTTACTGTCTTCTGTTGATTTACTATGTTCTGATTCTTTACTGTGTTCTTTTACTTTACTGTGTTCTGTTTCTTTACAGTCTTCTGTTGATTTACTATGTTCTGATTCTTTACTGTGTTCTTTTACTTTACTGTGTTCTGTTTCTTTACTGTCTTCTGTTGATTTACTATGTTCTGATTCTTTACTGTGTTCTGTTTCTTTACCGTGTTCTATTGATTTACTGTGTTCTGTTATTTTACTGTGTTCTGTTTCTTTACTGTGTTCTGTTTCTTTACCGTGTTCTATTGATTTACTGTGTTCTGTTACTTTACTGTGTTCTGTTTCTTACTGTCTTCTGTGATTTACTATGTTCTGATTCTTTACTGTTCTTTTACTTTACTGTGTTCTTTTACTTTACTGGTTCTGTTTCTTTACTGTGTTCTGTTGATTTACTGTGTTCTTTTGATTTACTGTGTTCTTTTACTTTACTGTGTTCTTTTACTTTACTGTGTTCTGTTGATTTACTGTGTTCTGTTGATTTACTGTGTTATTTTACTTTACTTTGTTCTTTTACTTTACTGTGTTCTTTTACTTTACTGTGTTCTTTTACTTTACTGTGTTCTTTTACTTTACTGTGTTCTGTTGATTTACAGTGTTCTTTTTCTTTACTGTGTTCTGTTTCTTTAATGTGTTCTGTTGATTTATTGTGTTCTTTTACTTTACTGTGTTCTGTTGATTTACTGTGTTCTGTTGATTTATTATGTTCTGTTACTTTTCTGTGTTCTGTTGATTTACTGTGTTCTGTTCGTTTACTTTGTTCTTTTACTTTACTGTGTTCTGTTTCTTTACTGTGTTCTGTTGATTTACTGTGTTCTGATTCTTTACTGTGTTCTGTTTCTTTACCGTGTTCTATTGATTTACTGTGTTCTGTTACTTTACTGTGTTCTGTTTCTTTACTGTCTTCTGTTGATTTACTATGTTCTGATTGTTTACTGTGTTCTTTTACTTTACTGTGTTCTGTTTCTTTACTGTCTTCTGTTGATTTACTATGTTCTGATTCTTTACTGTGTTCTTTTACTTTACTGTGTTCTGTTTCTTTACTGTCTTCTGTTGATTTACTATGTTCTGATTCTTTACTGTGTTCTGTTTCTTTACCGTCTTCTATTGATTTACTGTGTTCTGTTACTTTACTGTGTTCTGTTTCTTTACTGTCTTCTGTTGATTTACTATGTTCTGATTCTTTACTGTGTTCTTTTACTTTACTGTGTTCTGTTTCTTTACCGTGTTCTATTGATTTACTGTGTTCTGTTACTTTACTGTGTTCTGTTTCTTTACTGTCTTCTGTTGATTTACTATGTTCTGATTCTTTACTGTGTTCTTTTACTTTACTGTGTTCTGCTGCTTTACTGTATTCTTTTGCTTTACTGTCTTCTGTTGCTTAACTATGTTCTGTTACTTTACTTTGTTCTGTTACTTGCTTTTGTTTTGTTGTTTTACTGTGCAAAGCCCTGTGGTGTTCTGTTTGTAGAAATCTGCAATGTTACATTTCCTATTCTGCAAGATTATAACAAGATAAGAACAGCATGAACAACATAAGAGCAACATTAGAACAAAATAGGAACAACGTTAGAACGGTATAAGAACAACACAGAATCAACATTAGAACAACATTAAAATCACATTAGAACAACATAGGAACAACATATGAATATTAGAACAACAACAAAAACGGAAACAACACTAGATCAACATAAGAACAACCTACATTGTCAGTAACTTGTTAAACACACTTACATAAAAACTGAACAACAAATGGAGTACATGATTGTAACCTTGATGAGCTTGGCTGGGAATGTTGCTCTTCCTTCCACAAGTTTACATCTTTGGTTTGACTGAGTGGGTGCCCAGAGAAAGGTAAGAGGTTGCCTTCTTGTTCGCCAGTCACTGCGGAAGATGCCAATCCAGTCACGTGGTGTAGCGCTGACACGTGACCCGAGCGTGTAACCAAGGATGAGATCAGCTTCGGGTGGATACCATGGTAACACATTGTTGAACGTAACCAGCTCCTGTAGGTGAGAAAAGAAGCAGACTTTCACGTTCAGTCCTAGTGCAGTGAGTCAGGCTGAGTGATGCTGAAGTCAAATGTTCAGGCCAGACTTTGATTTGTGCTGGCAAAATAAAATCTATCCGCCGACAGCTTGAAAAGACTTGATGCTGAACCATGAAGTAAGGTTGGCGAGCTATGACATATCTTAGACCATACACTCCAACAGTATGCCTATTCTGACCTGGTTAGCAAATTCTGGCCCATTTATCTTGGAGTATTTAAATATTGGAAGACTTTACTTGATGGCTAGCTTCTCGTTTTCTGTTACAGATAACTCCTTTCCTTGACTGTTGTGTCATTTCATGAGTTGTTTCCCTACATATAATTGAACATTTTCAGATTCTGGGTTCAGTTGGAACAGGCAGCAGCAGTAATAATAAATGGTGAAACAACAGCTTGACTTGATATAAAACAAGGGCTCCGTCAGGGGTGCATATTGTTGCCTTGTTTATTTAACTTGTATACTGAAAATATAATGGGGAATGTTAGAGAAGATGTAGACAAAGAATATTACGATGTCATCAAAATGGAGGTTATGAAATACTAGAGATTAGATATGTTGTCTACAACACAAAAAGGAATAGAAAAACTAATTATGTCAGTCCGTAAGAACAGCGAGGAGCAAAACCTCTTATGGCAGAATAGCTATTAGTGTACAACGTTAATGAAGCAAAATGTGGATCAATAGAAATATACTCAGAGTAGATAGCAAGTTAGTGGAGGAGGTCAACGAATTTGTATACCTTGGCAGCAGAGTAGTAGAAAATGGAGACAGCACAGAGGACATCAACAGCAGACTTACTAGAGCAAACCAGGCTTTTGCAGAGCTCCAGACTATATGGAAATTTTAAAAAAACTAAGCATGAATACGAAAATCAGGATATTTAAGAGTAATGTTCTAAGTGTACTACTCTATGGAAGTGAATGCTGGAAAATCACCAAAACCATAGATAACAAGTTGAATTCTTTCCAGACTAAATGTTTACGAAGAATTAGAAAAATATTTTGGCCAAACACCATAAGAAATAACATCTTATTAGCAGAAATGCAGATGAAACCACTGACAACAATTATTGAGGAAAGACGCTGGCGATGATTGGGACATGTGCTCCGAATGACTAACAACTCACCACCAAAAGTAGCACTAAGATGGACACTACAGGGGAACAGAAGTAAGGGTAGACCAAAAGAAACATGGAGAAGAACAACAGAGAGGATGTTGAGCAACAGAGGGCTCACCTGGGCAAGAGCAGAAAAAAAAGCAAAGGACAGGCATTTGTGGAAAACCCTTGCGGAAGCCCCATATGCCCTGGGCACTTAAGGTTCAGAGAGAGAGAGAGAGGGAGAGTTATTAGTGTAAGGGTCATAACCAGGAAAAGTACAAATGCCTGCAGTACTTTCCCCCTGAGTGTTCTGTGTACAGCTCGCAGGAACTTAAGAAGAGCCAGTGATAAATGATTTAGAAGTTTCCAGTAATTTAGTTTAGTAGAGAAAGTTAGTGCTTCATGAGATTTTCTACTGAAATACATAGCAGCACGGGAAAAAGAGGATCTCGGGATAGTTTGGGTACAGTTATAGTACAAATACTATACAAGATTATGTTATAGAGGAAGCCTTAGTTGTTTTGATGCAAACAGAGCCTTACAGTGTGTTAGCGATAGAGTTTAGTTATATTGTGGCGGACAGAGTTTCCGGTAGTAGTAGTTTTTGGTAGAGGCAGTCTAAGTTATGATGTAGGATTAGTTTTTTGAGACAGTTTGTTGTAGATGAGATTTTTCTTTTCGGCTGGAACGTTGTAAGCATGCTTCTTTTGTGAAAGTAAATACGTAAGGTTTTCTCCAATATGGCGTAGAGTTTCTCACGCCGGGAATTGATATTGTAACTGATATTATATTCTTCTTACCAGCCTGATGGGCTACGTTTCCACCCTCATCGCATCATCTGCCATTTCTCCAGCAATAAATCTATGTAGTTGGTATTTATACCAGAGATTAGATATGCTGATGACACAGTATTGCTGTCCACAACACAAGAAGGAATGGAAAAACTAATTATGTCAGTCCGCAAGAACAGCGAAGAGCAGAACCTCTATCTTAATGCAAAGAAAACTAAAGTGATGACAACTGACAAAACAAACAAGGCAACTGAAATATGTATCAGTGAGGAAAAACTGGAAGAAGTGGAGAGTTTTGAATATCTTGGATCACTACTAACTAATAATGGAGATACAATGCGGGAAATTAAAAGGAGGACATCTATTGCTCTTCAGAAAGTAAAACAAATAAAGAATCTGTGGAGAGGAGCAGACAGAACCACAAAAATAAGATTTTTAAGGGCATGCATCTTTCCCATCGCAACATATGCCTGTGAGACCTGGACACTTAACAAAACAGCTGAGAAGCACATAAATGCCTTTGAATGTAAATGCTATAGAAGAGTTCTCCAAATATCGTGGACACAAAAAAGAACAAATATATCTATACTACAAGAGCTTAATATTGAAGAAGGCTGGCTAGTAAAGAGGATTAAAGAGAGAAAACTTAAATATTTTGGCCACATTAAACGTCATGATAATTTAGAGAAGACCGTATTGGAAGGATACATAATGGAAAAAAGAAAAAGAGGAAGACCGAAACGAAGATGGCTGCAAGACATCGTTGATGATCTGGAAATGGATGCAGCAGCAGCAGGCCATCTTGCTCACAACCGAGAGGCCTACAGGAGTGCTGTTTGGGAGGCAAAGTTCCGCAAGGGACATGCAAAGGAATGAATGAATGAGTTGGTATTTACTTGAAGTTGTAGTTTGGGTTACCTTCCTCGTGAAATGTTATATGTTGTGAAGTTGATGACTGCAGGTCTCAGTGTAGTACAATTATTATTGGTATTCTGCTGTAGTATTGTGGAGAGCCTGGTGTTCTTATTGTGTTGTGGTATAAATAGTTAACCAACAGATTTCGCAAATTTGGCTCAACATCGAAGCATTTGTAAAATAACAACAAGAGCAGAAGTTAAAAAGTAATAATATTTGTAGGCAGCCGACATACAACTTTCAGTTAATACAGTTCTTCTATAAAGTTGACAGAGAAACGCCCAAATGGCATTACTGTTAAACCTCTATCTTAATGCGAAAAAAATTAAATTAATGACAACTGACAAAACGAATAAGGCAACTGAAATATGTATCATTGAGGAAAAACTGGAAGAGATGAAGAGTTTTGAATATCTTGGATCACTGCTGACTAATAATGAAGATACAATGAGGAAATTAAAAGGAGGACATCTACTGCTCTTCAGAAAGTAAAACAACTAAAGAAGCTGTGGAGAGGAACAGGCAGAACTACAAAAATAAGATTTTTAAGGGCATGCATCTTTCCCATCGGAACATATGCCTGTGAGACCTGGACACTTAACAATACAGCTGAGAAACACATAAATGCCTTTGAATGTAAATGCTATGGTACAGGAGAGTTCTTAAAATATCATGGACACAGAAAAGAACAAATATATCCATCCTACTAGTAAAGTGGATTAAACAGAGAAAACTTAAATATTTCGAACACATTAAACGTCATGATAATTTACAGAAAACCATCTTGGAAGGGTATATAAAAAGAAATAGAGAAAGACCAAGGCGAAGATGGCTGCAAGACATCGCTGATAATCTGCAAATGGATGCATCAGCAGCAGGGCATCTTGCTTACAACCGAGAGGCCTAAAAGAGAGCTGTTAGGGACGCAAGGGACATGCAAATTACTGACTGACTTGGTTCAGTTGGTCCAGTTTTAATATGTAGTACTTATTTCATTGTGGCCCCAGCCCGCGCTAGAAAATTACGATTTCAAGAAGAAAAGGAAGAAGAACTACTGGACAAGGACGTTGTCACAGCGCTTATTGTCAACATTTTTTTCTATTCAAAGTAAAACATAGAACATGGAACAATTCTCGTTACTAGGGTAGCGTACTCTGAGCTCAGCTAGGAGCTGACAGGAACAGGCCCTGGGTACAAGCTATACATGGAAATATCTCGCTCTTATAATGCACTGACATACATTCACGCCAATAGTTTTTGGGTATAAATATAGATAAGACTAAATATATGAGCTTTTATAAATGTACACAAAGCAACTGCAGTAAAGATGTGATAACTAAATGTTAAACCAATTTAAAAACGAAAGTAGGAACAGCTTTATTGGATAACCAGCACACAGATGAAACGTTTCGGTCTACTGACGTAAAAACTAACTCTGAACTTAACTCAAAAAAATCCTTAACCAGACAACGTGAAGTTCATAGTACGACAAGTAAGCAGGAAAAAAAACTTCAGTAAGAAAATAATCAGACTCTAAAAGGAAATATAGCAAGAAAGAAAGACAGCAGGACTGATAAAACAGTTGAAAACATTTTCCAGTGGAAAGATTCAACCATAAAAATGAACTCGTTCTGATTTTTAATAAAGAATAACTGCTATATCCACAACTAAATAAATAATGACTGCTATATCCATAACTAAATAAATAATGACTGCTATATCCACAACTAAATAAATAGTAACTGCTATATCCACAACTAAGTAAAGAATAATTACTATATCTACAACTAAATAAAGAATAACTGCTTTATCCACAATTAATAAAGAATAATCACTATATCCATAACTCAAAATATCATCAGAAACAACTTCGTCTTATAGTCAACAAAAGCAATAAACTGGCTCATCAAGTTGTAACCACAATAATAGCAACAAACAGTGTCATCCAATTATAACAACAACAAACAGCGTCATCCAATTATAGGAACAAGAAGAACTCAAGAATGAAACTAATGTCACGACCTCCTTTGTGCTCAAGTCCAAACTCTCATGCGCAGGCGCAGCAGGACTGGGGCACATGATGACGTCACAAAGGGGGACTCCGGTGGCAGCTCTAGATTTTCAAGCGCTTTGATTGGACGAATAAAACTATGTCATTTAAGTCCACATCACAGGAAAGAGGAGTTCTCTGGACTATCATAAAACTTGTGACATAAGGTTAATTTTTCTCTTGATGCTTTCTGCTCACCAAAACTTTACGCTCTTTCTGGTCACGGAGCATCTAAGTAATTTCTAACTATGCCGACGTAACTTGAAGACAGAATGCATGAATATGGGACATTGGAACCACTCATGCTCAATTCCAAATTCAGCTTTATCTAACCTTCGACATTCATAATCTGAATGCCACGTTCTCTCTCTTTCTCATCTAGTCTTTCCTTCACCCTACTATAATTTAGCTCCGTACTCCCAACTACATTCATTTAATCTATTCTGTCAATCTGTATGTCGGCTTGACTAATACTGTTTCCCTCTATGCCACATCCTCTTATTTTCTGCTAACCATTCAGATTAGTATCACATCCCTCGCAGCCTTTATTTTCAAAGGGTTAAGAATTGGGCAAAAAAAAAGAGACAAGACAAGACATATCTCAAATTTACGACAGGTATATGAGAAAGGAGACAAGACAAGACATGTCTCAAATTTTCGTCAATGTTTTTACCATTTTCTTTTGATTCCGTTACTACCAGAATGTTTCCTCTGCCTGAATGTTTCCACTGACAGCAAAAATGCTGCCGTATTTGAATTTAAATGACGTTCTGGCAGTTATATGGCATAAAAGACAAGTGAAATATGAGACGTCGTGACATCGCAGTCTTTCAACATTATATCACGAATATAAACTGAGCTATTTAGACGCGAAGTGATGGGGCCATTTAGATATGAAGTGACGCAACTATTTAGACGCGAAGTGATGGGGCTATTTAGATATGAAGTGACGCAACTATTTAGACGCGAAGTGATGGGGCTATTTAGATATGAAGTGACGCAACTATTTAGACGCGAAGTGATGGGGCTATTTAGATATGAAGTGACGCAACTATTTAGACGCGAAGTGATGGGGCTATTTAGATATGAAGTGACGCAACTATTTAGACGCGAAGTGATGGGGCTATTTAGATATGAAGTGACGCAACTATTTAGACGCGAAGTGATGGGGCTATTTAGATATGAAGTGACGCAACTATTTAGACGCGAAGTGATGGGGCTATTTAGATATGAAGTGACGCAACTATTTAGACGCGAAGTGATGGGGCTATTTAGATATGAAGTGACGCAACTATTTAGACGCGAAGTGATGGGGCTATTTAGATATGAAGTGACGCAACTATTTAGACGCGAAGTGATGGGGCTATTTAGATATGAAGTGACGCAACTATTTAGACGCGAAGTGATGGGGCTATTTAGATATGAAGTGACGCAACTATTTAGATGTGAAATGACAGAACTAGTCAGATGTGAAGTGACAGAGCTAGTTAGATGTGAAAAGTTTGATAAACTATTGTGTTGCATATGAAGCAGCGCGGAAGGAATGTTCTACAGACGATTAAAAACCTTCTCAGATATTCTTGTCAGGTGCTGATATGTACAATCTGATATGTACAGTCTGATATGTACAATCTGATATGTATAGTCTGATATATACAGTCTGATAGGTACAGTCTGATATGTACAGTCTGAAATGTGCAGTCTGATATGTACAATCTGATATGTATAGTCTGATATGTACAGTCTGATATGTACAATCTGATATGTACAGTCTGATATGTACAATCTTATATGTACAATCTGATATGTATAGTCCGATATGTACAGTCTGATATGTACAATCTGATATGTACAGTCTGATATGTACAGTCTGATATGAAAGTTGTTACGTAAAAGTTCATCACCATTACTTTTCTCAGCACAAGTTACATCACTTCAGTTATCATCAAATATTCATGAAGCAGTTAAGAAATAATACTGTCTAAACCCATATAACAGCAGAGATTATCTGGCTAACCCCACATAACAGCAGAAATTATCTCGCTAAGCCCTATATAATAACAGAAATTATCTGGCTAAACCATATAGCAGAAATTATGTGGTTAAACCCCATTTAACAGCAAAATTATCTAGCTAAACGCCATATAATAGCAGAAATTATCTGACTAAACCCCATATAACAGAAGAAATTATCTAGTTAAACCTCATATAACAGCATATATTATTCGAATAGACAGCAAGATATCTGAAATAATATGGCTAATATAAACACGTTATTTTACATCTTACATCCTTCCCATGCCGCTAAACGTCACACAGGGCCCGCATTGTAAGTCGCCAAGTTTTCCTGTCCTTGTCGAGTCTTTCAACCTCATCAAGGGATGTTATGTCCACTAAACTAGCCTCTCTTAACAATGTCCTCTTTAGAGTTTTACGTGGTCGACCTCTTTTTCTTCGGCCTGTTATGTTTCATTTGATAGCTTGTTTTGGCATTCTCTGATTATTTCTTCTCATCACATGACCGACATATGTCCATCTTCCTTTTTCTGATCACCCATAAGACAGGTTTGCTCATCTATCTTATTTCTGCGTTGTTCTTGAATTCGTTCCACTTTATACTGAGTCCTTAGGCATTTGTTTTCAAAAGAGTCTAATTTCTTGTATATTTCTTTAGTTGTTTTCCAGCTTTCGCATGCATAAATGAGGGTGGATATTACATTTTAATTGAATAATCTTGACTTGGTTTTTGTGCTTATAACTTTTGAATGCCATATGCTCTCGAGATTCTTGAAGGCCAATGCTGCTTTTGCAATTTGAATTCTAATTTCCTTTCTTGTGATATCATCCTGGTCTATGTAGCTGCCAAGATATGCAAAATGGTTTACTTTTTCAACAGCTGTTCCTTCTACGTATATTTGTCCTTCGTGGTTAATGAGAAGTTTCATTATTTTTTGTTTTATCCTTGTTAATTTCAAGTCCTTTATTTTATTAGCCTTAGAATACATGGTATCTGTTTTTTCTTGCACTGATTTCACATTGTCACTGATAAGAGTTATGTCATCAGCAAAATGAAGATGTTCATGTACCCAGTCAATGGCAGTTTTACCTGCAGCATAAACAAGTAGAACACCCGAAACAATCGTTTTAAACCACAGTACATAGAAGAGAGAGAGATAGAGAAAGAGTGAGAGAGACAATGAATAATTGAATGAATGAATGATCTTTATTTTCATATGATGAAGAACTGGGCACGCAGGCCCGTCTTAAATTCTTCCCTTCATCACTCCATCTTTCATTCTTTACGTACTCTCGATTTAATACAAGTATACAAACTACATGGAAGAAATACCAAAGAATGCGAAATAAAACTATTACATTCACAAATATATAATAATGAAATACATGAGAGGTAAGTACTCTAACAGGATAGTGCGTACACATATTTACACATATACACACACAAATACACACACACACACAGAGAGAAGGGGGAGGGATGTAGAACTTCCAGAAAATGAAAAGGCTGACATCAATGGATAAAAAAATTAGAAATCAAATCCAGATAAGATAGAGAACTAGGGAGAGACACAGAAAGAGAGACAGAGAGAGACCTAGAGAGAGACACAGAGACAGAGAGAGACCTAGAGAGAGACATAGAAAGAGAAACAAAGAGAGACCTAGAGAGAGACATAGAAAGAGAGACAGTGAGAGACCAAGAGAGAGACACAGAAAGAGAGACAGAGAGAAACCTACCTGCAGATAGCAAGTATCTTATCTTTTTGTCTTACAGGTAGCAGTTGTACTTTCTGTCTGAATACCCTTTTTAAAATTTATTTTACAGTTTGTGATAGATTTTAGTAGAAAACATCAGAATTTTTGTTGTATAAGTGACATCACTTCAGTTATCATCAAATATTCATGAAGCAGTTAAGAAATAATACTGTCTAAACCCATATAACAGCAGAGATTATCTGGCTAACCCCACATAACAGCAGAAATTATCTCGCTAAGCCCTATATAATAACAGAAATTATCTGGCTAAACCATATAGCAGAAATTATGTGGTTAAACCCCATTTAACAGCAAAATTTATCTAGCTAAACGCCATATAATAGCAGAAATTATCTGACTAAACCCCATATAACAGAAGAAATTATCTAGTTAAACCTCATATAACAGCATATATTATTCGAATAGACAGCAAGATATCTGAAATAATATGGCTAATATAAACACGTTATTTTACATCTTACATCCTTCCCATGCCGCTAAACGTCACACAGGGCCCGCATTGTAAGTCGCCAAGTTTTCCTGTCCTTGTCGAGTCTTTCAACCTCATCAAGGGATGTTATGTCCACTAAACTAGCCTCTCTTAACAATGTCCTCTTTAGAGTTTTACGTGGTCGACCTCTTTTTCTTCGGCCTGTTATGTTTCATTTGATAGCTTGTTTTGGCATTCTCTGATTATTTCTTCTCATCACATGACCGACATATGTCCATCTTCCTTTTTCTGATCACCCATAAGACAGGTTTGCTCATCTATCTTATTTCTGCGTTGTTCTTGAATTCGTTCCACTTTATACTGAGTCCTTAGGCATTTGTTTTCAAAAGAGTCTAATTTCTTGTATATTTCTTTAGTTGTTTTCCAGCTTTCGCATGCATAAATGAGGGTGGATATTACATTTTAATTGAATAATCTTGACTTGGTTTTTGTGCTTATAACTTTTGAATGCCATATGCTCTCGAGATTCTTGAAGGCCAATGCTGCTTTTGCAATTTGAATTCTAATTTCCTTTCTTGTGATATCATCCTGGTCTATGTAGCTGCCAAGATATGCAAAATGGTTTACTTTTTCAACAGCTGTTCCTTCTACGTATATTTGTCCTTCGTGGTTAATGAGAAGTTTCATTATTTTTTGTTTTATCCTTGTTAATTTCAAGTCCTTTATTTTATTAGCCTTAGAATACATGGTATCTGTTTTTTCTTGCACTGATTTCACATTGTCACTGATAAGAGTTATGTCATCAGCAAAATGAAGATGTTCATGTACCCAGTCAATGGCAGTTTTACCTGCAGCATAAACAAGTAGAACACCCGAAACAATCGTTTTAAACCACAGTACATAGAAGAGAGAGAGATAGAGAAAGAGTGAGAGAGACAATGAATAATTGAATGAATGAATGATCTTTATTTTCATATGATGAAGAACTGGGCACGCAGGCCCGTCTTAAATTCTTCCCTTCATCACTCCATCTTTCATTCTTTACGTACTCTCGATTTAATACAAGTATACAAACTACATGGAAGAAATACCAAAGAATGCGAAATAAAACTATTACATTCACAAATATATAATAATGAAATACATGAGAGGTAAGTACTCTAACAGGATAGTGCGTACACATATTTACACATATACACACACAAATACACACACACACACACAGAGAAGGGGGAGGGATGTAGAACTTCCAGAAAATGAAAAGGCTGACATCAATGGATAAAAAAATTAGAAATCAAATCCAGATAAGATAGAGAACTAGGGAGAGACACAGAAAGAGAGACAGAGAGAGACCTAGAGAGAGACACAGAGACAGAGAGAGACCTAGAGAGAGACATAGAAAGAGAAACAAAGAGAGACCTAGAGAGAGACATAGAAAGAGAGACAGTGAGAGACCAAGAGAGAGACACAGAAAGAGAGACAGAGAGAAACCTACCTGCAGATAGCAAGTATCTTATCTTTTTGTCTTACAGGTAGCAGTTGTACTTTCTGTCTGAATACCCTTTTTAAAATTTATTTTACAGTTTGTGATAGATTTTAGTAGAAAACATCAGAATTTTTGTTGTATAAGTGACAATGTTTACTATCACAACAGCAACAGTCGAACAAATAAGTGAATACTGCTCGTTTTTTGTGCGTGTTACAACAACAAATTGTTTATTGTCATGGCACATTCCTTTATTTCGTCCGTATAGAGTACCTTATATTCATCCGTATACAGAACCTTTCTATGCACTGTCATGTCACAATCCTTATATTCATCCATATACAGTTGTAGCAGTATAGTATATTAGAATAAGCACAGAGTGATCGGAAAAATCCGATCCTCTGGCTGTCACTAGAACGACACTAAACTAGCAGACGATTAGGGCTAACAGGATTAGGAGAGACTAGATTTAGGAAGAAAAACGGTTAGGAGACATGACAGAAGCTTTGATCAGAGTAGAAGTTTTTACGATAGGACTGTGATCAGTGTTAAACTATGTAGAACAGCTTGAAGTGATTTAGTGTGGTCAGCTTGACCAAGATGTTTGTGCTATCTGTTGTTGTAGTACTGTTGAGATTTATTAGGACCAGTGGTTCTAAAAATTTGTGTATGACTTTTTGTGGAACTCAGTGGCATATTCATGACATTCAGTAAGTTGAACTTTTGTTATCATGTTGTTAGATTGCCGTTTGTCTGGGGGTGAATGTAGATCAACCACTACCATATGGCAAACTTCTGTCTTGCCGGAGGTGGAGCCTAAGTTTAAACTATATAATGATACAGGGCGTCTGTGAAAGAATAGAGATAAATCGTTTGTACTTTCTCTCCAAAGTTTGTTGACTTTATTGACTTTCTATACTACTCTCTATACTACTCTCTATACTAACTCTCTATACTACTCTCTATATTAACTCTCTATACTACTCTCTATATTATCTATCTATACTACTCTCTATACTAACTCTCTATACTACTCTCTATACTACTCTCTATACTAACTCTTTATATTACTCTCTATACTACTCTCTATACTAACTCTCTATACTACTCTCTATACTACTCTCTATACTACTCTCTATACTACTCTCTATACTAACTCTTTATACTACTCTCTATACTACTCTCTATACTACTCTCTATACTTCTCTATACTAATTCTCTACACTCTATCAAGAAATATTGGTCAAACTTCAAGAATGAATCATCTGACAGTCAGAAATGAGAGTACTCAGCTATCACAACGTCAGTATAATGGAGGAGTGTCTCTTACAGGGTGAACTTTCACATCAAAAAATAGGACTTGGTAGACAGGAAGGAACACCTTTCGGATGTGTACAAATACATGAAATTATTCTGTTCTAATAGCCTTGTTTGTAACTAAACATAAACTCAGATGTACAGTATCTTCATTTTTCCAACTTACAAAATAGTTATTGCCTTGATTATCTTCCAAGATTACTGTACTCATTCAAATCAATGGTTAAAACATTGAGACAAAGTGTGTGGGAAATATAAAGAACATGAAAGTGTGGGAAATATTAAAAAACATGAAAGTGTGAGGAAATATCCAAAACATGAAAGTGTGATAAATATCAAATACATAAAAGTGCGGGAAATATAAAGAACATGAAAGTGTGGGAAATATCACAAACATAAAAGTGTGGGAAATATAAAGAACATAAAAATGTGGGAAATATCACACACATAAAAATGTGGGAAATATAAAGAACATGAAAGTGTGGAGAGATATCACGAATGTGAAAGTGTTAGGAAATGTCACAAACATGAAAAGCATGCTTGGCACTGACAACAAATACTTTGTGTGTTTGTTTGACATTAACATCACCTACTTTGTGTGTTTGTTTGATATTAACAGCACCTATGTAGTGTGTTTGTTTGACATTAACAGCACCTACATTGTGTGTTTGTTTGACATTAACTGCACCTACATTGTGTGTTTGTTTGACATTAACAGCATCTACCTTGTGTGTTTGTTTGACATTAACAGCATTTACATTGTGTGCTTGTTTGTCATTAACAGCATCTACCTTGTGTGTTTGTTTGACATTAACAGCATCTATCTTGTGTGTTTGTTTGACATTAACTGCACCTACCTTGTGTGTTTGTTTGACATTAACAGCATCTACATTGTGTGTTTGTTTGACATTAACAGCATTTACATTGTGTGCTTGTTTGTCATTAACAGCATCTACCTTGTGTGTTTGTTTGACATTAACAGCATCTATCTTGTGTGTTTGTTTGACATTAACAGCATTTACCTTGTGTGTTTGTTTGACATTAACAGCACCTATGCAGTGTGTTTGTTTGACAATAGCAGCATTTACCTTGTGTGTTTTTTGACATTAACAGCATTTACCTTGTGTGTTTGTTTGACATTAACAGCATTTACCTTGTGTGTTTGTTTGACATTAGCAGCATTTACATTGTGTGTTTGTTTGACATTAACAGCATTTACATTGTGTGTTTGTTTGACATTAACAGCATTTACCTTGTGTGTTTGTTTGACATTAACATCACCTACTTTGTGTGTTTGACATTAACAGCATCTACCTTGTGTGTTTGTTTGACATTAACAGCATCTACCTTGTGTGGTGTTTGACATTAACAGCATCTACCTTGTGTGTTTGTTTGACATTAACAGCATCTACTTTGTGTGTTTGTTTGACATTAACAGCATCTACCTTGTGTGTTTGTTTGACATTAACAGCATCTACCTTGTGTGTTTGTTTGACATTAACAGCATCTATCTTGTGTGTTTGTTTGACATTAGCAGCATTTACCTTGTGTGTTTGTTTAACATTGACAGCATTTACCTTGTGTGTTTGTTTGACATTAACAGCATCTATCTTGTGTGTTTGTTTGACATTAGCAGCATTTATCTTGTGTGTTTGTTTAACAATGACAGCATTTACCTTGTGTGTTTGTTTGACATTAACAGCATTTACATTGTGTGTTTGTTTGACATTAACAGCACCTACTTTGTGTGTTTGACATTAACAGCATCTACCTTGTGTGTTTGTTTGACATTAACAGCATCTACCTTGTGTGTTTGTTTGACATTAACAGCATCTACTTTGTGTGTTTGTTTGACATTAACAGCATCTACCTTGTGTGTTTGTTTGACATTAACAGCATCTACCTTGTGTGTTTGTTTGACATTAACAGCATCTACTTTGTGTGTTTGTTTGACATTAACAGCATCTACCTTGTGTGTTTGTTTGACATTAGCAGCATTTACCTTGTGTGTTTGTTTGACATTAACAGTATCTACCTTGTGTGTTTGTTTGACATTAACAGCAACTACCTTGTGTGTTTGTTTGACATTAGCAGCATTTACCTTGTGTGTTTGTTTGACATTAACAGCATTTATATTGTGTGCTTGTTTGACATTAACAGCATCTACCTTGTGTGTTTGTTTGACATTAGCAGCACCTATCTTGTGTGTTTGTTTGACATTAACAGCATCTATCTTGTGTGTTTGTTTGACATTAACAGCATCTATCTTGTGTGTTCGTTTGACATTAACAGTATCTATCGTGTGTGTTCGTTTGACATTAACAGCAACTACCTTGTGTGTTTGTTTGACATTAACAGCAACTACCTTGTGTGTTTGTTTGACATTAACAGCATCTATCTTGTGTGTTTGTTTGACATTAACAGCAACTACCTTGTCTGTTTTTTGACATTAACAGCAACTACCTTGTGTGTTTGTTTGAAATTAGCAGCAACTACTTTGTGTATGTGTTTGACATTAGCAGCATCTATCTTGTGTGTTTGTTTGACATTAACAGCATCTACCTTGTGTGTTTGTTTAGACGACTCAGTCACACACTGATCCGCTGGACATCTTATGACATGGCGGTTGGGGCAGTCTACAAGAAGAAATCCCCAGGGTATGTTCTTAAATTCAGAGCCGACTTCCGGCGAGTCTTGTTGGGGGGAGCATACATCAACCCCAGCTTCCCCTAACGGTACGAGAACATTACCTGTGACGTAATCGGGATGTTGTATGCCTCTAGTGTAGAGAGTATCAACAGAAAACTATGACGTCATTTTATTTCTTTATTGTCCTCCTGGGCCCATGTCTTCAGATAAGCTACATGTGGATGCTGTGGATACTTTACTAAGGTCAAAGATGAAAACTGTAATTTCATAGTTTTGAGGACTACTGCCATCTTGCCTCCTTAGCTATTTCTGTAACGACCCCAAACATATACACAAACACACATATGTGCATACAAACATATGATCATACACACATATGCACATACTAACACATATGCGCATAAAAACACCATCTTCCTCTTCTTCTACATTCGAGGTTGTTGGTCACTTCAGATTCTGATCCCTGTTGACATGGCAAAGCCCGCAGTCCTCTCCAGATCCTGATAGGGCCCCAGAGCTTCTGCCCCAAGCTTGTGTCTTCTGGCCATGTCTCACGCCTCAGGTCTGCGTGGTTTGGGCACTCTCGTAGGATATGTTCTGGAGTCTGGACTCCACTGCCACATGGACACTTGTCTGTGTGAGACAATTTGAGTTGATGCCAGTGGCTCAGTAGTCTGCAGTGACCTGTACTTAGGCGAAAGAGGATGGTTTGCTGATGTCTTTGTAGTTGGTGTATTGTGTACCCTCGATTGTGCCGGTCGATGTACCGCTTTCTGTATCACTTACTGTGACATTTACTATACTGCTCACTGTACCTTTCACTGTACTACTCATTGAACTGCTCTCATACTGCTCGCTATACCTTTTCCTGCACTATTCATGGAATTGCTCTCATACTGCTCACTATTAACTGTACTATTCATTGAACTGTTCTCATACTGCTCACTATGCCTTTCATTGTACTATTCATTGATCTGCTCTTATACTGCTCACCATACCTTTCATTGTACTATTCACTAAACTGCTCTCATATTTCTCATTACACTTTTCACTGTACTATTCACTAAACTGCTCTCATACTGCTCACTATACCTTTCATTGTACTATTCGCTAAACTGCTCTCATTCTGCTCACTTTACCTTTCACTGTACTATTCACTAAACGCTCTCATACTGCTCACTATATCCTTCACTGTACTATTCACTGAACTGCTATCATACTGCTCATTATGATGCCCACTGTACCCCCCACTGTACTGCCCAATGTATCATTAACTCTACTGCTCTCTATACTGCCCATTATACTACTCTCTATACTGCTCACTTTACTGCTGTCTATACTACTCACTATATTTCTCTCTATACTACCCACTATACTGCTCTCTATACTGCTAACTATACTGCTCTGTATTGCTCTCTATACTGCTAATTATACTGCTCTATATACCTTTCACTGTACTGCTCTTTGTACTGTTCTATACTGCTCTCTTTACTGCTTACTATACTGTTCTCTGCACCGCTCTTTAAACTGCTCATTACACTACTCACTATACTGGTTTTTATACAGCTCTATACTGTTCTTTATACTGTTCTATATTGCTCACTAAACTGATCTCTATACTGGTCATTATACGGTTCTATATTGCTCCCTATACTGCTCTTTATACTGTTCTCTACACTGTTCAGTATACTGCTCTATGTACTACTCATTATACTGCTCACTACACTACACAATATACTGCTTCTATACTGCTTTATACTGCTCACTGTACTGCTCTCTATAATTCTCACTATAGTTTTCTCTATACTGTTCACTAAACTGCTCACTATACTGCTCACTTTTTCACTCACTATACTCTTCCCTATACTGCACTCTATACTGTTCTCTGTACTTCTATACTGCTCTCTATACTGCCCTCTATACTACTCTCTATATTATTCTCTATACTACTCTTCTATACTGCTCTCTATACTGCTCTCTATAATTCTCACTATGCTACTTAATATACTGTTCACTGCACTGTTAACTGTACTACTGTGCATAGTGCTCACTGTACTGGTCTTTCTACCATTTAGTGTACCACTCTATGTATCGCTTAGTGTACAGTGTGCAGCTCTTGTACCGCTCTATGTATCGCTTAATGTACAGTGTGCAGCTCTTTTACCACTCTATGTATCGTTTAGTGTACAGTGTGCAGCTCTTGTACCACTCTATGTATCGCTTAGTGTACAGTGTGCTGCTGTCTGTACCTCTCTATGTATCGCTTAGTGTACAGTGTGCTGCTGTCTGTACCTCTCTATGTATCGCTTAGTGTATAGTGTACTGCTGTCTGTACCTCTCTATGTATCGCTTAGTGTACAGTGTGCTGCTGTCTGTACCTCTCTATGTATCGCTTAGTGTATAGTGTACTGCTGTCTGTACCTCTCTATGTATCGCTTAGTGTACAGTGTGCTGCTGTCTGTACCTCTCTATGTATCGCTTAGTGTATAGTGTACTGCTGTCTGTACCTCTCTATGTATCGCTTCGTGTACAGTGTGCTGCTGTCTGTACCGCTCACTGTGTCGCTTTATGTACCGTTTAGTTTACAGTGTACATCTCTCTCTACCGCCCTATATACCACTTAGTGTATGTAGTAAAGCTCTCTGTACTGCTTTCTAACCACGTGACAAAACTATGTAACCAGAGAGAGAGAGAGAGAGAGGAGAGAGAGAGAGAGGCTAAAGAATCATGTACAAGCCCGGGATGCGTGAGTCTTCACATTTCCAGACTACAACCTTTGAGGTTGAGGCGCCAGCACTTGTCTTCCTTACTAAAGCTATTTGTAAACCACTCTTGAGTAGACATTCTCTGTTTCCAAGAAAACTGATTTACTGACCTGCGGCTCTCCTCTAGATTTCTGAGAAAAAAGAATCGAGAAGATCAGTCAGATATTCCCAAGACACTTTATACCTATCACTTGTCGATCATGAAAGAAAACAAGACAAGGATATTTATACATTTCAATTGTTGATACTGAAGAATAAATAAAACAACAAGACAAGGCACTTTATACATATCACTTGTTGATACTGAAGAAAAAAGAAAACAACAAGACAAGGCACTTTATACATTTCAATTGTTGATACTGAAGAATAAAGAAAACAACAAGACAAGGCACTTTATACATATCACTTGCTGATCATGAAGAACAAATAAAACAACAAGAAAAGACACTTTATTCATATCACTTGTTGATACTGAAGAACAAACAAAACAAGAAACTTTACACATATCACTTGTTGATACTGAAGAACAAATAAACAAGAAACTTTATACATATCATTTGTTGATACTGAAGAACAAATAAACAAGAAAATTTATACATATCATTTGTTGATACTGAAGAACAAATAAACAAGAAACTTTATACATATCACTTGTTGATACTGAAGAACAAATAAAACAAGAAACTTTATACATATCACTTGGTGAATATGAAAAACAAAGAAATCACCAAAACCAGACACTTTATACATATCACTTGTTAATACTCAAGAACAAAGACTCCAACAAAAAAAGACACTTTACCGTTTGTTGATATTGAAGAATGAATAAAAAAGGCAAGACACTTTATACATTTAAATTGTTGATACTGAAGAAAAAAGAAAAACATCAATTACAAGACACTTTATACATAACACTTGTTGATACTGAAAAACAAATAAAAGAACAAGTCAAGACACTTTATGCATATTAATTGTAGATATTAAATAAACAAAGAAAATAACAAGACAAGACACTTTATACATATCACTTGTTGATACTGGGGGATACAGAAATTAACAAAAGAAGACACTTTATCCATATCACTTGTTAATACTGAAGAACAAAAGACAACAACAAGACAAGAAACTTTATACATATAATTTGTTGATACTGAAGATCGAAGAAAACAAAAAAAAAATCACTTTATACATATCACCTGTTGAAAATTAAAACTGAAGAAAACATGATAAAACCTTTTATATATATATATATATATATATATATATATATCTCACTTGTTCATGCTAAAGAATGTAGAAAACAAGAAAAGGCACTTTATACATATCAATTTATGATACTGAAGAATAAGAAAAACAAGACAAGATACTCTATACATATCACTTTTTGATACTGAAGAACAAGGATAACAACAAGACAAGGTACTTGACACATATTAATTGGTGATACAAAAGAATGAAGAAAACAACAAGACAAGATCTTTATACAATCACTTGTTGATACTGAAGACCATAGAAAACAATACAAGATCTTTATACAATCACTTGTTGATACTGAAGACCATAGAAAACAAGACAAGACACTTTATGCATGTCAAATGTTCATACTGAAGAACAAAGAAAACAACATGACAAGAAACTTTATAATACAACTTGTTGATACTGAAAAATAAAGAAAGCAACAAGACAAGAAACTTTATACATATCACTTGTTGATGCTGAAGAACATAGAAAGCAAGATAAGACACTTTATACATATCACTTGTTGATTCTGAATAATGTAGGAAATGAGACAAGAAACTTTATGCGTGCCAATTGTTCATACTGAAGAAAAAAAAACAAGACAAGACACTTTATACATATAACTTTATGATACTGAACAACGAAGATAACAACAAGACAAGATCTTCACACATATCACTTGTTGACAATGAAGAATAAAGAAAACAACAAGACAAGATCTTCATATATATCACTTGTTGATAATGAAGAATAAAAAAATATATACCAAGATAAGATCTTCATACATATCGCTTCTTGATATTGAAAAACAAAGAATTAAATAAGACAAGATCTTTGTACATATAACTTCCTGAAACTGAAGAATAAAGAAAAGAACACAAGATCTTTGAACACATAACTTGTTGATACTGAAGAATCAAGAAAACAACACAAGATCTTTTAATACATAACTTATTGATACTGAAGAATGAAGAAATCAACAAGTCACGATCTTTATTTTTATAGCTTGGTGAAACTGTAAAAAAAACCCAACAAAACAAGATCTTTATACACGTCACTTGTTGATACTGAAGAAGAAAAAAATGACAAGACAAGATCTTTATACATCTCAATTGTTGATACTGAAAAGAAAAAAATGACAAGACAAGATCTTTATACATCTCAATTGTTGATATTTGATAACGACTTAAACAGCAAGACAAGATTTATATACATATCACTTGTTACTACTGAAGAATAAAGAAAAGAACAAGACAAGATTTATATACATATCACTTGTTACTACTGAAGAATAAATAAAAGAACAAGATAAGATTTATATACATATCACTTGTTACTACTGAAGAATAAAGAAAAGAACAAGACAAGATTTATATACATATCACTTGTTACCACTGAAGAATAAAGAAAAGAACAAGACAATATTTATATACATATCACTTGTTACTACTGAAGAATAAAGAAAAGAACAAGACAATATTTATATACATATCACTTATTACTACTGAAGAATAAAGAAAAGAACAAGACAAGATTTATGACTATATAACTTGTTGATACTGAAGAACAAAGAAAACAACAAGACAAGATCTTTATATATATATATATATATCACTTGGTGATACTGAAGAACACAGAAAACAACAAGACAAAACATTTTATAGGAGTGTTCAGAAAGTAATACACCACATCGTTTTTCTCAGGAGCTGTTTATTCAAAAAACATGAAATTTATATGCAATATACATGGACATGTCGTTTCAAAATCAGTATTATTCAACATAATCCCCATCAACTTGCACGGCTTTAAGCCAACTCGAAACAACTGCATATACTCCTAGCCTGTACCAGATTTTGTCTTGATTAAGCAGCCATTTCTCTGCTGCATGAATCACTCCTTCGTCATCTTCACATCTTACCACTCGGAGTGCATCTTTAAGTGGACCAAACAGATGGAAATCAGAGGGTGCCAAATTGAGACTAAAGGGTGGATGGTGTAGTACAGTCCAACCCAATTTGTTGATTGCTTCCTGTGTTGCCAGACTTGTGTGAGGGGGCGCATTGTCGTGAAGGAGAAGCAGGTCTGCTTGATTCTTGTGCGACCGAACTCTGCGAAAACGTTGATTGAGTTTTTATCAATGTCTTAATGTAAGTTTGCGAATTGACTGTCTCTCCTCTTGGCATAACATTCACAGGAATCACACCTTCAATGTCCCAAAAAATAGTGATCATGACCTTTCCATCTGAAGGAGTTGTCTTGAATTTCTTTCTTCGTGGTGATTGTAGATGATGCCACTGACTTGACTGTGTTTTTGTCTCACGTTCAAAATGATGTGCGCAGGTTTCGTCACCTGTTACGATCTTAGCCAAAAGGTTATCTCAATCAGCATTGAAACGCTCCAACAATTCAGCTTTCCTTTGCAATCGATGGTCATTTTTGAGACTTCGAGGAACACATCTTGCGCAAACCTCAGAAAATCGAGAGCTTTTATAACTTCATTTGCACTGTCACTGCTGACTGACGGCTTTAAGGCAAGTAAGAATAGTGCCCTCAGTGCATTTCAACATTTCTGCCTTGGTGACTGTTGCAGGACGCCCACAGCGCGGCCGATCAAGCAACTCCTTATCCCCACTTATTGATTCTTTGATTCTCTGAACCCGGCGACTGACTTAACTCCTGTAGATCGCAAAACTTCCATACACTTCACATAGACGCGTGTGAATGTTTACAACAGTTTCCTTCTCTGTAACGAGAAATTCTATCACAATTCAGTGCTTATACCGCAAGTTGCTAACACGCTCCATTTCAACGGTTAGGGTAGCCATATTATTTAGCCGGTTATGGTGCAATTTGGCTCACACAATCGACATACGTGCCATATTTAAAGTGTGCAAAATATCATGCTTCTATCTTGATTATCAGCTGAAATAAGCGATGTTGCGCATGACTTTCTGAACGGCCTCGTACATATCGGTTGTTGATAGATGAGAGAACGAGAAAGAAGGAATGTGTGTGAGAAAAGCTTGAAAGATAAATTCGTTTCTTTCATGCTTTCTTCAAGATTTGTCTGCGTTTTGTTTACGTCTTGTTTACTTTGTGCTTACTTTTTGCTTAACTCTTGTTTATTTTTTGTTAATGCTTTGTTCACTATTTATTCATGTTGTGTTCACCATTTGTTCACGCTGTGTTCATTATTTATTTATGTTCTGTTCACCATTTGTTTAGACTGTTCACTATTTATTAATGTTCTTTTCCCCATTTGTTTAGGCTTTGGTCAGGGAAGAACTGTGTTAAGAACACACTTATCTTAAAATAGTCTTTGTGAGACAGGGAACATTGATCTGCTTGCTTAAAAATTCTGACCTACTTCTGTAGCCCAGAAACCTGTAGCAACAGCACTAATTGTAACTGTTATTTTTGTAAATTGTAATGTCAGGTTGGTGGACGGATGGGGACATGGAGATCGCCGGCGAAAATGAGGAAAATCTGGTGTGAAAACAATGAATCCAGGACGTGACAAGCCTATGGGTCTTTACAACAATGGCTACCAGAATGATGTACACAAATCAGAGCCAGCAGACTATAGGTGGTGGGGAATAGATATTACTGAGGCATCATCAAATTCCTCATACCAAAGTCCGAGTGTCTCTGTGGAACTGTCTCAAAGCCGTCTGGCCAGCCAACGTTGCATGCTGGATCTGACATAGAGAAAGGGCTTAAGTACAGCCACCAGAGGCTGGAAAACAAAGTTTTGGCCAGGCCACCCACACTGTCTTCATAGTAGTCAGAACAAGACCACAGTCTGCCCTAGCAAGGAAAGGTGGTGAAGTCGGAGTTACCCAGCCAAAAGGCGCATCGCAAAAATCAGGGTAACACGCATTATCGCTAATGAAATGTCTCTATCTGCAGTTTTCAAACATGGTGCTCGCCCTGTGAAGACTAACCAGGCAGGTGCAGTGGTGGGCCCCCTGCCTCGAAAGGGTCCACCCAATGCTACTGGAGGTCCTCTCAGTTCGTCTTGTGGAGTCAGGAGACATGAGAGTAGAGCTACTGGCCAAAAGTTCCAACGGAAGAAAACTGCCAAAAAGCAAGACTTAAAATAATGCAGTGGAATGCTGAGGGTGTCAGCAGTGTTAGAGATGGCTATAGCAAAAAAGGTGGAACTAGAGAACATACTCTTTGCAAAGCAGATGAGTATATGCTGCTTACAGGAGACACACCTAACCAAAGATGCCGCCTTTAAAATCAGAGGCTACCAGTGTTTTAGATCAGACCGACAGGACAGAAGAAAAGGAGGAGTACTCACACTTGTTAAGAATAACATCAGCGCATGTCAGGTTGGAGTGTGCATGGAAGGAGCCGAATACCAAATGATCCATCTAAAAACCAGTAATACAAACTTCCATCTCCTTAACTGTTACTGTCCTAATGACCGCCCACTTGCTCTAGAAACAATCCCACACAAAGAGAGACTGATGGTCTGTGGTGATTTTAACAGCCATTCCCAGAGCTGGGGCTATGACCACATAGACAAGAGAGGAGAGGACGTTGAGAGCTGGCAGGATGATAATGGACTTCTCCTGATCAACCAGCCAATGGATTCCCCCAACATTTTACTCAAGGGCTTGGCATACAACCTCAACACCAGATCTGGCATTCTACTCCCCAGACCTGAAGTGGAACATTACATGTGAAGTTGGAAAACAACTTGGAGGTAGCGACCATCGACCAGTCTTCCTGACAATAGAAAATGAACTCATTAACACCAGTAGCTTTCTCCCCAGATGTAACTATAAAAAAGCAAACTGGACAATGTACAGACATCGTACAGGTATACTGGTGGGACAGCTGTCCATAGAACTTAAGGATATTAACAGCATAGTGAAGGAATTCAATGCATGTGTCCTTCAGGCCGGTCGTGAAACCATTCCCAGAGGCGCTCGTAGCGACTATAAACCATACTGGTCTAGTGAGCTGGGAAAGTTCCATGACGACGTGGAAACAGTTCGAAAGTAAACAGAAAATAGAACGTGCTAAGAACACCAGAATAATTACCAACATGCTAAGGTCAAATTTCAGAGAGCCAAGCTGCAAGCCAGACGGGAAAGATGGAGAGAGAAAATAGTCCCTAAACTTTGAAAGTGTTGGAAGAAAACTATGGAATCTAATCAAACAGTTAAACGATGATAGCACTGGAAGAAGTACAAAGATTACACTAATAGAGGATGGGAAAACTCTTACAAGTAAGCAGGTAGCAGATCACTTTGCTCGCATGTTTGCACAGGACTGCAATATTGATATCCATCCAGAGAAAGAGCGTACAGTGCACATTGGCCCACAGAAAGAAGAGGAACAAGTCAGAAAAGTGGAGGTCATGGATGCACCAGTCACATGCAGTGAGTTAGACCTAACAGTCAGTAAACTGAAACCAAGGAAATCACCAGGACCAGATGGAGTGTCCAATGAAATGATCAAGAACCTGGGAATGGCAGCAATGGGAAAGCTGCTGGATATTTTCAATACGTGCTGGAGCACAGGTAGGTTACTTCAAATCTGGAAGGAAGCAAGCATGGTACCACTGCTAAAACCAGGGAAAAACAGTGATACTGCCTCCAGCTACAGGCCAATCAGTCTCAGTATCTGCCTAAGCAAAACGATGGAACGCATCATTGACCTGAGGCTAAAATGGTACACAGAAAGTGAAAACCTTCTCGTTCCACAACAAACAGGATTTAGGCAGTACTACAGTACAGAAGATCAAGTGACCTATCTCTCTCAAGAGATTGAGGACGCATTCCAAGAAAAGAACTTTGTACTAGCAGCATGGATAGACCTGAAGAAAGCCTTTGATAAAGTATGGAAAAAAAGTCTGCTGTGGAAATGAAGAAACTGCAATGTGAATGGAAGAGTGTACAACTGAATAAAGTCCTATTTGCACAATAGAAGGGCAAGAGTAGTAATAGATGGTCATAAAAGCCAGAAAGTACTTCTGCGACACGGTGTACCACAAGGAGGAGTTCTTTCGCCTACACTATTCCTGGTATTCATTTAATGACCTGGTCAAGGAACTTCCCTATGGAATCAAACCGGCACTATATGCAGATGTTCTGGTCATGTGGTGTACAGATGAACACGCAGCTGTTGCTACACAGAGACTCCAAAGAGCGGCAGACATCTTGACATCATGGACAAACAAATGGTGTGTAAGTATCAACACAGAGAAATCAAGTACCACTCTGTTCACTATCTCATCTAAACAGAAAGCAGGTAAGATTTTTGTAAATGAAATATCCTTAAGGATGGACAACCAACCCACTTATTTAGGAGTGACTCTTGACTCAAAACTGACCTGGAAGCAACACATCAACAGTGCAGAAGCAAAAGCCAGAAGAAAACTAGCCATATTAAGAAAATTGAGTGGAACCACATGGGGAGCTAGTGAAAGAATCCTCAAGAATGTATATCAGCAAAGTATTCTACCACATTTAGAATATGGCTCAACATCTTGGTGCACAGCATCAAACACTACGCTGCATAATCTAGACAAGGTTCAAAATCAGTCACTACGGATTATCACAGGTGCCATGATGTCCACACCAGTAGTAGAAATGCAGAAAATAGTTGGTGTTCAAGCGCTAAAGGAACGTAGAGACACAAAGGTCATGACCTTGGGAGAGAAATTCTTTAGCTCTGTAAGCCATCCCCTGAAGGAGAGATTCAATAACTTGGCACTAAGACGGCTTAAAAGAAGCAGCTTCATTCATCAGGCCAAGCGTATGCGTAAGCTGATACCAGACCTTCCAACTGTAGTCGCTCCATTATCATCTGTACCAGAGCATACACCATGGAAAGAAGCAGATTATACACAAATAACTATTCAGACTGAAGTGAAAGGTGTGCAGAATGATGAGATACAAAGCAGGCTTGTAAGATCAACAGCCAAACTTAGTGTGCTAGATGACAAATATCCACGTGACACCTGGATACGTGTGTATATAGATGGATCTGCACACAATGCCATTAAGAATGGAGGGGCAGGAGCACATATTGAATATCCAAACAACACCACTGGCAAGATTTCCATACCCACTGGAAAATACTGGAACAACTATGATGCAAAAGTTAGGGCAATTATTGCTGCGGTTGAAAAAACTATCAGACTCCAGAATTGATACATGCTCCATAGTAACTCTCACATATGCAAGATCAAGCCTGGAATCTCTTCAGTGCAACAAACTACCAGACCTTAAGGATGCCTTGTCAAAAACTGGCTCACAACACAGAGTCACCTTGCAGTGGATTCCCTCTCACTGTGGGATACCAGGAAATGAGAAAGCCGACCAACTGGGCAAAGAGGGCACTGAAATGGAGCAGCCAGACATACCAATCACTTATAATCAGAAGAAAAGCATGATAAAAACCTACAGGAAGCCACAAACACCACCACATGATGACTATCACATGCTAAACAGAAAGGAACAAGTCACCGTCTTCCGTTTCCGAACAGGACACAGCCGACTCCAAAGTCATATGTATACAAAGTTTAAGGTTGGTACTACTAACCTATGTACATGTGCCCAGGTGCCCCAAACTGTGGAACATATCCTCCAAAACTGCACCAACTACGAGACACTGAAAAGTAATTACTGGCCCAGTGAAACCACTAAAGAAGTTAAACTCTACGGCTCCACATGTGAGTTGCAAAAAAAAAAAACAATGAAATGTATCCAAGAGACAGGACTGCAGATATAGACAGACAAAGGAAGAAGAAGAAGAAGAAGAAGTAGACTAGGTTTTACTTATGATTTATTCAAGTTTTGTCTGAAACAGAAGAGCATACGAATCTTGTCTGCAAACATTTCTTTGGGCGTGTGAGTGCGAGTGTGCGTGCACATCAGTGTGCGTGTGCCCGTGTGTGTTCGTGTCTTAGTGAGTGTGTGTGTGAATGTGTTAGTGAGTGTGTGTGTGAGTGTTAGAGAGTGTGTGTGAATGTGTTAGCGAATGGGTGTGTGAAGGTGTTAGTGAGTGTGTGCATCAATATGTGTTAGTGACTGTGTGTGTGTGAATGTGTTAGTGAGTGAGTGTCCGTGTGTGTGAGTGTCTTAGTGAGTGTGTGTGTGAGTGTCTTAGTGAGTGTGTGTGAGTGTTTTATTGAGTGTGTGTAAGTGTCTTATTGAGTGTGCGAGTGTCTTATTGAGTGTGTGTGAGTGTCTTATTGAGTGAGTGAGTGTCATATTGAGTGTGTAAGTGAATGTCTTATTGAGTGTGTGAGTGTCTTATTGAGTGTGTGCGAGTGTCTTATTGAGTGTGTGTGAGTGTCTTATTGAGTGTGTATTAGTGTCTTATTGAGTGTGTGTTAGTGTCTTATTGAGTGTGTGTGAGCGTCTTATTGAACGTGTGTAAGTGAATGTCTTATTGAGTGTGTATGTGTCTTATTGAGTGTGTGAGTGTCTTGTTGAGTGTGTTTGAATGTCTTATTGAGTGTATGTGTGTCTATTTGAGTGTGTGTATGAGCGTCTTATTGAGTGTATGTGTGTCGTATTGGGTGTGTGTTAGTATCTTATTGAGCGTGTGTATGAGCGTCTTATTGAGTGTGTAAGTGAATGTCTTATTGAGTGTGTGTGTGAGTGTCTTATTGAGTGTGTGTATGAGCGTCTTATTGAGTGTGTAAGTGAATGTCTTATTGAGTGTGTAAGTGAATGTCTTATTGAGTGTGTGTGTGAGTGTCTTATTGAGTGTGTGAGTGTCTTTTTGAGTGTCTGTGTGAGTGTTTTATTGAGTGTGTGGTTCTTATTGAGTGTATGTTAGTGTTTTATTGAGTGTGTGCGAGCGTCTTATTGAGTGTATATGTGAATGTCTTATTGAGTGTGTGAGTGTCTTATTGTGTGTGTATGTGAATGTCTTAGTGAGTGTGTTTGTGGTTAGTGAGTGTGTGGTGAGCTTCTGCGCGTGTTTCCTCCTCTTCACTGTTTCTCTTCTTAACTTTTGGCGTTTTCTTCATCTTTTCTGCTGTTTTGCTGAACAACACACTCTCTGTGATGTATTAACTACAGAAATCCTCTCTGTGTGATGTATTAACTACAGAAATCCTCTCTGTGTGATGTATTAACTACAGAAATCCTCTCTGTGTGATGTATTAACTACAGAAATCCTCTCTGTGTGATGTATTAACTACAGAAATCCTCTCTGTGTGATGTATTAACTACAGAAATCCTCTCTGTGTGATGTATTAACTAAAAAAATCCTCTCTTTGTGATGTATTAACTACAGAAATCCTATCTCTGTGATGTATTAGGCACAGAAACCTCTCTGTGTTATGTATTATGTACAGAAATCCTCTCTGTGTTATGTATTATGTACAGAAATCCTCTCTGTGTTATGTATTATGTACAGAAATCCTCTCTGTGTTATGTATTATGTACAGAAATCCTCTCTGTGTTATGTATTATGTACAGAAATCCTCTCTGTGTTATGTATTATGTACAGAAACCTCTCTGTGTTATGTATTATGTACAGAAATCCTCTCTGTGTTATGTATTATGTACAGAAATCCTCTCTGTGTTATGTATTATGTACAGAAATCCTCTCTGTGTTATGTATTATGTACAGAAATCCTCTCTGTGTTATGTATTATGTACAGAAACCTCTCTGTGTTATGTATTATGTACAGAAATCCTCTCTTTGTGATGTATTAACTACAGAAATCCTATCTCTGTGATGTATTAGGCACAGAAACCTCTCTGTGTTATGTATTATGTACAGAAATCCTCTCTGTGTGATGTATTAACTACAGAAATCCTATCTCTGTGTTATGTATTATGTACAGAAATCCTCTCTTTGTGATGTATTAACTACAGAAATCCTATCTCTGTGATGTATTAGGCACAGAAACCTCTCTGTGTTATGTATTATGTACAGAAATCCTCTCTGTGTGATGTATTAACTACAGATCTACAATCTTCTCTGTGTGATGTATTAAATATAGGTCCACAATCTTCTCTGTGTGATGTATTAAATATAAGTCCACAATCTTCTCTGTCATTCATTCATTCATTTGCATGTCCCTTGCGGAACTTTGCCTCCCAAACAGCACTCCTGTAGGCCTCTCGGTTGTGAGCAAGATGGCCTGCTGCTGTTGCATCCATTTCCAGATCGTCAACGATGTCTTGCAGCCATCTTCGTCTTGGTCTTCCTCTTTTTCTTTTCCCCATTATGTATCCTTCCAATACGGTCTTCTCTAAATTATCATGACGTTTAATGTGTCCAAAATATTTCAGTTTTCTCTCTTTAATCCTCTTCACTAGCCAGCCTTCTTCAATATTAAGTTCTTGTAGTATAGATATATTTGTTCTTTTTTGTGTCCACGATATTTAGAGAACTCTTCTGTAGCATTTACATTCAAAGGCATTTATGTGTTTCTCAGCTGTTTTGTTAAGTGTCCATGTCTCACAGGCATATGTTGCTATGGGAAAGATGCATGCCCTTAAAAATCTTATTTTTGTGGTTCTGTCTGCTCCTCTCCACAGATTCTTTATTTGTTTTACTTTCTGAAGAGCGATAGATGTCCTCCTTTTAATTTCCATCATTTTATCTCCATTATTAGTTAGTAGTGATCCAAGATATTCAAAACTCTCCACTTCTTCCAGTTTTTCCTCATTGATACATATTTCAGTTGCCTTGTTTGTTTTGTCAGTTGTCATCAATTTAGTTTTCTTTGCATTAAGATAGAGGTTCTGCTCTTCGCTGTTCTTGCGGACTGACATAATTAGTCTGTGTGATGTATTTAAATATAGGTCCACAATCTTCTCTATGTGATGTATTAAATATAGGTCCACAATCTTCTCTATGTGAAGTATTAAATATAGGTATACAATCTTCTCTATGTGATGTATTAAATATAGGTCCACAATCTTCTCTATGTGACTTATTAACAACAGATCCACAATCCTGTCTGCACTGGATCTCAGAAAACAGAAAGACTGCTATCATAAAACAAGCCACAGGAAACTTTAACGCATGAAAGAAAGTAGGTTAATGGCAAAGGTAAGTTCCCCGTGTCCATAACATTAAGACTTAGTGAGGATATGGTTCCAGGCCCGCATTTCCATGACCCTCGGCACATGAAAGTCTGATGTGGTCAGTATCACGCCTGGCCTCATTTACCTTCCTAGATTTCTCTGGTACCCATAAAAATTGAATGTTATGAAATACCAGAGATTAGATATGCTGATGATACATTATTACTGTCCACAACAAAGAAAGGAATGGAAAAACTAATTATGTCAGTCCATAAGAACAGCGAAGACCAAAACCTCTATCTTAATGCGAAGAAAACTAAATTGATAAAAACTGAAAAAGCAAATAAGGCAGCTGAAATATGTATCATTGAGGAAAAATTGGAAGAAGTGGAGAGTTTTGAATATTTTGGATCATTAGTAACTAATAGTGGAGATACAATGAGGGAGATTAAAAGGAGAACATCTATCGCTCTTCAAAAAGTAAAACAACTAAAGAATCTGTGGAGAGGAACAGACAGAACTACAAAAATAAGATTTTTAAGGGCATACATCTTCCCATCGCAACATATTCCTGTGAGACCTGGACACTTAACAAAACAGCTGAGAAACACATAAATGCCTTTGAATGTAAATGCTACAGAAGAGTTCTTCAAATATCATGGACAAAAAAAAAGAACAAATATATCCATAATACAAGAAATTAATATTGAAGAAGGTTGGTTAGTAAGGAAGATTAAAGAGAGAAAAGTTAAATATTTTGGACACATTAAACGTCATGATAATCTAGAGAAGACGGTCTTGGAAGGGTACATAATAGGGGAAAAAAAGAGAGGAAGAGCAAGGTGAAGATGGCTGCAAGACATAGTTGATGATCTGCAAAATGGACGCATCAGCAGCAGGCCATCTTGTTCACAACGAGAGAGGAGTGCTGTTAGGGAGACAAAGTTCCGCAAGGGACATACAAACGATGTGTTCCAGAAAAATTCTCTCTGCTGGCACTGAATCTGGTACCACCAGAATGTGGACATCTTAACGTATGAAAGACGATAGAGAATGTAGAGAAGGTAGAGAATGTGGCAACCTTAACATATAAAGAATATAGATAGTGTGGCGAATTACTGTACAACTCCAGGGTAACGGAGAGAAATAACAAGAGACCATATTAAACTGGCTGCCCAAGTGACACAGAGAGAGAGAGAGTGAGAGAGAGAGAGAGTGAGATAGAGAAAGAGAGTGAGAGTGAGACAGAGAGAGAGAGTGAGAGTGAGACAGAGAAAGAGAAAGACAACCAATCTGACTGTAACTACAAAGGACATGACTGAACTGAGGATCATGATCGACCACCGTCATTTGCCAAATGATCTACTAAACATCTCAGCATACATAAAGGTAGCTCATTTTTCTGAGGCTTAAAATTTGACATAAGAAGAAAAAAGATACATATAGCGGTTGTTTAGTTGCAGTTTTATGCTGGACAAATTAATTCATACAAGAAGAAAAAAAAGATACATATAGCGGCTGTTTAGTTGCAGTTTTATGCTGGACAAACTAACTTATATAAGAAGAAAAAAAGATAGATAGAGCGGCTGTTTAGTTGCAATTTTATGCTGGACAAATTATAGATACAACAAAAACTACTCAGGTGATCAAAGAAATGGAGAGATACCATCTAGACATACTGGGCATCAGCGAAATGCAATGGCCAGAAGCAGGTAAAAGATCGGCGGAAAACGGTAAGTTAATAATACATTCAGGCAGAAATTATAGTAAATTCCGGGATGGGGTAGGTATTATTATGTCAAATGTAGCAGCAAACAGCCTTGTAGAATGGGAACCAGTGAACAGTCGTATAATAAGAGCACGATACAACCTACGACATGGAAGAATGACAATAATACAGTGTTATGCACCCACGAATGATGCAGATGATGATGTGAAAGACGGCTTCTATCACCAACTACAACAAATCATCAACAAAGTCCCTAAACACAACATCCTAATTGCTATGGGAGACTTCAACGCTAAGGTAGGGAAGGATAATACCGACGTTGAAAAAGTGATGGGGAAAGAAGGAACTGACATGGTTAATCAGAACAGAGAAAGATTAACTAAACTATGTCTAACAGAGGGTATGGTCATTGGAGGCACAATATTCCCACACAAAGAGATATATAAAACAACGTGGATATCTCTAGATGATAGAACTAGAAACCAGATAGATCATTTTTGTATTAGAAAGCAATACAGAACATCTCTGATGGATGTAAGGGCTTATAGGGGTGCAGATGTCAGCAGTGATCACAACCTGTGCATAGGAAAAATAAAACTAAAATTGAAAAGCCAACACAAGAAATCAGTACACAGAAAGATAAACAGCCACAGCCTACAAGAAGAAAATGATAACATTAATTTCAATCAGGAACTTGCCAATCATTCTAAAACATCCAGTGAAGTTGAGGAGATAGGTATAGATGAATTATGGAATTCTTACAGCACAGCGATATTCACAGCAGCAAAAGCAAGCGTTGGACTGAAAAAACCAAATAGAAAAGCATGGATATCAGATAAAACATGGAAGTATATACATGAAAGACGAGCAGTCAAATTAGACATGTTGAATGCAAAAACAGATCTTGGAAAAGATCTGGCGAAAGCAAAATACAAAGAAATAAACAAGAAAGTAAAAAGTTCAGCTAGAAGGGATAAAAGAGAATACACAGACAATATGGCGAAAGAGGCAGAAAAAGCAGCAAAAACAGGAGACAGCAAAACTTTATATAACATACAAAAGAGGCTAACAGGTACTATTACATCTAAAGAAAGATCAATCCTTAGCAAAACTGGAACCCTATTAACATCAAATAAAGACCAAAAGCAAAGTTGGGCTGAACACCTCCAAGAAATACTTAATCGACCACACCCAAAAGAATTGTTAAACCTTGAAACTGACTTACTAGCCCCACAACTAAATGTCAACCTAGATGAAATTAAATTGCATGAAATTGAAACAGCAGTGAATTTAATGGCTAACAACAAAGCTGCAGGTGAAGATCAAATAACAGCCGAAATGCTAAAAGCTATCTATAGTGACAACATGAGACAACTACAGAGAATGTTTAACAAGATTAGGTCCCTTCTAATTGGAAAAAAGGAATCATTGTTAGAATACCAAAAAAAAAGGCAGCCTGAGTGACTGTAACAACTGGAGAGGAGTAACCTTAATATCAGTTGTGTCAAAAGTATTTTGCAAGGTCATTTTGAATAGACTTAAAGATATAGTGGATACTGCAATGAGAGAAGAACAAGCAGGATTTCAAAAAGGGAGACGCTGTCTCGACCAGATCTTTACTCTAAGAATAATACTTGAAGAACATATTGATAAGCAGAAACCATTAATACTGAACTTCATAGATTTAAAAACGGCATTTGATAGCATAGACAGAGATTCATTATGGAGAATTTTAAGTCTATATGGAATACCATCTAAAATTGTCAACATCATTAAGGACTTCTACAATGGATATGTTTGTGCAGTCAAGACAGAAGAAGGCTTTGAGTGAATGGTTCCAGATTGAAACAGGTGTGAAACAAAGATGTATACTGTCTCATTTGCTTTTTGGAATTACAATAGACTTCATAATGAAAAAATGCTGCACAGGTAACACAGGTATTGACTGGGTATATGGGACCCAACTAGAAGATCTTGGTTTTGCTGATGACATAACTCTTATCAGTAACAATGTGAATTCCATGCAAGAAAAAACAGATAGCCTATCTTCACTGGCTAGCAAAATAGGACTTGAAATTAACAAGGACAAAACAAAAATAATAAAAATTCCCATTAATCAAAATGGAAAAATACACATAGAAAGGACAGATATTGAAGAAGTCAATCAATTTGCATACCTTGGCAGCTACATAGACCAGAATGGTGACACTAGAAAGGAAGTTAGGATCAGAATTGCAAAAGCAGCATCAATCTTCAAGAATCTTGAGAACATATGGAATTCATAAGTTATAAGCACAAAAACCAAGTTAAGACTATTCAATTCAAATGTAATATCCACCCTCATTTATGCATGCGAAAGCTGGAAAACAACTAAAGAAATAGAAAAGAAAGTAGACTCTTTTGAAAACAAATGCCTAAGGAAAATACATCAAGTGGAACGAATTCAATACAATGCAGAGATAAGACAGATGACTGAACAACAACCAATCTCATGGGTGATCAGGAAAAGAAGATGGACATATGTTGGTCACATGATGAGAAGAAATGATCAGAGAATCCCAAAACAAGCTATCAAGTGGAACACAACAAGCCAAAGAAAAAGAGGCAGACCGCGCGAAACTCTGAAGAGTACATTGTTAAGAGACGGTAAATTAATAAGCATAAAATCCTTTGATGAGGTTGAAAGACTCGCCGAAGACAGGAAAAATTGGCGAACTACTATGCAAGCCCTATGTGACGTTTAACGGCACGGGAAGGATATAAGATATAAGATACATATTAATGTAGCAAATACACAGAGGAGGAGAGGAGATAAGGGAAAACGGGACCAGCGATCTTTGAGGAATCCAATAAAAAGATCTTCCAACTGAATTAAGAAAGCAACAGTTCTTCAGTTCAGTTTCGTAACAACATTAAACATGAACACCAGTTCAGCAGACATTTTCACAACATCAGACAAAACATACAAACACCAGACAAAACATACAGACATCAGAGAAAACATACAAACATCAGACAGATCATACAAACAGCCCACACAAAGCCTGACAGAAATGTGTGGTCAGTGTTTCTGCCAGTCTTTAACTTCGTTCCCTACATTTTCCTGAGCCTGCTCATCTGGTAGACAGAAAGAACAAATGTCAACTTACAAAAAAAAACTCTTTGCCTCAGAAATTGTACAAAGACTTTGACTGTTTTATCTGTGCAGCCCGTGTTGTAGGAGATGATCTGTCCTAATAAAAACTCTCTACACGACATCTGTGCTGTAGATGATTTGGTCAGTTTAAAATCCATCATCTGTAGCGTACATCTGAAATGTTGGAAAAGGGAGAGATTGGAGTTTCAGGAAAGACCTGCCACATCTCCACTGTTATAATACGTTACAGCACAGCTACACCAGATCTCGGTCATTCATTCATTCATTTGTATGTCCCTTGCGGAACATTGCCTCCAAAACAGCACTCCTGTAGGCCTCTCGGTTGTGAGCAAGATGGCCTGCTGCTGTTGCATCCATTTCCAGATCGTCAACGATGTCTTGCAGCCATCTTCGTCTTGGTCTTCCTGTTTTTCTTTTTCCATTATGTATCCTTCCAATACGGTCTTCTCTAAATTATCATTAAACATTAATTTAATGTTGAATACTGCAAGATAAAGTGCTAGCAGGTTTTGCCACGTTATGTCACAGTACTTGCAACGTGTCACATTTCTAAGAAACAATGTCACAATGTATCACAGTGCTAGTAAGATAACCCACAACGTGTCACATTTCTAAGAAACAATGTCACAATGTATCACAGTGCTAGTAAGATAACCCACAACGTGTCACATTTCTAAGAAACAATGTCACAATGTATCACAGTGCTAGTAAGATAACCCACAACGTGTCACATTTCTAAGAAACAATGTCACAATGTATCACAGTGCTAGTAAGATAACCCACAACGTGTCACTGTGTTAAGAGATGTGAGACAAGAAACAGAAGTATCATTTTTAGGAAAGTAAAAGAAAAAAAAATTTTGTCAAAAAAAAAGCAAACAAAAACTTGACTTACTTTTTCATGTATGAATGAGAATATCTGTGTGTGTGTGTGTGTGTGTTTCTAACTTAAAAATCTGTTAGAATCAGTTTCTACTGGGTAATGTCTGTGTTGATTTTTGTTGTTTCACCTGTAACTATTAGGTCATGATAAATCGGAAAACTTGTCGTTGCATTACTTTCTTTTATCAGACATAGCTTAGTCCTAGGAACACATGCACAGTCAAAGCACACTATGGTTAGATCATATTCTATGGTTAGATCACATTCTATGGTTAGATCACATTCTGTGGTTGGATCATATTCTATGGTTGGATCACATGTTATGGTTAGATTGTAGCAGTAAGGGAGATAACTGGGTATTTTTCTCCACAGAAGGGCACTGCTCGCCTTATGCAGGAAACTCTCTACTGTAGAGAGCGGAACGTCAACACAACTCCTTCAGATCATCAGAGGAAGTACTCTCTCCCTCAGACAAGTGTTTCGGCCCTTTAAACTCCTGACACTCTAAGGGGGGTGGGCCCCTCTAGGTCATGACTCCCAGAGGCCTTGTGAGCTGTTGCTTTTTTTTTTTTTTCTTCCCGGTCCTGGGATTGAACCCGTGATCCTCCAGTTGGCACTGCACTTTTGAAGTGCGTCTTAGCGATTTAGCTACGGAGGACTGGTATTGGTTGTGGCAAATGAAATTACTTATGTTCCCAATGCTTGTTTCGCATACTCCACAGCCAGCATGAGGCCTTTTCTGCTGTTTCTGAAAGGCTTTTCAGTGCCCTTGCTCTTGCTTGTCAGGGCTGCATTGGCTTCTTGCTGCCTCACCCAACCTGAATATTCCCTGTAGTGTGGATTATATCCTGACAGAGATCTTCTAATGTCTTACCTGAGACTGGCGTCACAGTGCACTGTTGAGACTTTATTTTGAGCTTCCTTGTAGCAGAAGGTCACGTGGTTTGTGAATCTCGTGGCTGGGGATAGTGGGAAGAAAGCTGAGTGAATTAGTCTTGTTTTGGATGTGTGCCTGAGTGAATGGTTTTTCGTGATGTCTCTGTCGAAAAGATGGATGTTTATGTCAGTTACTGGAGGTGTGGAAGTACAAGGTCCGACAATTAAATAATAAGACTGATTTTATTATGGCCAATACAAAATGCCATCTATGAAGCAAACTATGGAATCCAAAGAGGCAACCTTCATCTATGATCAGGCAACTTTTCATCGCCGCCCGATAAACAGACGACAAACAAGCCACCATTTTGTTGACCTAGTTAGAGGTGCATTGTTACATAATCAGCATGGAGCAAAAAGCTAGCATTAAATTCTGTTTAAACTCGGGAAAAAGTGCTATGGAGACAGTTGAATTGATGCGACAAGTTTATAGAGATAATTGTTCATCTTGTGCACAGATATTCAGGTGATATTCACTATTCAAGAGTGGATTACAAATGCAACTAGACATGGACGCCCAATTTCTGTTAGTAATGTGAAACTCTGAAGAGGACATTATTAAGAGAGTCCAAATTAACAGGCATAAAATCCTTTGATGAGGTTGAAAGACTCGCCGAAGACAGGAAAAATTGGCGAACTACTTTGCGAGCCTTATGTGACGTTTAACGGCACGGGAAGGATATAAGATAAGATAAGAATGAGAAACTCGTTGCAACAGTCAGAAAACGGATAAAAGAAGATGGTTATTTGACTATGAGGATGATGGCAGATGAATTTGGTGTTAACCGAGAGATCATTCGTAAAATTTGAGTGGAAGATTTGGGCAAGAAAAAAGTTGCTTGCCAGTTTCTACCACATTCGTTGTCTGATGAACAAAAATACCAGCGTGTTGAGTACGCAAAAGACATCATCTAAACGTCTCGTAGAAATAAACATTTCTTAAATTTGATTGTTGTAGAGAATGAAACATGGATTTTCCGCTATGATCCCACAGCTAAACGCCAAAGTGCACAGTGGAAGTCAACATCATCACTAAAAGGCAACAAATTCGTCTTCAAAAGTCGAAAGTGAAGACAATGTTGGTGTGCTTCTATGATAGCAAAGGAATTATTCACAAAGAATATATTCCAGAGGGACAGACTGTCACTGCCAAAGTTTATTTAAGTATTTTAAAAGGCCTATTGAAAAGGATTCTCCGAGTCCGACCCGAATATTAAACACCTGGCAGTTTTTTTCCTTCTTCATGATAATGCACCGCCTTACCTGGCGATAGTTGTACGGGAATTGTTGGCCCAAAAGCAAGTGTGTGTTCTCAACCATCCACCCTATTCCCCAGATTAGTCTCCGTACAATTATTTTCTATTCCCAGAATTAAATTTACCATTGAAGGGACATTTTTTTGACGATGCTGATGACATCCAATGGGCCGTAACATCGAGTTTAAGGGCCATACCAACAGAAGAACTGCAAATGTTGTTCTAGTGTTTGTTAGATCGTGCCACTCGCTGTATCAATGTACAAGAGGCTTACTTTGAGCAAAATACAGGTTATATCTTCAACTGTTGTTTATTTTATTTTTTTATGTAATTAGTCTCATTACTTAATTGTCGGACCTTGTATGAATGGATTTTCCATGTGGCAGGGGAAACATGCCGGCGGTCAGATTATCGTCAACATCATCCGCATTTTCATCAGTTCCATCAATAAAACCTCATGTCAAGTGTTAACGCAGGTCTGGCTTGATTTCCGTGTCAGTGTGTTCCAAACTTTAGGTTTGAAAGAGCCTGGAAGTGAAGAATGGCTGGAGACAGTGATTAACTAATCTAGAAAAGTGAAGTTGATGCTGGAGACAGTGATTAACTAATCCAGAAACGTGAAGTTGATGCTGGAGACAGTGGTTAACTAATCTAGAAAAGTGAAGTTGATGACTGAAGACAGTGAATAACTAATCCAGAAACGTGAAGTTGATGACTGGAGACAGTGAATAACTAATCCAGAAACGTGAAGTTGATGACTGGAGACAGTGAATAACTAATCCAGAAACTTGAAGTTGATGGCTGGAGACAGTGATTAACTAATCCAGAAACGTGAAGTTGATGGCTGGAGACAGTGATTAACTAATCCAGAAACTTGAAGTTGGTGGCTGGAGACAGTGGTTAACTAATCCAGAAACGTGAAGTTGATGGCTGGAGACAGTGATTAACTAATCCAGAAACGTGAAGTTGATGGCTGGAGACAGTGGTTAACTAATCCAGAAACTTGAAGTTGATGCTGGAGACAGTGATTAACTAATCTAGAAAAGTGAAGTTGATGGCTGGAGACAGTGATTAACTAATCTAGAAAAGTGAAGTTGATGGCTGGAGACAGTGATTAACTAATCTAGAAAAGTGAAGTTGATGGCTGGAGACAGTGATTAACTAATCTAGAAAAGTGAAGTTGATGGCTGGAGACAGTGATTAACTAATCTAGAAAAGTGAAGTTGATGGCTGGAGACAGTGATTAACTAATCCAGTAACACTCAGAAAACACGGCTTCGAGATCAAATCAGACAAATCAGAATCATCGCCCCCATCAAGGCAACACCGGATTAACGAGTGCCCCAGTAACAAAGACAAAGACAGAAGGCACACCACATACGTCTTCAAGATCACACGCAACGGTAAGAACACACGCTATGATTAGATCACACACTATTGTCAGAGCACACTACGGTTAGATCACACTCTATGGTTATATCACACTCTATGATTAGATCACACACTATGGTTAGATCACACTCTGTTGTTAGATCACACTTTATGGTTAGATTACACTCTGTGCTTAGATCACATTTTATGGTCTTATCACAATCTGTGGTCAGATCAGACTCTGTGGTCAGATCACATTGTATGGTTATGTTATAATTTGTGGTTAGAGAAGTCAAGTACCGGATTACAACATTTCTCTTCGGGTGTCCAGTGTGATCTTTCATGGGGTGGGGAGGTGAAAGGTCAGGAAAGTTTAGTTTATGGTTTTTTATGCCCTTCTTCTGTTGTATGATCTTTCATATTATAGTTCTCATATTATAGTTCTCATAGTACAGTTTGCTTTAAGAGATCTGCGTTTGTAATCTCAAGTTTTCAAATCTCACAGAAAATAAGAAAAACCGACCAAAAGCATCTTTGTAACAAGTGTAGTTATTTATTTGCCCTTTAACCGAACTTTTAATAATCTGATTATCGGCGCTGTATTGACCTGGTACAAGACATGAACACTGACCAGTTGCAGTGATTACTCGGTCAACTACACGCAGAAACGTGAATAAACAGATGCGAGCGATTTACAACATGTCACTTATAGTTTTGTTACAGTCTGTTGTCTGAACTTGAAAAATACGTGTGTGTATGTGTGTGTGTGTGTTTGTATATGTGTGTATACGTATGAAATTACTGTATACTATCTTGTTTTGTGTTGTCCGTAACTTTACTCTCTTTTTCTGAAGTTTTGGTATGCGTATACTTGTAGAGGTTAAGTGTATAGAGTTTGTGTGTATAGAGTTTGTGTGTATAGAGTTTGTGTGCTTAGAGTTCGTATTTATAGAGTTTGTGTGTATAGAATTCTTGTGTAATACAGTTTTTGCATACAGAGTTTGTGTGTATAGAGTAAGTGTGTAATACAGTTTGTGTGTATAGAGTCTGTCTGTATAGAGCTTGTATGTATACAGTTTGTGTGTATAGAGTTCGTGTGCAATACAGTTTGTGTGTATAGAGTGTATGTGCTTAGAGTTCGTAGGTATAGAGTTCGTGTGCAATACAGTTTGTGTGTATAGAGTTTGTGTGTATAGAGTATATGTGCTTAGAATTCGTATGTATAGATTTTGTGTGTATATAATTCATGTGTAATACAGTTTGTGTGTATATAATTTTTGTGTATAGAGTCTACGTGTGTATATGGCTTGTGTGTATAGAGTTGGTGCGCTTAGAGTTCGTATGTATACAGTTTGCGTGCATAGAGTCTGTGTACAGAGTTCGTATACATACAGCTTGTGTGTATACAGTTCGTGTGTATAGAGTCTGTGTTTATAGAGTCTGTATGTATTTTAACATCTATATTTGTCTGACACACAACGTAAGCTTGTATTTCTCACTAGGTGTTAAATTCTTCACAGAGAATATATTCTTTCAAAACAGCTAAAGATTCTGTCTTCTTCTTCTTGTCTGTTGCCCAGTTTAGATCTAAGTATTTAGTCTTCTTCTTCTTCTAGTCTGTTGCCCAGTTTAGATATAAGTATTTAGTCTTCTTCTTCTTCTTTTCTGTTGTCCAGTTTAGATCTAAGTATTTAGTCTTCTTTTTCTTCTTCTTGTCTGTTGTCCAGTTTAGATCTAAGTATTTAGTCTTCTTCTTCTCCTTCTTCTTGTCTGTTGCCTAGTTTAGATCTAAGTATTTAATCTTGTTCTTCTTCTTGTCTGTTGTTCAGTTTAGATCTAAGTATTTAGTCTTCTATTTAGTCTTCTTCTTCTTCTTGTCTGTTGTCCAGTTTAGATCTAAGTATTTAGTCTTCTTTTTCTTCTTGTCTGTTGTCCAGTTTAGATCTAAGTATTTCGTCTTCTTCTTCTTCTTGTCTGTTGTCCAGTTTAGATCTAAGTATTTCGTGTTCTTTTTCTTCTTGTCTGTTGTCCAGTTTAGATCTAAGTATTTAGTCTTCTTTTTCTTCTAGTCTGTTGTCCAGTTTAGATCTAAGTATTTAGTCTTCTTTTTCTTCTTGTCTGTTGTCCAGTTTAGATCTAAGTATTTAGTCTTCTTTTTCTTTTTGTCTGTTCCCCAGTTTAGATCTAAGTATTTAGTCTTCTTTTTCTTCTTGTCTGTTGTCTAGTTTAGATCTAAGTATTTAGTCTTCTTCTTCTTCTTTTCTGTTGCCCAGTTTAGATCTAAGTATTTAGTCTTCTTCTACTTCTTCTTGTCTATTGTCCAGTTTAGATCTAAGTATTTAGTATTCTTCTTCTTCTTCTTCTTCTTCTGTTGCCCAGTTTAGATCTATGTATTTAGTCTTCTTTTTCTTCTTTTCTGTTGCCTAGTTTAGATCTAAGTATTTAGTCTTATTCTTCTTCTTGTCTGTTGTCTAGTTTAGATCTAAGTATTTAATCTTATTCTTCTTCTTGTCTGTTGCTCAGTTTAAATCTATGTATTTAGTCTTCTTTTTCTTCTTGTCTGTTGCCTAGTTTAGATCTAAGTATTTAATCTTATTCTTCTTCTTGTCTGTTGCTCAGTTTAAATCTATGTATTTAGTCTTCTTTTTCTTCTTGTCTGTTGTCTAGTTTAGATCTAAGTATTTAGTCTTCTTCTTCTTCTTGTCTGTCGTCCAGTTTAGATCTAAGTATTTAATCTTGTTCTTCTTCTTGTCTGTTGTCCAGTTTAGATCTAAGTATTTAGTTTTCTTCTTCTTCTTGTCTGTTGTCCAGTTTAGATCTAAGTATTTAGTCTTCTTCTTCTTCTTGTCTGTTGTCCAGTTTAGATCTAAGTATTTAGTCTTCTTTTTCTTCTTGTCTGTTGTCCAGTTTAGATCTAAGTATTTCGTCTTCTTTTTCTTCTTGTCTGTTGTCCAGTTTAGATCTAAGTATTTAGTCTTCTTTTTCTTCTTGTCTGTTGCCCAGTTTAGATCTAAGTATTTAGTCTTCTTTTTCTTCTAGTCTGTTGCCTAGTTTAGTTCTAAGTATTTAGTCTTATTCTTCTTCTTTTCTGTTGCCCAGTTTAAATCTAAGTATTTAATCTTGTTCTTCTTCTTGTCTGTTGCCTAGTTTAGATCTAAGTATTTAGTCTTCTTCTTCTTCTTCTTGTCTGTTGTCCGGTTTAGATCTAAGTATTTAGTCTTCTTTTTCTTCTAGTCTGTTGCCCAGTTTAGATCTAAGTATTTAGTCTTCTTCTTCTTCTTTTCTGTTGCCCAGTTTAAATCTAAGTATTTAATCTTGTTCTTCTTCTTGTCTGTTGCCTAGTTTAGATCTAAGTATTTAGTCTTCTTCTTCTTCTTGTCTGTTGTCCGGTTTAGATCTAAGTATTTAGTCGTGTTTTTCTTCTTGTCTGTTGCCCAGTTTATTTCATCTTCCTCGTCTTCTTGTCTTACTTCTAATTTAAATCTAAGGATTTCTTCTTCTTCTGTTGTCTGCTGTTTAAAAGCAGACAGAATATTAGAAAACAGTTACCTGCATTTTTTAAAAGAACACTTTTGAATATTTTCATAATTTTTGTAAATATTCAAAATAAGTCTCACATTTTATATAATAATCTTTAGAAACTAAAGGTCATTTCTGAACAACTTTCATTTCTTTCCTTTCTTTCTCTTATTTCATTTCTTTCATGTCTTTCTATTATTTCATTTCTTTCGTTTCTTTCTTTTATTTCATATCTTTCATTTCTTTCTCCTATTTCATTTTTTTCAGTTATTTCATTTCTTTCCTTTATTTCTCTTATTTCACTTCTTTCATTTATTTCTCTTACGAGTGCTGATAGATAAGTTCTCGGAAAAAGGTAAAAATACTTGAAACACACAGTTGATATTAGGTGTATTTGTAGATCAGGTTAATGTAAGATTAAACACCAAGTTTCAAGATATTAACTGCAACCAATGTTTTTTTTTTGGTAAGGGGTGGCAGAAATTGAGAAAAAGGATAACATTTCTCATCGAGCAGTCATCCGCTACCTCTGCATCAAGGTCTTATCATCGAAGGAGATCCATGAGGATATGGTAGAGACTCTAGGGGAGAGTGTCCCTTCTTACAGCACAGTGAAGAAATGGGCAGCTCAATTCAAACATGGAAGGGAGAGTCTGGAAGATGATCCCCGTCCAGGAAGACCAAGAACGGTAACCGCTGATGAAACCACCGGCAGAATCCATGACATGATAATGTAGGATCGATGACTAACTGAGCGGTACATTGCTATTGAATTGGGCATCTCCCAGGAACGTGTTCATGCCATTATTCACAATGATCTTCAAATGTCAAAGGTCTTTGCTCGATGGGTCTCGAAACTTCTTGGAGCTGATCAGAAACGACAGCGTCTCAACATGTCAAGAGACACTTTTGGCCATTTTTCTGCAGATCCTGAAAAGTTTCTTCAGCAATTTGTGACTATGGATGAGACTTGGGTTCATCATTTTCAACCAGAAACCAAAGAACAGTCAAAGCAGTGGAAACATCATGGATCCCCACCTCCAAAGAAAACAAAGGTGGATTTGTCTGCAGGCAAAGTGATGGCTTCCATCTTTTGGGATTCAGAAGGTGTGCTATTGGTAGACTATCTTCAAAAGGGCAGAACGGTCACCGGGGCCTATTACGCTAATCTTGTGAAGCAACTGCGGGTCAAACTGAAGGAAAAGCGTCGAGGGAAATTGACGAGAGGAGTCATCTTTCATCAAGACAGTGGTCCAAGTTCACAAGTCGGCGGTGAAAATGTCTGAAATTCATGAATGCGGCTTCCAGCTTCTTGAACATCCTCCTTATTCCCCAGATTTGGCCCTTTCAGACTATTACCTGTTTACCAAACTCAAAAAGGAGCTCAGTGGTCGCAAATTTGCTTCAGATGATGATGTCATTCATGCTGTAGATCACTTTCTACTGGCACAAGATGCTGACTTTTACAAGGATGGGATCAATATGATCCAGGATCGCTGGACTAAGCGCATAAACTTCCAAGTGGACTATGTTGAGAAATAACCCACAAATGTTGTAGACAAATATTACGTTGTATCTTATGCCGAGAACTTATCAATCACCCCTCGTATTTCATTTCTTTCCTTTCTTTCTCGTATTTCATGTCTTTCGTTTTTTTCTCTTATTTCTTTTCTTTCTCGTATTTCATTTCTTTCCTTTCTTTTATTTCATATCATAATAAACATGATATGTGCGTGACGCTAATCCTTTCAGTTTAAAGAGGATCTTACATGTACATTTCTTACTTTTTAAAAAGCTCCATCTATTCAGTCTGACACATTTTAATCCCGTTATTCAGGGACATGCTGCCTGAAACATAATGTTGGGGAAGGATAAGGTGTTGGCCAGCTTAATGTGCGGACTTTCGGGTATTAACGTGATAAAACAATATCAGTTCCTAGTTTTGAACAAAGAATGTAAAACGGACTTGGTCCGCTTCCATTGTATGACTGGAATCATCTGCATGAACAATGCACTGGGTGGTCAAATAGCAGCTGGATTAGATCTCTCATTCTATAGCGTACAGCAAAACCTTTCAGTGCATAATAAGCAACAGTTAATACACTGAATCAACCACATCAGACTAGTAATAGACTTTACCTACAGCTCTCGTTAATTTGTGAAGCCAGTAATAGACTTTACCTACAGCTCTCGTTAATTTGTGAAGCCAGTAATAGATTTTACCTACAGCTCTCGTTAATTTGTGAAGCCAGTAATAGACTTTACCTACAGCTCTCGTTAATTTGTGAAGCTAACAATAGACTTTGTCTACATCTCTAGTTAATGTGTCATTCTAGCAATAGACTTTACCTACATCTGTAGTTAATTTGTTATGCTGACTTTAGACTTTACCTACATCTCTAGTTAATTTGTTATGCTGACTTTAGACTTTACCTACATCTCTAGTTAATTTGTTATGCTGACTTTAGACTTTACCTACATCTCTAGTTAATTTGTTATGCTGACTTTAGACTTTACCTACATCTCTAGTTAATTTGTTATGCTGACTTTAGACTTTACCTACATCTCTAGTTAATTTGTTATGCTGACTTTAGACTCTACCCACAGTTGTCGTTGTTTTGTCATTCTGTCAAAACAATTTACCTACATCCCTTTACTAATTTGTCACTCTAGCAATAGACTTTGTCTAGAGCTCTCGTTAACGTGTCGCTCTAGCAATAGACTTTACCTTCATCTCTCGTTAGTTTGTAACGCTGGCAACATACTTTACCTACATCTCTTGTTAATTTGTTGATCTGGCATTAGACGTTACCTACAGTTCTGGTTAATTAATCACTCTAGCAATAGACGTTACCTACATATCACGTTAATTTATCACACTGATAGTAGTTATTACGTAGGTTGTTCTCGTTAATTTGTCACTCTTGCAATAGACTTTACCTACATTTCTCATTAATTTGTTACTCTAGCAATAGGCTTTGCCTAGAGCTCTAGTTAACTTGTAACTCTAGCAATAGATTTTATCTACAGGTCTTATTAATTTGTTACTCTAGCGATTTAATTTAGCTATATTTCTCGTTAATGTGTCACTCTAGCAATAGACTTTACCTACACCCCTCATTACTTTGTCACTCTATCAATAGACTTTACCTAAATATATCGTTAATTTGTCAATCTTGCAATAGACTTAACCTACATCTCTCGTTAATTTGTCACTCTAGCAATAGACGTTACCTCCTGTTCTCGTTATTTTTTCAATCTAGCAATAGACTTTATCTACGTCTCTCGTTAATTTGTCACTTTAGCAATAGTCTTTATCTACATCTGTCGTTAATTTGTCACGCTGACGATATCTACGTTCTCGTAAATAAGTTAAGCTGCCATTAGATTTTACCTACAGTTCTCGTTAATTTCTCACTCTAGCAACAGATCTTACCTACATCGTTCGTTAATTTGTCATGCTGGCAATAGATTTTACCTACATTTCTTGTTAATTTTTCATTCTAGCAACGGACTTTACCTAAGTCTGTCGTTCATTTGTCACTCATGCAATAGACTTTACATACACCTATCATTAATTTGTCACTCTAGCAATAGAGTTTACCTACATCTCTCGTTAATTTGTCAATCTAACAATAGACGTTACCTGCGCTCTCGTTAATTTATCATACTAGTTGTAGACTTGATATATTGAATTGATATACAACTCTTATTTTCTTGTCACATCAGCAGCAGATTACATACATATATACATATATATATATATATATATATATATATATAGTTAATTTATTTCATTACCAAGATATTTGATATACAACTCTCGTTCACTCATCATACAAGCAGTAGACTAGACATGCCGCTCTGGCCACTCTGTGTATAACGTGATGGAGATGTTTATTCGAGACTCAATGTTAAACTCTGCAAAAAAATAAAACAGTCACTATACAGTCAATGTTAAACTCTACAAAGAAATAAAACAGCCACTCTACCGCGTTGTTCCCTTGTCTTCTTGTTGTATGTGTTCTTCTTACAACAAATAATCTTCACATTTTCTTCGATAGAATTTTATTTATTTTTTGCTCCTCAGATAAAAGATGCGTTTGTACGTGTTTGTGTGTAGCTGTATGTGTTAAGTCTACGTTTATGCGTGTATATTTTTGTATGTACATGTAGGATTATATGTGTGTGCTTGGCGATCTGTCATAACACATTCACTTACAAACTGTGCACGCCAGAGCAAAGGTATCCTATTTCTTTCTTCAAATCAAGCATGAAAAAATAATGAAATCTCATCAAAATAGTGAAATTTCTGCAAAACAATGAAATCTAAACCAAATAATTAAATCTCCTGAAAACAATGAACTATCGTGAAAATAATAAAATCTCATGAAAACAGTTACATTTCAGCAAAATAATGAAATCTCATCAAAATAATTAAATCTCACGAAAACAATGAAATATAAAAATGATGAAATCTTATGAAAAACACTGAAGTCTCATGGAAACAATGAAACAATATGTTTCAAAAATTATCACTTTACAGAATCTCAGAATGTTAATCACAAAAAGAAAAAAAGATGTCAAGATTTCATTTCTTGAGCATTTACTGTTCAAAGAAAATAATTTGTTGATGACTTTCAAAAATCCAGTGTGTGTAGTTTAAGATTTCAATAACTGACAGGTGAGAGGCAGGTAGACAAAAATGTACCTAGTTACTTGTGTGAAATATATTTGTGCCTAGAAAGATAGTGATAAACTATAATTTCTCGTACAAAAATGTAAGAGTTTTATCTATCATCAGGGGCGATAACCTATTTAGACATGGAAGGAGGGAGAGTTTGAAAGAGAGTGATAATCCATCATCGCAGTATGGGAGGGGGGGGGGGAATTTGAGTTTCTAACTTGAAAATTTGTTAGAATCATTTTCTACTTAAACATTTGTCTGTGAAATGTCTGTCTGTGTTGTTTTTTGTTGTTTTACCTGTAGCTATTAGGTCATGATAAATCCGAACACTTGTCGTTGCATTACTGTCTTTTATCAGACATAGCTTAGTCCCGTGACTAGATGCACGGTCAGAGCACACTATGCTTGTATGGTATGTGTGTATGTATGTATGTATGTATGTATGTATGTATGTATGTATGTATGTATGTATGTATGTGTATGTATGTATGTATGTATGTATGTGTGTATGTATGTATGTATATGTATGTGTGTATGTATGTATGTATATGTATGTATGTATGTATGTGTGTATGTATTATGTATGTATGTATGTGTATATATATATATATTTATGCATGTATGTATATGTATATCTGTATGTATGTGTGTATGTATGTATGCATGTGTGTATGTATGTATGTCTATAAATATATGTATGTAGGTGTATGTAAAGAGGATTAAAGAGAGAAAACTTAAATATTTTGGACACATTAAACGTCATGATAAGTTAGAGAAGACCGTATTGGAAGGACACATAATGGGAAAAAGAGGAAGACCAAAACGAAGATGGCTGCAAGAAATCGTTGACGATCTGCAAATGGACGCAGCAGCAGCAGGCCATCTTGCTCACAACCGAGAGGCCTACAGGAGTGCTGTTTGGGAGGCAAAGTTCCGCAAGGGACATGCACATGAATGAATGAATGAATGAATGTGTATGTATGTTAATGCCGGCATGTATCATTATTTTCCTGATTTATTTTTAAAATAAAATGTGTCTACCATGTAATGAACATATTCACTGTGTTGTTTTGTTTCTGTGGCAAAGTGCTGTTGTGCGCAGGGAACACAGCTGCACTGGTTTAAGTGAACGAGAAGAGTGAGAAGAAACTGCTGAGAAAATGCGCTCATCACGTAGAAGTAGAAAGAGATGGTTCTGTGGAGCACAAGCGCGGAGCTAAGCACAGATAACAGAGCTAGTACTTTGATTTTGTTCAAACTTTAGGTCATTTTAGGAAACGCTGTAGTCTCATGGCTGTGCTAACACAGTATTTGGTTAGTGTTGACTGTGATGATGATGATGATGATGATGACGACGACGATGATGATGATGATGACGATGATGATGATGATGACGACGATGATCATGATGACGACGACGATGATGATGATGATGATGATGACGATGATGACGATGACGATGATGATGATGATGATGATGATGACGATGATGATGATGATGATGACGATGATGATGATGATGATGATGATGATGACGATGGTGATGATGATGATGATGATGATGATGATGATGATGATGATGATGATGATGATGATGACGATGATGATGATGATGATGACGATGATGATGATGATGATGATGATGATGACGATGGTGATGATGATGATGATGATGATGATGATGATGATGATGATGATGATGATGATGACGATGATGACGATGATGACGATGATGACGATGATGATGATGATGATGACGATGATGATGATGATGATGATGATGACGATGATGATGATGATGATGATGATGACTGAGAGAAGACACGTCAAATTGCACAGGTCTACATTTTGTGAGCAGCACATCGTGTCGTATTGTTGGTGGTGGATGTGTGGAGGTATGAAAGAACAAGTTCTGTATCAGACATCACTTGTAAGAACGTCACTGGCAAGATAATATGTTCTCACATAATCCCAGTCTTGGCTAATTCCCTCATGTATTATCCGTTCATCCGGGGAGTTTGTGTTCGTAACCTTGTCAGCACGGTTGCTAAGCAATGTATGGCCGCATGCATCTTGGGAGAAACAAGACACATCAATACTGCGTCCCATCTGGTCTCTGTGGGATTTGTCCAAACAGTGGCCATTTGTTGTTGTTGCGTTTTGTTGTGAATGGAACAAACATTCGTTCTTCTTGCTGCACTTCATAGCGTCTGCCTTACATGTTGTGTAATCATTATCTTGAATTGTTGCGGAACCATCTGGGAAGTCACGCCTGGCGTCGGACAAGACGTGACTGCCCAGAACTTGAGTTCCGTCGCAGATTCTGAACTTTGCCAAGGTTTGAGCATCGGCGTCACAGTTTATGTTGACGTCTTTAATCTTGGAGTGACTTGTGTCTTCAGAAAAGCTGCACACGCTGTCTTGAGAGCCTACAGAGCATTGTACAGAACTTCCAGACTCGAGGTGGGCGTTGTTTTGAAAAATATTATATCCGGTGTTTTTCAGAGCAGACCTATTCTTGGGTTGCACGTCTTGATCCAAAGTGTAAGAATCATTGGAAGATTCATCTTTCATTTTCATTTTATCAGAATCAGCCACGCTGTCACTGAAGGTAACGTTTCCTTTGCTTCTGTTTCTGTTGCATTTTATGCTGTTTTTAGACTTTTTCAGACCGCTAGACGACACACGATGATGATGGTGTGAATCTATGACTGGAGAAAGGCAGGTCAAGGACAAAGGTCGCACTTGACCTGTTTTAGAATGCTTTAAAATGGGATTCGTCAGGTCAGTTACCATGGCAGGACTGATCAGATCACATGCTCCGCCCTCTGTAGCCAGGCTATAAACATTCCCATTGAAAGAGATGTCAGCAGTGACGGTAGACTGCGTGTCCTGCCGTGGAGGAGAATTGTTATTGGATGAAAGGAGAGATTTAGCTTCAGACAGTTTTCTGTACGTGGATTCATCCAGCTCTGTTGCCCAGCTTGTCTGAGTCTTCTTGGGGCAGCAGATGCTGGTAAAACTTTTACGAAACACTTGATTAAACGCGCAGTAGATGAGAAAGTTGATGCCAGCATTGACTGTGAGAAGCGAGTCTGTTATTTCTCGAATCCCTTTTCCCAAGTAGCCAGCCTCGTGGTAGCCGAAGCCGAACACTGTGGAGAGAATGGCGTCTGGGGTTATGCAGACGAGAAATACAAGAATAACAACAATCATCATGATGGTCACTCTGTGGCGTGAGTTCTTCCTTCGTTTGCCTTTTGTCCGTCGCAGCGCAGAAATAATACAGGCGTTGAGAACAACGAGAAGAAGTAAGGGTATGATGGAGCGTATGAGGTTCTGGGCCCAGTCGTACGCCGTTATCAGCAGCTGGTTTTGCCAGATTTCTGTCACCTCAACGTCTAAGCGGGACATGTTGGTTTTGCTGTCCAAACAACGAATAGTTCTGTACCTCAGAGCAGACGGGAAAGCCAGAGAAGTCATGACGATGTAGATGAAAGAACACAACATCACAGCTCGCTTCCGGTTCCAGAGCGCCCTCGCACGAGTGGGGTGGCACACCAGGATGTAGCGCTCCACTGCCACCGAGACAGTCAGCCAAGATGACACACAGACGGACATTGAGAAAATGAAGTGAGCGTAGGGATACAGGTACCCGTATGCCAGGATACCAAGGCCAGGCGATGTTCTGAGGAATACTGTAACAAAGAAGTACAACATGTCATTGATCAGTTTGATGGAGTCAGACACTGCCAGAGCACTAAGAAATGCGTTGGTTGACGTCTGCATGTTTCTCCTGGACATGACGAAGATGGTCAATGTGTTGCCCATCAAGCCAGGGAATATCGCCAGCGGGTAGATGACAAGTCCGGTCACCACCTGCACAACAAACACAAAAACAAATGTCATTTGTTCATCTCAACTTCCTGCGAGAAAATATTTGATACAAAGACGCGTGCTCTGCTAGAAAACTCACACAACTCGCACGAGTCACTTCACAGCAGAACTAAGCAACCGTCCCACTGCTGTCCTACCCCCCCCCCCACACACAAATCACACGAGTCACTTCACACCAGAACTAAGCAACCGTCCCACTGCTGTCCTACCCCTCCCCCCCCCCACACAAATCACACGAATCACTTCACAGCAGAACTAAGCAACCGTCCCACTGCTGCCATACCCCCCCCCCCCCACAACTCGCACGAGTCACTTCACAGCAGAACTAAGCAACCGTCCCATTGCTGCCCTACCCCTCCCGGGCTAGAGACCTCCATCAAAGTATCGTTTTTAATTTACATATCTGAGCTTCACATTTCTCTGTCTAACCCCTTCTCTCTTATCCTTGACATTTTACTTTCTAACCTCTTATCTCTTATCCTTGACTTTTTTCTGTCTAACCTCTTCTCTCTTATCCTTGACTTTTTTCTGTCTAACCTCTTCTCTCTTATCCTTGACTTTTTTCTTTCTAACCTCTTCTCTCTTATTCTTGACTTTTTTCGGTCGAACCTCTTCTTCTTTATCCTTGACTTTTTTCTGTCTAACCTCTTCTCTCTTATCCTTGACTTTTTTCTGTCTAACCTCTTCTCTCTTATCCTTGACTTTTTTCTTTCTAACCCCTTCTCTTTTATCCTTGACTTTTTTCCTTCTAACACCTTCTCTCTTATACTTGACATTTTTCTTTCTAACCCCTTCTCTCTTATCCTTGACATTTTTCTTTCTAACGCGTTCTCTCTTATCCTTGACATTTTTCTTTCTAACCCATTCTCTCTTATCCTTGACATTTTTCTTTCTAACGCGTTCTCTCTTATCCTTGATATTTTCTTTCTAACCCCTTCTCTCTTATCCTTGACATTTGTCTTTCTAATCCGTTTGGGTTTGATTGAGATGAGATAGGGATGTGATTATTACTATTTTCTTCTGATTTCTCGTTATTAATTCTTTTCTACTTTATCTCCTTTTTAACTTCTCTATTTACTACTACTCTTCTTCATCTCGCTTCTCACCCCAAATCTCGCTTCTTCATCTTTTAACTTTAGTCATTCTTTGTCGTCAATGCTTGTTAAATAGAGCTTCTCTCCTGTGATCTTGGCTTAAACCGCCAGCCTAATGTAATGAGATGGTGGCCAGTGAAGTACAGCTGTGCCTGGAACACTCTCAGTTACTCAGCGTCTCCTGACAATCCTACCCAGGTTCCTGTCCTCTGTCAGCTGGTGTCCATATGGGCTCCCCTAAATAGCCTCTGTCAGCTGGTGTCTATATGGGCTCTCCTAAATAGCCTCTGTGGCTGGAAAAATGAACTTATCATCTCTGTCATTCTCTAGCTCCTTCAACAATCAATAAGTACTCAGAAGGCATGAATTTGATCCAGGAAATGTAAATGTTTGTTTATTGACAACACCAGACACCACACACGTTTAAAACAGATAACATATAAACACACACACAACATGTCCCTCCACAGCAATTAAACATACTCATCATCATCATCATCATCATCAGGTGCCGTGCCGACTGGCGTTGGCTATTATGCTTCTCCAGAGTGCACGATCCTCCATGCAGGCCATCAGATCAGTTGGTGATCTCCTCTCACACCATCCCGTCAGACTATCCAGTATCATTTCTCTTGGTCTTCCTCTTGATCTTCTTCCTTCTATTTTTCCTGTTGTTATAATATTTTCAATGCCCCCTCTTCTCATTGCATGTCCTATGAAAGCACATTGTCTCTCTCTTATCTTTTTGACAAGGTTTTTTTTTGTCTCTCCAGCTCTTCTCATACATTCTTCATTAGTTATTTTTGCTGTCCTTGGAATTCGCAACATTCTTCTAATAAACCACATTTCTGCTGCTTCCAATGATTTTTGTGCAGACTTGCCTATTGTCCATGATTCACTTCCATATAACAAGATAGGTTCAATATAGCATTTTAGGACTCGTTTTCTAACATTCATTGATAAAGATGTGTTAGCTAATATGTTTCTCATTCTCTGAAATGCAGTCTTTGCTTGGTCTATTCTGTTCCTAATTTCTGTTCTGCATTTCCCATCTGAAGTTATTACTGCTCCAAGGTATTTGAATTTCTGCACCTGCTTTAGAATAGGTAATTAAACATCAAGCACGAGAAATATGAGCATGCCATAACACATCAGCATGAAATAACCACTAGCATGCCATAACACATCAGCATGAAATAACCACTAGCATGCCATAACACATCAGCATGAAATAACCACTAGCATGCCATAACACATCAGCATGAAATAACCACTAGCATACCATAACACATCAGCATGAAATAACCACTAGCATGCCATAACACATCAGCATGAAATAACCACAAGCATGCCATAACACATCAGCATGAAATAACCACAAGCATGCCACGACACATCAGCATGAAACAACCACAAGTGGCACTCCAAGTGACATCCTTAACTATTCGCTATCTCTACTAATCTCTTGTCTTCATTTTCTTTCTTAGAACACATCTTCATCATTAATTTTGAACTGGCTACACTCCCTTCAAAGAACATTGGAGCCAACTTGCCAGTTCACATAAACCACATATATAGACTCTGCCTGCACCGAACATATAAAAACACAGAGTGCAGATATGAAATTGTTCGATGTGACTGAATGATTATAATGAAAGATGAACATAGCGTATCATTATGAATCAAGTACATCAGACACTGAGCAGCACAGCCACGTGCGCCACACACACACACACGCACACACACACACACACTCACATAAATCACATTTCGTTGTCTATAAATCAAAAGTTAAACTTCTGCATTCATGAAGCATGATAATGATAAGTTTCAATAATGAACAAAATTATGCAGTTCAACATCTTAACTCACTAAATACATCATTAAACGCTGAACACTTCTCACGGCACATGCTCTACAACTTACGTACATGAACGTCACCAACACGAGCCGGCTGGGACAGCGCCTGGGTTCACAGCTAGACAGTCCTTGTATCCAACATCACAAATGTATATTTGATAACTTGGTCAGACACCTCAGACATACTACGACATGGCACCCCCAGAATACGTGCTGCCGCCACGAGACCCCATACAATGACTGCCTTAGCCCAACACCTTACACTATCTGACCAATAAGTCACGTGACCAGGCAGCCGCTGGGGCCTCCCTCCAATACAACAACGAAATAGGCCAACCCTTGACCCTCCGAATCGGCCGAGTGTCCAAGAAGAAAGTATACCCCATACCAAGACGTTCTCTCTTATACTTGACATTTTTCTTTCTAACCCATTCTCTACTATCCTTGACATTTTTCTTTCTAACTCGTTCTCTCTTATCCTTGACATTTTTCGTTCTAACCCCTTCTCTCTTATCCTTAACATTTTTCTTTCTAATCCGTCCTCTCTTATCCATGACATTTTTCTTTCTAACCCCTTCTCTCTTATCCTTGACATTTTTTTTCTAACCCCTTCTCTTTTATCCTTGACACAGAAGATTCTATTCACAATTTCTCAGTTGGTAGCTTAACATTTTCACATGGAACGATCCCGAGCCTTGTCTTCTGAAAATGCAAATTCCATATCTTAAAACTTTGTCATCTCCTTCCAAAGATGTGTTTTATTACTCACACAGTTCTGTGTGCTTTACTGTGTTGTGTTATATTAACCGGAGACCGGTTTACGCTTAGGAGATCGTTTTCGTCAATCTCATAATGATATTTCCAAGAGGGTATAGATACCTGTGGCAAAACACTTTTTCCAAAGAAGCCACAGGGGAAAAGAAGACATCTTTGTTATTGCTCCTGTTCTTCTGATGTACGATCTCGAAAGGCTCTAGAACAGTACCTTATTTTCCAGGCCGGCTGTCTCCACCCAGCGGGAATTAACAACATATTCAGCTTACTTTAAGCTTCTTTAGACTTCCACCTTTTTCCTGCTATTTATACTTTACTTTCTTGCCTTAGCCTCGCGCAGTTCGCTACATTTCTTTAGTTTCACGTTATCTCCCGGCTTCCCTTCTTTATCACCACCCCCCCCCCAACTTCTTCTCTAGCGGCCTAGAGGTATTTATTACCTCCTGATCTCTTTCCTGAGCCCCGTTCCCCTACCCCTCCAAAACTTGTATCATTCTCTCCCTTTCACCGGCACTAACATCCGATTGGTTCAATTTGTTTTCCTTTGTGGTCTACCAACCTTGTCTTTAGAGTCCATTCTGTTGTATTGTGTACAAGAAAGGATTCCACAAAGCTAAGTTTTTCATTTTTTTTATTCTTCTTTTATTTTATGTTGTTTTAGTTTTCGTAAATAGTCTTTGAAAAAGGCTTATGGTGAAATATTGGATGTTTTCATTATTTGTGTTTTTTTCTAATTGTTCTCATTCCCTCTATGGCTTTGTAAAACTGAACCATAAACTTCTATTTGCATGTTTTACTAGAACCAGCTTTACAGCAGTCGTTGCCTCTTTTATCTCTAACATACTCACACGGTTTGGTGAGCTTTACTCTGCTGTGTTATATTACTCACACAATTGAGTGAGCTTTACTCTGCTGTGTTATAGTACTCACACAAGTGAGTGAGCTTTACTCTGCTGTGTTATACTACTCACACAATTGTGTGAGCTTTACTCTGCTGTTTTATATTGCTCACACAATTGGGTGAGCTTTACTGTGCTGTGATATATTAATCACACAATTGTGTGAGCTTTACTGTGCTGTGATATATTACTCACACAACTGAGTGAGCTTTACTGTGCTGTGATATATTACTCACGCAGTTTGGTGACCTTTACTGTGCTGTGATATATTACTCACGCAATTGAGCGAACTTTACTGTGTTGTGTTATATTACTCACGAAGTTTAGTGAGCTATACTTTGCTGTGTTATATTACTCACGCAGTCTAGTGAGCTTTACTGTACTGTGTTATATTACTCACGTAGTCTAGTGAGCTATACTTTGCTGTGTTATATTACTCACGTAGTTCCGCGAGCTTTACTCTGCTGTGTTATATTACTCACGTAGTTCCACGAGCTTTACTGTGCTGTGTTATATTACTCACGTAGTTTAGTGAGCTTTACTCTGCTGTGTTATATTACTCACGTAGTTCCGCGAGCTTTACTGTGCTGTGTTATATTACTCACGTAGTTCCGCGAGCTTTACTGTGCTGTGTTATATTACTCACGTAGTTCCGCGAGCTTTACTCTGCTGTGTTATATTACTCACGTAGTTCCGAGAGCTTTACTGTGCTGTGTTATATTACCCACGCAGTTTAGTGAGATTTACTGTGCTGTGTTATATTACTCATACAGTTCGACGAGCTGTACTGTGCTGTGTTATATTACTCATACAGTTCGACGAGCTGTACTGTGCTGTGTTATATTACTCATACAGTTCGACGAGCTGTACTGTGCTGTGTTATATTACTCACGTAGTTCGGTGAGCTTTACTGTGCTGTATTATATTACTCACATAGTTGAGGGAGCTTTAGACTTGTTGAAAAAAAACTCTCTTCACTGGCAAATTATGACAGAGCGACCTGGGTTGTCTGTGGTTCAGCTTCTGTCACACTTCTGTATGAAGTCTATGGCGGCAAAGAGTATATAATCGATTACTGGTATGTTAAAGAAAGTACGACGATTTGTGAAGAGGCACTATGGTAATTGTATATCATAAGATATTCGACAACCCATATATAATTTAGATAAGTGCACAATTCTGATCCTGCAGTACAAGTCAACTATTGATGAAATCAAATCATATGTTACTATGTTGTGTTAGTTGTACAAAAAACTTGTGTCAGACAAATAACCACATCCAAGACAAAAACATACAGTTAAATACATTTGAGCAACACTCAATTAAATGTGAAGATGAAAGCAGAGAAATACTTGTACAACACTCAGTTAAATGTGGGGATGATGGCAGAGAAATACTTGTTCAACACTCAGTTAAATGTGGGGATGATGGCAGAGAAATACTTGTACAACACTCAGTTAAATGTGAGGACTTGAACATTGAAGAAGAGGAAGTTTATACAAAATGTTGACTTACACGGATAAAATGCTCACACGTATATGCTCACAAGAATATAACTTAATGAAGTTGCTCACAAGAACATGACTTAAAGAAGTTGCTCACAAGAACATGACTTAATGAAGTTGCTCACAAGAACATGACTTAATGAAGTTGCTCACAAGAACATGACTTAATGAAGTTGCTCACAAGAATATGACTTAATGAATTTGCTCACAAGAATATGACTTAATGAAGTTGCTCACAAGAATATGACTTAATGAAACTTATTGCAAGAATATGAAGATGAAAGAACCTGAACTTCTTTTGTTGAAATATTTACATTTTCATGTAATATTTATAAGCAAAAAATAATGCCCCAGGTGTCATCCTCGTATGGATATCATGTCCCATTTGGCACAGAAATATAATGGTTTTGTCCCAGCTTCTGTTCACAATTCTTGTGTTGATGTGAAAAGTGCTTTCCAAAATGAAATTTTAAAAAATTAAATAAAAATGTGCAGATTTCACAACGCGATTGGAAGAGCTAAAACTTAGGAACTTCACAGACGGAGCTGACATAAAAGAAAGGTAAAGGTAATCCTCTCATGCCTTAGAGGCACATAGGGATATGGTGTTAGTGCCCATATTTTCCTTGACCTGTCAGCACACTAGAGGGTGATATGGTCAATATCACGCCTTTCCTTCTCCAACCCCAGAAGAAGTCGGGTACATGTTTCTACAGCTGGGTGACTGGGCCGCCTACCGCCGGATTCGAACCCCTGACTCTCGCCATGAGAGACCAGTGCACTAACCACTTCGCCACTCAGATATACAGGAGCTAAGTTCTGGTAATGTCATAGAGTTAACATACAGGAGTTAAAACTTAGCTGACATACAGGAGCTAAAGGTTGGTAATGTTACAGAGTTGTCATACAAGAGCTAAAACTTTGGAATGACAAGCAGAAAGCTTATATGTAAAAGAAGAAAGGAAGGAAATCACCGAGAGAAGAGATTTCGGGCGGAAAGATACACGCCCAAATCTGAACGCCATCTTGGGTTTCTTCACTGTAGGAAAACAATTGTTCGAAGAAGCGTGTAAAGAAATGGGAAATGGGGAAGACGAGACGGGAAGATGTGCAGCCATGGGATGAAAAAATATAAGCAGGAGAGTGTCCGAAGTGAAGTGAAGTGTTTGCAAATGAATATGTAGTGGGGAAAGCTGTTAGCAGTGGCTATCTCTCAGAACTGGCAGACCATGCATTAGCTGGGGGACGATTTCACAACCACTCTAGTATATGCTTCTTATTGAGAGAGAGAGAGAGAGAGAGAGAGAGAGAGAGAGAGAGAGAGAGAGAGAGAAATGTAGATTGAAAGATTTTTAAAAAAAACAAACTCAAGTGGATGAAACTATAGGGAACTGAAATATTTTTGTGAAAACGTGAAGGGAGATGTTGAAGAAAAATTCAGAAAATAGAAGTTTAGAAGAGTATATATGTGACCGGACGTGTTCCACAGAAATAAAATAAACAAAAGATGAGGATATCAGAGCTAAGCAACAGTGCTACATAAAAGTATATTAGAGCTAAACAGCAATGCTACATCTAAAAGGATATCAGAGCTAAAGAACAATGCTACATCTAAAGTATTTTCTGTAGTGACAAAAAAATAAGGAAATGTATAGTTGCTGTGCTGTCAGTCTTACGAAATTCAGGAAGTGTGTGGTTTCTGTGCTGTCAGTAAGCAAACAGTTTTTCTATTCTTTCCCGCGAGGAAGAGAATATGTTCAGCTTAGAGAATTTGTTGCCGTGTGTTGTGTGAAAGATGAAACATTTCTGTTGATAATGGCACATATCTTTTTGTTTCTTACAATCCGAAGGAAAAACTGGAAGAAGTGGAGAGTTTTGAATATCTTGGATCACTACTAACTAATAATGGAGATACAATGAGGGAAATTAAAAGGAGGACATCTATTGCTCTTCAAAAAGTAAAACAAATAAAGAATCTGTGGAGAGGAGCAGACAGAACCACAAAAATAAGATTTTTAAGGGCATGCATCTTTCCCATCACAACATATGCCTGTGAGACCTGGACACTTAACAAAACAGCTGAGAAACACATAAATGCCTTTGAATGTAAATGCTACAGAAGAGTTCTCCAAATATCGTGGACACAAAAAAGAACAAATATATCTATACTACAAGAGCTTAATATTGAAGAAGGCTGGCTAGTAAAGAGGACTAAACAGAGAAAACTTAAATATTTTGGACACATTAAACGTCATGATAGTTTAGAGAAGACCGTATTGGAAGGATACATAATGGGAAAAAGAAAAAGAGGAAGACCGAAACGAAGATGGCTGCAAGACATCGTTGACGATCTGGAAATGGATGCAGCAGCAGCAGGCCATCTTGCTCACAACCGAGAGGCCTACAGGAGTGCTGTTTGGGAGGCAAAGTTCCGCAAGGGACATGCAAAGGAATGAATGAATGAATGAAACAATCCGAAGCATTCTACCTTCCCTTGTTTCCCTCTGTTTCTCTCTCTCTCTCTCTCTCTCTCACTCTTTCTCTCACGCCCCCCTCCTTCCTGTCTCTCTTTGTCTGTCTGGGTGTCTGTCTGTCTCCTCTATATTTCTTGTCTTTCGCTTTCTTGAAGTTTTGCCGGCACTGACTAATATTATTAATAATACGAATAGTATTAATATAAGCGAAAATAACATCAGCCAACAATATAATGTCCTAAGTATGGCCGTAGTTTCACCTATCTCTTACCCTGATGCATGTTTAAAAAATTAATTAAAATATCTTAATTGACATTTAAGTGAAAAAAATCATTTCTTTTTCAATATTATTAATTCTTTATCAATGTATTTTTCTTTGCACGTTGCCTAATTTGTTATAAAATATAATAAGAACTAAACAATACATAAGAAACGCTTCTAACAACTTTGTCTTGAAAACCATGCACCAACGTATAACGACTTCTCTTGTCTTGTGCCACGTGTATACGAGGAGTTGACTGTAGCGACCTCTGAACTTTGACTTCCTGTCCCACTTTGGCAGCCTGAGAATCCCATCCATCTTTTCATATCATCAAACATTCTGTAACATTGTCTTCTTCTTGCTCTTTTTCCCTCCTGCTTTCAGCTGTGACTGTATTATGCCTCTCGGTGTGATAATTACATTTTTATTGTCTTGTTCTTATATTTCCTTCTTTCTTTCCTCAGTAAAAGTTGAGATTTTTTTGTATGTTTGCCTAATTTTCTATCTGCTAAGTGCACTTTTGTTCTTCTGTTTATCTTCATTCCTATTCTTTTGTATATTTACATTTTTATTCTTCTGTTTATCTACACTTTTATTCTTCTCTATATTTACATTTTTATTCTTTTGTATCCTTACATTTCTAATCTTCTGTTTATCTACACCTATTCTTTTGTATATCTGCATTTCTAAACGTCTCTTTATCTACATTTCTAAGCTTCTGTTTATCTACTCTTCTAATCTTCTGCAAATCTAAACTTCTATTCTTCTGTATATCTACACTTCTGTTTTTCTGCACATCCGTATATTTACACCTCTATTCTTTTATATACATCGTATCTACATTTCTGTATATATACATTTCTGTTTATCTACACTTCTGTTCTACTGTATATCTACACTTTCTTGCATCTACATTTATATATATATATATATATATATATATATATATATATATATATATATATATATATATATATTCATTCATTCCTTTGCATGTCCCTTGCAGAACTTTGCCTCCCAAACAGCACTCCTGTAGGCCTCTCGGTTGTGAGCAAGATGGCCTGCTGCTGCTGCATCCATTTCCAGATCGTCAACGATGTCTTGCAGCCATCTTCGTTTCGGTCTTCCTCTTTTTCTTTTTCCCATTATGTATCCTTCCAATACGGTCTTCTCTAAATTATAGGTATATATTATATATATATATATATATATATATACCTGTTTATCCATAATTCTGTATATTTACAATTCTATTCTTCTGCATATCTACACTTCTGTTTATATACAATTCTGTATGTCTACACTTCTGCATATCTACATTTCTGTATATCTAAACTTCTGTTTATCTACAATTCTGTATGTCTACACTTCTGCATATCTACATTTCTGTATATCTAAACTTCTGTTTATCTACAATTCTGTATATCTACACTTCTGAATGTCTGCATTTCAGGGGATTCAATTGTGTTTTCAGTTTTCCTCTTTATATTTAGTGATTCCAGGCCAGCGAGTAGTGTCAAGTGTACATTGAGATGAGTACGTATTGTACACTGCTATATTTGCGGTGAGTGTCATGTGTACATTGTTGTGTCTGAGATGAGTACATATTGTACATTGCTACGAGGGGTGATTGATAAGTTCTCGGCATATGGCACATCGGATTATTTCTGGACAACTTTTTGGAGTTATTTCTCAGCATAATCCTATTGCATGTTTATGCACTTAGTCCAGCGATACTCGATCACACTGATCCCATCCTTGTACAAGTCAGCATCCTGTGCCAGTAGAAAGTGGTCTATAGCATGAATGACGTCATCATCTGAAGCAAATTTGCGACCACTGAGCTCCTTTTTGAGTTTAGTAAACAGGTAATAGTCCGAAGGGGCCAAATCTGGGGAATAAGGAGGATGTTCAAGAAGATGGAAGCCGCATTCATGAATGGCAGCCTCGACGCTTTTCCTTCAATTTGACCGGCAGTTGCTTCACAAGATTAGCATAATAGGCCCCGGTGAGCATTCTACCCTTTTGAAGATAGTCTACCAATAGCACACCTTCTGAATCACAATAAATGGAAGCCATCATTTTGCCTGCAGACAGAACCACCCTTGCTTACTTTGGAGGTGGGGATCCATGATGTTTCCACTGCTTTGACTGTTCTTTGGTTTTTGGTTGAAAATGATGAACCCAAGTCTCATCCATAGTCACAAATTGCTGAAGAAACTTTTCAGGATCTGCAGAAAAATGGCCAAGATTGTTTCTTGACATGTTGAGATGCTGTCGTTTGTGATCAGCTCCAAGATGTTTCTGGACCCATCGAGCAGAGACCGTTGTCATTTGAAGATCATTGTGAATAATGGCATGAACACGTTCCTGGGAGATGCCCAACTCAGTGGCAATGTACTGCTCAGTTAGTCGTCGATCCTCCATTATCATGTCATGGATTCTGCCAGTGGTTTCATCGGTGGTTACCGTTCTTGGTCTTCCTGGACGGGGATCATCTTCCAGACTCTCCTTTCCATGTTTGAACTGAGCTGCCCATTTCTTCACTGTGCTGTAAGAAGGGACACTCTCCCCTAAAGTCTCCACCACATCCTCATGGATCTCCCTCGATGATAAGACCGTGATGCAGAAGTAGTGAATGACTGCTTGATAAGAAATTTTATCCATTTTCTAAATTTCTGCCACCCCTTACCAAAAATAAAAATTGGTTGCAGTTAATTTCTTGAAGCTGTGTGTTTAATCTTACATTAACCTGATCTACAAATGCATCAACTATCCACTGTGTGTTTCAAGTATTTGTAGCTTATGTTGAGAACTTATCAGTCAGCCCTCGTATATTAGCAGTGATTGTCAAGTGTACATTGTTTTCCCTGGGATGAGTCCGTAGTGTACACTGCTATGTTTGCTATGTTTGCTATGTTTGCTATGTTTGCTATGTTTGCTATGTTTGCTATGTTTGCTATGTTTGCTATGTTTGCTATGTTTGCGAATTTACATAATGTTTGTTTTGATGAGAAGGAAATCATCTATTTAGAGTCAGTTATAGATCACACAGCTAGTCAGAAAACAGATGAAACAGTTACAAAAAAGAAACATGCTTTAGATTTCATACTTACAGTTAGAAAACAGATGACACAGCTACAAACAAGAAACACCCTTTAGTTCACACAGCTAAAAAATGAAAAAGAATATAAATCACACAGCTACAAATACGAAAAAAAAAGAATATAGATCACACAGATAGAAACACAAAACAGAATATAGACCACACAGCTAAAGACAGGAAACAGATTATAGACCACACAGCTAAAGACAGGAAACATGTTTTCTCTGTTGTGAGTATTTCCGAGAGACTTTCAGGGAATGTTCACGAGGCAGAATCTTTAGAAGCGTCATGTACGTGAAATGTGTCTGCCCTCGCCTACTCCGCGTCACTGACGCAGCAGAGCATCAAACAATAAGTGACAGGGAACATGATGAGGAAGTTTTACTCAGGGAACATGATGAGGAAGTTTTACTCAGGGAACATGATGAGGAAGTTTTACTCAGGGAACATGATGAGGAAGTTTTACTCAGGGAACGTGATGAGGAAGTTTTACTCATGGAACATGATGAGGAAGTTTTACTCATGGAACATGATGAAGAAGTTTTACTCAGGGAACATGATGTGGAAGCTTTACTCAGGGAACATGATGTGGAAGTTTACTCTAACAAAAGTAGCATCTTTCACATCAGACCGAGAAAATGCTAATAAATCCCATTTTCGTGATTCTAACATTTTTCAAGTGATATCCTTTGCCTTTTGGAAAATTTTTCTTTTGAATTTAAATTTCTTATTCAAAATGAACGTAATGTCTGCTTTAGTGGACAAGAAATTGCTAGATGTTGGAGAAACTCTAGGCTGACATTTATTTTTCCCTCTCCGCAACTGAAAAAAAAAACAAAAATGGGAGTAGAGGTAAAGAAACTCAGTCAAAGTTAACGAAACTCACTCAAAGTTAAAGAAACTCAGTCAAAGTTAAAGAGACCCAGTCAAAATTAAAGAAACTCAGTCAAAGTTAAAGAAACTCAGTCAAAGTTAAAGAAACTCAGTCAAAATTAAAGAAACTCAGTCAGAGTTAAAGAGACTCAGTCAAAGTTAAAGAAACTCACTCAAAGTTAAAGAGACTCAGTCAAAGTTAAAGAGACTCAGTCAAAGTTAAAGAGACTCAGTCAAAGTTAAAGAGACTCAGTCAAAATTAAAGAAACTCAATCACAGTTAAAGAGACTCAGTCAAAGTTAAAGAGACTCACTCAAAATTAAAGAAATCAGTGAAAGTTAAAGAGACTCAGTCAAAGTTAAAGAGACTCACTCAAAGTTAAAGAAACTCAGTCAAAATTAAAGAAATCAGTCAAAGTTAAAGAGACTCAGTCAAAGTTAAAGAGACTCACTCAAAATTAAAGAAATCAGTCAAAGTTAAAGAGACTCAGTCAAAGTTAAAGAGACTCAGTCTAAATTGCTTCTGTTGCCAGAACACGAATGTTGCGTGATAATTTTGTGACAGAATTGATACTAAAAGCAATAATAATGAGTCTTTTCTTCGCACGAAGCTGTTTGTGGCGTCATGTGCTTGTGGAAGTTGTCATGGATGATGTTGCCAAGCATCAGTTTGCTGAGCAGTTTCTCATGGCTGTTTCTACCTGCTGGAACTGTGTGGTCGATCTCACTAAACAATAATAACAAATTTCGTTTGCGGAGTCGTTCACACTTCTCTTCTCGACTCTACTCAGATTAAGAAGCATCGACACAGAGAACCCCTCCCCCCCCCCACTTGCATGATCCTCCGCCAAACCTTCTCAGCAGCTGTGGTTCACTGGATAAACCTTTCGTGACTGACGGAAGCCGTGTCAGAGTTTTTGTCGTCATCTAATCACATTTCACATTATTTGCTTGCTTGTCAGGTGTCAGTTATCACACTTCACATTATTTGCTTGCTTGTCAGGTGTCAGTTATCACACTTCACATTATTTGCTTGCTTGTCAGGTGTCAGTTATCACATTTCACATTATTTGCCTCCTTGCCAGGTGTCAGTTATTACACTTCACATTATTTGCTTGCTTGTCAGGTGTCAGTTATCACACTTCACATTATTTACTTGCTTGTCCGGGGTCAGTTATCACACTTCACATTATTTGCTTGCTTGTCAGATGTCAATTATCACACTTCACATTATTTACTTGCTTGTCCGGTGTCAGTTATCACACTTCACATTATTTGCCTCCTTGCCAGGTGTCAGTTATCACACTTCACATTATTTACTTGCTTGTCAGGTGTCAGTTATCACACTTCACATTATTTGCCTCCTTGCCAGGTGTCAGTTATTACACTTCACATTATTTGCTTACTTGCCAGGTGTCAGTTATCACACTTCACATTATTTGCCTCCTTGCCAGGTGTCAGTTATCACACTTCACATTATTTGCTTGCTTGCCAGGTGTCAGTTATCACACTTCACATTATTTGCTTACTTGTCAGGTGTTAGTTGTCACATGATAAAATCAAAAATAGATGGGATCATATCTTTATTTCAAAATAATTCTACTCATTCAGACAAAAACACAAATAAAGCAATGAAACAATCATTGGACTCTAAGCACATTATGTAATTGTAAATAAGGATCTTTATCAGGAAAGCTGAAAGTTGGCGAGTTACCTGGCAAGAGTTTAGTAAGAACATGAAAGTTGGCAAGTTACCTGGCAAGAGTTTAGTAAGAAAGTGAAAGTTGGCGAGTTACCTGGCAAGAGTTGAGTAAGAAAATGAAAGTTGGCAAGTTACCTGGCAAGAGTTTAGTAAGAAAGTGAAAGTTGGCAAGTTACCTGGCATGAGTTTAGTAAGAAAGTGAAAGTTGGCAAGTTACCTGGCAAGAGTTTAGTAAGAAAGTGAAAGTTGGCAAGTTACCTGGCAAGAGTTTAGTAAGAAAGTGAAAGTTGGCAAGTTACCTGGCAAGAGTTTAGTAAGAAAGTGAAAGTTGGCAAGTTACCTGGCAAGAGTTTAGTAAGAAAGTGAAAGTTGGCAAGTTACCTGGCAAGAGTTTAGTAAGAAAATGAAAGTTGGCAAGTTACCTGGCAAGAGTTTAGTAAGAAAGTGAAAGTTGGCACTATCAGTAAATAACTGTCAACTTACATGGCCATAAAGTACTCGCGTGCCGACATACCTACCTATCTACTAACCTGTCTACCTACGTATCAATAATCGTATTATATGTCAGAAACATAGATCTAGCTACATCTTCTGCATACACAGTTAAGACGCTTAGCTTCCTTCGCCACTGTTTCTAGCGTCACGATTTGTTGACCTTTGCTGACATACTGGGCTGTTGTTTTAATAACAGTTTTTTTTAAATCCACGTTTTCTACGTCTGGCCTTTCCTTCATCTTTCTGTCGTTCTGTAAAACTGAGCCAGAAACTGTCTACATACAACTCGAGAAAAGGTTTACACATATTTTTAGTTTGGTGTTTAGTTAGAATTATCGACTGTGGTATGCATTAACGGACTAATGGATAGAAGGATATATGATATATTGATTGATGGTTAGATGGAAGAAGATATGGAAACTAATTGTATAAGAAATAAAGTGAACAGGAAGGAAGGGACATGGAAGATAAAGAATAGACTACAAGGGTAGACAGTGAAGAATACAAGCGTAGACAGTGAAGACTGCAAGAGTAAATAATGAAGACTGCAAGAGTAGAAAGTGAAGACTGTAAGAGTAGACAGTGAAGCCTGTAAGAGTAGACAATGAAGACTGTAAGAGTAGACAGTGAAGACTGCAGGAGTAGACAATGAAGACTGCAAGAGTAGGCAGTGAAGACTGTAAGAGTAGACAGTGAAGACTGCAAGTGTAGACAATGAAGACTGTAAGAGTAGACAATGAAGACTGTAAGAGTAGACAATGAAGATTGCAAGAGTAGACAGCGAATACTGCAAGAGTAGACAGTGAAGACATTAAGAGTAGAAAATGAAGACTGTAAGAGTAGGCAATGAAGACTGTAAGAGTAGACAATGAAGACTGTAAGAGTAGACAATGAAGATTGCAAGAGTAGACAGCGAATACTGCAAGAGTAGACAGTGAAGACATTAAGAGTAGAAAATGAAGACTGTAAGAGTAGACAATGAAGATTGCAAGAGTAGACAGCGAATACTGCAAGAGTAGACAGTGAAGACATTAAGAGTAGAAAATGAAGACTGTAAGAGTAGACAATGAAGACTGTAAGAGTAGACAATGAAGATTGCAAGAGTAGACAGCGAATACTGCAAGAGTAGACAGTGAAGACATTAAGAGTAGAAAATGAAGACTGTAAGAGTAGACAATGAAGACTGTAAGAGTAGACAATGAAGATTGCAAGAGTAGACAGCGAATACTGCAAGAGTAGACAGTGAAGACATTAAGAGTAGAAAATGAAGACTGTAAGAGTAGGCAATGAAGACTGTAAGAGTAGGCAATGAAGACTGTAAGAGTAGGCAATGAAGACTGTAAGAGTAGACAGTGAAGAAGACTGTAAAAGTAGACAATGAAGACTACAAGAGTAGACAATTAAGACTGCAAGAGTAGACAATGAAGACTGCAAGAGTAGACAAGGAAATTTCCAACAGTAGACAGTGAAAAAGACTATAAGAGTAGATAATGAGGACTATAAGCGTAGACAAAGAAATTTGCAACAGTAGATAATGAGGACTGCAAGAGTAGACAGTGAAGACTGCAAGAGTAGACAATGAAGACTGTAAGATTAGACAGTGAAGAAGACTGTAAGAATAGACAACGAAGACTGAAAGAGTAGAGAGTGAAGACTTTAAGAGTAGACATTGAAGACTGTAAGAGTAGACAAAGAAGACTGCAAGAGTAGAGAGTGAAGAAGACTACAAGAGTAGACAATGAAGACTGTAAGCGTAGACAGTGAAGACTGCAAGAGTAGACAGTGAAGACTGCAAGAGTAGACAGTGAAGACTGCAAGAGTAGACAGTGAAGACTACAAGAGTAGACAGTGAAGACTGTAAGCGTAGACAGTGAAGACTGCAAGAGTAGACAGTGAAGACTGCAAGAGTAGACAGTGAAGAAGACTACAAGAGTAGACAATGAAGACTGTAAGCGTAGACAGTGAAGACTGCAAGAGTAGACAGTGAAAAAGGCTGTAGGAGTAGACAGTGAAGACTGTAAGAGTAGACAAGAAATACTGTAAGAGTAGACAGTGAAGAGTGTAAGAGTAGAGAATGAAGATTGCAACAGTAGACAATGAAGAAGACTGTAAGAGTAGACAATGAAGATTGCAACAGTAGACAATGAAGAATACTCTAAGAGTAGACAGTGAAGACTGTAAGCGAAGAGAGTGACATATGCAAGCGTAGGCAATAAAGACAATAAGCGTAGACAATGAAGACATAAGACTAGACAATGAAGACTTAAGACTAGACAATGAAGACTTAAGACTAGACAATGAAGACTAAGCATTAAGAGTGTAGACTATAAGCGTATAAAATCTAGACTATAAGCGTAGACAGTGAAGACTATAAATGTAGACAATGAATACTATAAATGTAGACAATGAAGACTATAAGCGTAGAAAATGTGAGGACTACAAGCGTAGACAATGAAGACTATAAGCGTATACAGTGAGGACTATAAGCGTAGACAATGAAGACTATAAGCGTAGACAATGAAGACTAGACATTGAAGACTATAAACGTAGACAATGAAGACTATAAGCGTAGACAATGAAGACTATAAGCGTAGACAATGAAGACTATAAGCGTAGACAGTGAGGACTATAAGCGTAGACAATGAAGACTATAAGCGTAGACAGACTATAAGCGTAGACAATGAAGACTAGACAATGAAGACTATAAGCGTAGACAATGAATACTAGACAATGAAGACTATAAGCGTAGACAATGAAGACTATAAGCGTAGACAATGAAGACTATAAGCGTAGACAGTGAAGACTATAAGCGTAGACAATGAAGACTATAAGCGTAGACAATGAAGACTATAAGCGTAGACAATAAAGACTATAAGCGTAGACAATGAAGACCATAAGCGTAGACAATGAAGACTATAAGCGTAGACAGTGAAGACTATAAGCGTAGACAGTGAAGACTATAAGCGTAGACAGTGAAGACTAGACAATGAAGACTATAAGCGTAGACAGTGAAGACTAGACAGTGAAGACTATAAGCGTAGACAGTGAAGACTAGACAATGAAGACTATAAGCGTAGACAGTGAAGACTAGACAATGAAGACTATAAGCGTAGACAGTGAAGACTAGACAATGAAGACTATAAGCGTAGACAGTGAAGACTAGACAGTGAAGACTATAAGCGTAGACAGTGAAGACTAGACAATGAAGACTATAAGCGTAGACAATGAAGACTATAAGCGTAGACAATGAAGACTATAAGCGTAGACAATGAAGACTATAAGCGTAGACAGTGAGGACTATAAGAATAGACAGTGAAGACATTAAGCGTAGACAGTGAAGACTAAAACGTAGACAGTGAAGACTGGAACAGAAACCTGAAAGTCTTGTTTTACAGAAATTACTGATAGGACAGTTAGTGTTAGGACTGTTAGTGATAGGACAGTTAGTGATAAGAAGTTACTAATAGGACAGTTACTGATAGGACATTTAGTGATAGGACAGTTACTGATATGACAGTTAGTGATAAGAAGTTACTAATAGGACAGTTACTGATGGAAACTGGAGCCACCTTTAAAAAGTGACGCGAACAAAGCCGAGAGTGGTTTGGAATGCCACATTTAGAGACAGTCTCCACACTTAAACGCTTGCTGCTAATGGCCGGCATAGATAAAACTTGGCAATTTAACCCCCCGGTCCCTGGAAATTGCCCAGGCTGCCAGTAATTTCCGCGCAGAACTGCTGGTCTGAGTTCTCCTTGATCTAGTCGAATCCTGGCATTCCTAGCAGTCGGGTGTGTCGACGAGCTCAAGCTGAGGTCAAGGTTCATCTGGACAAGATGAGAGCTTAACTCGAGGAATTTTGTGATCTAGAAAAGGGAGAATTACTTGAGATTCCCGCACAAAATGGTTATAATGTCAGAGGCCAGGTTGTCGTGAAGGTTGGCACGTTAGATAAAAAAAAAGTGGCTGACTGTGGCTGTTCTGGCACATGCTATTTGATCATCTTGTAAACAGAAACGTTGTACGCTTATGCTCATACATCCCGTGTCTCATATGGCATTCTTCACTGTCGTGTTTAGGTACATAAAGATTTATACGTATTTGCTAATGATGACTGATAAACGTCTAACAGTCTCGAACGCTTTGATACACTTGAATAAAAATGGTGATTTTGACAGTCTAATCGGAAATGATGAAACAGGCAGAAGATGTTAACACATCACGCCCATCACCGGTGTCGTGTCAGTGTTTGGTGTTGTTGCGTTGATGGATGATAAGAGAATTATAGCTTTCAGTGAGAGTTTACTCATGTGTAGGATGTTGTTGCGTTGACGGATGATAAGAGAATTATAGCTTTCAGTGAAGGTTTGCTCATGTGTAGGATGTTGAAATTGGAAGAGCTGGAGAGTTTTGAATTTATTGGATCACTACTAACTAATAATGAAGATACAATGAGGGAGATTAAAAGGAGGACATCTATCGCTCTTCAGAAAGTAAAACAAATAAAGAAGCTGTGGAGAGGAACAGACAGAACTACAAAAATAAGAGTGTTAAGGGCATGCATCTTTCCCATCGCAACATATGCCTGTGAGACCTGGACACTTAACAAAACAGCTGAGAAACACATAAATGCCTTCGAATGTAAATGCTGCAGAAAGTTCTTCAAATATCATGGACACAAAAAAAGAACAAATATATCCATACTACAAGAACTTAATATTGAAGAAGGTTGGCTAGTAAAAAGGATTAAACAGAGAAAACTTAAATATTTTGGAGATATTTAAATGTCATGATAATTTAGAGAAGACCATCTTGGAAGGGTACATAATGGGAAAAATAAAGAGAAGAAGACCAAGGCGAAGACGGCAGCAAGACATCGATGATAACCTGCAAATGGATGCATCAGCAGCAGGCCGTCTTGCTTACAACCGAGAGGCCTACAGGAGTGCTGTTAGGGAGGCCTACAGGAGTGCTGTTAGGGAGGCCTACAGGAGTGCTGTTAGGGAGGCCTACAGGAGTGCTGTTAGGGAGGCCTACAGGAGTGCTGTTAGAGAGGCCTACAGGAGTGCTGTTAGGGAGGCCTACAGGAGTGCTGTTAGGGAGGCCTACAGGAGTGCTGTTAGAGAGGCCTACAGGAGTGCTGTTAGGGAGGCCTACAGGAGTGCTGTTAGGGAGGCCTACAGGAGTGCTGTTAGAGAGGCCTACAGGAGTGCTGTTAGGGAGGCAAAATTCCGCAAGGGACATGCAAATGACTGAGGATGGTGATAGCGTGTTGGAACATGTGGTTTCTTCAGTATTAATCTGTTGAAATATGTGGTTTCTTCAATGATAATCTGTTGGAATATGTGGTTTATTCAGTGATAAGCTGTTGGAATATATGATTAATTCAGTGATAAGCTTTGGAATATGTGGGTTCTAGAGTTATAAGCTGTTGGAACATGTGATTTCTTCAGTGATCAGCTGTTGGAACATGTTGTTTCTTCTGTGATAAGGGATTGGAACATGTGGTTTCTTCAGTAATAGGCTGTTGGAATATATGGTTTATTCAGTGATCAGCTGTTAAAACATGTGGTTTCTCAGTGATACGATTTTGGAACATGTGTTGTATTCAGTGATCAGATGTTGGAATATATGATTAATTCAGTGATCAGATGTTGGAAAATGTTGTTTCTTCAGTGATAAGTTGTTGGAACATGTGGTTTCTTCAGTGATACGTTTTTGGAACATGTGGTTTCTTCAGTGATCAGCTGTTGAAACATGTGGTTTCATCTGTGGTAAGGGATTGGAACATGTGGTTTATTCAGTGATAAGTTATTGAAACATGTGATTTTATTCACCTGTATGGTATTCGTTTTATATCTTCTTCTTCTACTTTATTCTCATAAGTCAAATCAGAAACCCTTGAAGAATGCATCAGTCCGACTCATGCTGTCCACGTTCCTGTCCTGTAGGCCAACTCATGCTGTCCACGTTGCCTTCCTGCAGTGCGACTCATGCTGTCGATGTTGATGTCCTGCACTACCCGCACACTTTCTAGAGTCATGTATCAGCAAATATAGAACAGCACTACCCGCACACTTTCTAGAGTCATGTATCAGCAAATATAGAACAGCACTACCCACACACTTTCTAGAGTCATGTATCAGCAAATATAGAACAGCACTACCCACACACTTTCTAGAGTCATGTATCAGCAAATATAGAACAGCACTACCCACACACTTTCTAGAGTCATGTATCAGCAAATATAGAACAGCACTACCCACACACTTTCTAGAGTCATGTATCAGCAAATATAGAACAGCACTACCCACACACTTTCTAGAGTCATGAATCAGCAAGTATAGAACAGCACTACCCGCACACTTTCTAGAGTCATGTATCAGCAAATATAGAACAGCACTACCCACACACTTTCTAGAGTCATGTATCAGCAAATATAGAACAGCACTACCCACACACTTTCTAGAGTCATGTATCAGCAAATATAGAACAGCACTACCCGCACACTTTCTAGAGTCATGTATCAGCAAATATAGAACAGCACTACCCACACACTTTCTAGAGTCATGTATTAGCAAATACACAGTAGCACTACCCACACATTTTCTAGAGATATGTATCAGCAAATACACAGTAGCACTATCCACAATTTCTAGAGACATGTATCAGCAAATACACAGTAGCACTATCCACACTTTCAAGAGCCATGTATCAGCAAATACAGAACAGCACTACTCACACAGTTTCTTTATGACAGTATCTGGTCAAGGGTATCTAACCCTTGATATAACTCTAAATTTTTGCGTTAGAGTTAAGCCCATGCTTGCTTTCTCTGTCAGAGTTCGTGATTTTCAAGTCATTCGTTGCACGTGGAAAGTAAGTTTTGTGTTCTGTGTCTGCGACGAAAGTTTCAGCTCAGAGGAGAGAGAGATTTTGAGTGTTGAGTGAGAAGGTAGTGTAGTCCGGGCTGTGGTGAGAAATGTAGACGTGTTAAGCATGTGATAGTTGTTAGCTACCCCCGTGTGGTACCCGGGATCTGCAAAGAATAGGACCACTGCACCCCACCACGCATGATCGTAAAAGGCGACTAAGGAGGGTTCGGCATAGGGCCAGCAACCCTATCTGGTAAAAAAACTATCAGACTGCTACAGAAACAGAAGCAAGGGAAAAAACAAATGCAGGTGGAAGGAGAAATACTTATCAGGAAACTGAGCCCATGAAGGTTGTGGATGAAAGCCAGCCACTGGAAGTCCCCAGCCCGACTGCAGACCTCCTGGAACCTAAACAAAAGATGCAAATAGGCAGCTGGAATGTAAGAACACTAAACCAGACTGGAAAACTAGCACAAACCATCAAGGAAATGCACAGATACAAACTAGACATACTAGGAATACAAGAAGCAAGATGGACAGGACAAGGCAGAAGGAAATTAACAACACAGCACATAGAAGATACAATAATACGGTCAGGTAAAGAAGATCATCATGAAGGTGGAGTAGCATTGATTATAACAAAAGAAGCATCAAGAGCATTGCTGAAATGGACTCCTATAAATGAGAGATTATTATATGCACGCTTCAACTCAAGATTCACGAAACTGCCTATTATAGTTTGTTATGCACCAACAGAAGCAGCAGAAGAGGAATTAAAAGAAGATTTTTACAACAGCCTTCAAGCCACAGTAGAAACAATACCCAAGCATGATATGCTACTCATCTTGGGCGACTTCAATGCAAAAGTAGGTGAAGGAAATGAAGATAGAAGAAGAATCATGGGAAGAGAAGGAATTGGAGAAATAAATGAAAATGGAGAAAGACTGCAGTTTCTGTGAAGAAAACATGATGTGCATCGGAGGGACAATTTTCCAACATAAAAACAACCATAAAGTGACTTGGAGGTCCCAGATAAAACCACAGAAAGCCAAATCGATCACATACTAATAAACAACAAGTGGAAATGGTCACTACAAGATGTGAGAGCAAGGAAAGGAGCAGATGTAGGAAGTGATCACAACCTTCTGGTAGCAAAAATAAAACTAAAATTAAGGAAAGCCAAAATCGGAGAACACAGAAAGATACGTTTTGATACAAGAAAACTGAAAGACCAGCAAACAAGGAATGAATACTCAATAGTACTTAAGAACCGTTTCAGTGTCCTACAAGACGAAGCAGAAATGTCCATACTAGAGTTCAATAAAACACTACAGGAAACAGCAAAAGAGGTGCTGGGATATTGAAAAAGGAGAAAACAGGAATGGATAAGCAAGACGACATGGGAAAAGACAGACCAAAGAAAGGAAATCAAGAAAAAATTACTGAACACCAAATCACAAAGGCTAAAATAAAAATCTTTTAGGTAATTATGCAGAAAAAGACAAAGAAGTGAAGGAATCACGCCGTCAAAATAAACGTCAATACTATGACAACTTAGCAGAAGCAGCAGAGAAAGCAGCATATACAAATGATATGAAAACCAAATACAAAATCACATAGTAGATGACAGGTAACTTCAGCACAAGATGTGTAATAAGGTGAATTAATTATGTATCAGCCTACACAAAGTTCCTGTTGTGAAGCTCTGCATCAGCTTACACAAATTTCCTGTTGTGAATCTGCATCAGTATACACAAAGTTCCTGTTGTGGAGCCCTGCACCAGCTTACACAAAGTTCCTATTGTGGAGCCCTGCACCAGCTTACACAAAGTTCCTGTTGTGGAGCCCTGCATCAGCTTACACAAAGTTCCTGTTGTGGAGCCCTGCATCAGCTTACACAAAGTTCCTGTTGGGGTCTCTCATCAGCTTACACAAAGTTCCTGTTGTGGAGCCCTGCATCAGCTTACACAAAGTTCCTGTTGGGGGCCCTGTGTCAGGTTAGACAAAGTTCCTGTTAGGGGCCCTGTGTCAGGTTACACACAGTTCCTGTTGGGGGCCCTGTGTCAGGTTACACAAAGTTCCTGTTGGGGGCCTTGTGTCAGGTTACACAAAGTTCTTGTTGGGGGCCCTGTGTCAGGTTACACAAAGTTCTTGTTGGGGGCCCTGTGTCAGGTTACACAAAGTTCCTGTTGGGGGCCTTGTGTCAGGTTACACAAAGTTCTTGTTGGGGGCCCTGTGTCAAGTTACACAAAGTTCCTGTTGGCGGGGGGGGGGGGGGGGGGCTACTTTCTGAGGAAGTACACTAGGACAGACATATTTCTCTAGAAAGAGATCTCCTCCTCAGAAGAAAAAAAAAACTGTTTTGTGCAGCTACCAAATTAGAACAAAAGTATGAAATTAGGTGAAATCTGAAAACAAAAATATGAAATTAGCTCAAGTCTGAAAAAATATGAAATTATTTCAAGTGTGAAAACAAAACATAAACATGGATATAGCTCAAATCTGAATACAAAAATATGAAATTAGCTCAAATATGAATACAAAAATATGAAATTAGCTCAAATCTGAATACAAAAATATGAAATTAGCTCAAATATGAAAATAAAAATATGAAACTAACCCAAATCTAAACACAATGAAATTATTTCAAATCTGAAAATAAAAATCTGTTCCTTTTTTCTAGAATTCACGTTAGCAATATTTTAATAACAACAAAACAAAAAAAAAACGAGGAATAACTTGACAATCAATGTTTAAGTCTTTCTTAGTTTTATTTTGACCTGAGTATATCACATCAAGCCTGGCCTTGGTGCTCCTGTCATTTACTCTCCTGTAGTGAAAGATTAAGAAAGAATGATTATTGATTTATGTCGCCTTGGTTCTCCTCACGCATGCGCAGTGAATAAAAGTGCTGGCATAATCAATATGTGATATGTGACTCTAAACCTGCTGCAGGAAGTCATACAACTTAACAGGTAACCAGATTAAAGCCCTCTTTCCCTTATGAAGTTTTCTCTTGTAAGTGCAATCAACTGATTTCTTGGACATACTTGTCCAGATTCCGAAATGCTTCATTTTAAAAGACCCAGTAAACATGTAAAATGTAAATAATGAAACAGCAGAGAGAATTACTGGATGGGATTTTAAAAATAGTGACGGGTTGTCACATGAGAGTAGCAGTCACGAGCTGTCACATAAAGGTAACAGTCACGGCCTGTCACATAAGGGTAACAGTGACGGGCTGTCACATAAGGGTAACAGTGACGGGCTATCACATAAGGGTAACAGTGACGGGCTGTCACATAAGGGTAACAGTGACGGGCTTTCACATAAGGGTAACAGTGACGGGCTATCACATAAGGGTAACAGTGACGAGTTATCACATAAGGGTAACAGTGACGGGCTGTCACATAAGGGTAACAGTGACGGGCTGTCACATAAGGGTAACAGTGACGGGCTATCACATAAGGGTAACAGTGACGGGCTGTCACATGAGGTGACGAATACGTTAATATAAAACGTTATGATAAAAGTTCTCTACACAACAATGGTTGTAACACAGAACAGAATTTATTATCAGTATCTTTACAGATCATTTCTCAACGTTCTGACAAGGGTGTCGATGCTGGATCAGTCTGGTAAATACGCACAAGATAGTGGAGCTAGCTAAGAAACAAGCAAGAGAAACAGCAACAGTAAGACAAACAACAACAGCAAGAGAAACAACAGAAGCAGCAGCAAGACTAGCAAGAGAAACAATAACAACAACAGCAAGAGAAACAACAACAACAGTAAGTGAAACAGCAGAAGCAGCAGCAAGACTAGCAAGAGAAACAATAACAACAGCAAGACTAGCAAGAGAAACAATAACAACAGCAAGACTAGCAAGATAAAGAATAACAACAGCAAGACTAGCAAGAGAAACGATAACAACAGCAAGACTAGCAAGAGAAAGAATAACAACAGCAAGACTAGCAAGAGAAACAATAACAACAGCAAGACTAGTAGCAGTAAGAGATAAAACAGCAACAACAGGAGAAAAAACAGCAGCAGCAAGAGAAAAAAACAGCAACAACAGCAGCAGAAAGAGTAAAACAGTAGCAGTAAGAGATACACTTGTAGCAGTAATAACAACAACAGCAACAGCAAGAGAAGAAAACAGAATCAAGAGAAATAACAGCAGCAATAGGAGAAACAACAGCGAACGAACGAACATACTTTATTTTCAAAGGGTTAAGAATTGGGAACGCAGGCCTGTCTGACATTCTGCCCTTCAACATACAGCTTTCACTCAGTCACAGTCATTCAGCATTTGTTAAAGAGCATAATAATCATGAAAACACATTAAATGATTACATAAATAAATAATAAACTTATCTCATGTCCATACACTCTACACTCTGATTTATGCAACAACATGAAATAAACTTGCATCCTTATAATCATTCAAAACTAACAAATTTATAGAAAAGCAGTATTAAATAAATTACAACACTCAAGCATTTTAAACTACTTTAACTATGCTTAGGGAGGCATATAGTCCATATCAAATAGATGTTGACAATGTTTAAAGTTATAAGAACGAATATTACTTATAAGTTTTACGTGAATTGGTAGGGCATTCCAAAGGTTGGCAGCTGAATAAGAGAAGCTTTTTTAAAACACGTCAAGCCTTGGTTTTGGGAGAATACAATTGCTTAAGCGTAGACTGTGTTTTGGGTTGGATTTGAACAACGACCACAGATAGGGTGGAGCATCATCCGATAGAATTTTATGAATTAACTTGACCTTGTTGAAAAGAAAATCTCTTCTTGAGGGGTAGAATATCAAGACGTTTGTCCTTATTTGTAATATGTGCTGCATGTTTGTCATCTATAAACTTTACTGCTAGTTTTTGAAGTGAGTAAAGTCTTTTCATGTTTGACATGGAATAACCATCCAGGACTGTGAAACAGTAGTCCAAGTGTGTTTGTATCTGTGATATGTAGTATATTTTTCTGGTGTCTATGTCAAGAAAATGTTTAATTTTAGAAAACTGGTAAAATTTTTGTGCAATGAGTTTGGTTAGATTGTCTACATGATGATTCCAGCTGAAGTGATGGTCAATCATGAGACCTAGAGTTTTATGTTCACTAACATTCTCTATGTGTACAATTTCTGAGAAAAAACAGTAGCAGGAAGATAAATAATAGCAGTAGCAAGAGAAACAATAGCAGTAGCAAGAGAAACAACGGCAGCAGGAAGAGAAACAACAGCAGCAGGAAAAAGAACAGCAGTAGCAAGAAAAACAACAGCAGCAGTAAGAACAACAAGAGACGCAGCAGCAAGAGAAACAACATTAGCAGTTCGAGAAAAGAAACAACAAAAACAGAAAGAGACACAACAGCAGCAGCAAGAAAAACAACAGCAGCAGTAAGAGAAACAAGAGACGCAGCAGCAAGAGAAACAACAGCGGCAGTAAGAGAAACAGTAATAACAACAGCAAGAGAAACAACAACAGCACCAAAAGAAGCAGCAGCACCAGTAAGAGAAACAACATTAGCAGTTAGACAAAAAACAACAAAAACAGAAATAGACGCAACAGCAGGAGCAAGAGAAACAACAGCAGCAGTAAGAGAAACAAGAGCAGCAGCCGCAAGATAAACAACAGCAGCTGCAAGAGAAATGACAGCAACAGTAGCAAGAGAAGCAACAACAGCAGGAATAGAAACAGCAGTAGCACCAAGAGAAATAGCAGCAGTAAGAGAAACAGCAGTAGAAGTAAGAGAAACAACAGTAGCAGCAACAGAAACAACGGCAGCAGTACGAGAAACAATAGCAGAAAGAGAAACAGTAGCAGCAAGAGAAACAACAATAGCAGTAAGAGAAACAATAGTGGCAGCAAGAGAAACAACAGTAGCAACAAGAATAACAACAGTAGCAGTAAGAGAAACAACAGTAGCAACAAGAATAACAACAGTAGCAGTAAGAGAAACAACAGTAGCAGCAAGAGAAACAACAGTAGAAGCGAGAGTAACAAGAGTAGAAGCAACAGAAACAAGTGTAGCAGTAAGAGTAACAAAAGTAGTAGTAAAAGAAACAATAGTAGTAGCAGAAGAAAAAACAGCGGCCAGAGTAAAACAATAGCAACAAGAGAAACAACAGCAGCACCATACAACAGCAGCAGTAAGATAAACAGCAGCAGTAGCAAGGGTAAAAAAGTTGCAGCAAAAGTAACACCAGCAGAAAGAGAAACAACAGCAGCAGCAGCAAAAGAAGCAATATCAGCAGTAGAGGATACACCGGTAGCAGATGCAACATAAGCAGAAAGCGAAGCAACACCAGGAGTAGGATAAGCAACAACTGCAACAATAACAGCAGCAGCAGCAGCAAGAGAAACAACAGCAGCAGTAGGAAAAGCAACTGCAGCAGGAATAGAAAAAACAATAGCCGCAGGAGAAACAACAGCAACAGTCACCAATAACAGATGTAGTAGGAGAAACAAAAACAGCAATAGGAGAAACAACAGCAAAAGCAAAAATAACAGCTGCAGTAAGAGAAACAACATCAGCAAGAGAAGAAACAACAGCAAAACTAACAATAACAGCTGCAGTCGGAAAAATAACAACAAAAGTAACAGCTGCAGTATCACCACTAGTAACAAAAAGAACAGCAGCGTTAGCAAAAATCAGTAACAACAGCAGAAAGAGCAACAGTAACAACAGAAAGAGCAACAATAATAACAGGAAGAGCAAAAATAACAACAGCAGGAGCAATAATAACAGAAGCAATAGGATTAGCAACAACAGAAACAGTAGCAAGAACTGGAGGAGCAACAGCAAGAACAACAGCAACAGGAAGAACAACAATAGCGACAAAATCAGCGCAGCAACAACCAGAGCACTCTCTCTGTGGCTGAGTTCAAACATCGGATGAGAGATACACAAATATAACAGTATGTGTTTGGTAACAAACACCATTTATAAGTTTAACAACTTACGTATTGTAATAAGATTTATAAATTCAACAACATATGTATTGCAATATATAAGATTTAAAAGCTCAAAAACCTATATTTAAAAAAAAAGATTTATAAGCTCGAAAACGTATATATTATATACGATTTATAAGCTGAACAACTTATGTATTGTAATATAAAAGATTTATAAACTCAACAACTTGTGTAATATATAAGATTTATAAAATCACCAACTTACGTAATATATACGATTTATAAACTCAGCAACTTTTGTAATATATAAGATTTATAAGGTCAACAACGTTTGTAACATATACGATTTATAAGCTCAACAACTTATGTATTGTAATATAAAAGATTTATAAACTCAACAACTTATGTAATATATAAGATTATAAGCTCAACAACTCATGTATTGTAATATATAAGATTTATAAGCTCAACAACATATGTAATATATAATATTTATAAGCTCAACAACGTATATATTGTATAATATTTATCATGTAAACAACTTATATTTTATATACGATTTATAATCTAAACAGCTTATATAATATATGTTTTGTAAGCTCAACAACTTTTATGCTTGTATTATATAAGACTTATAATCTAAACAACTTATGTAATATTATAGTAGCAGGTTTAATAATATTAGATCACTACATCAGACGCCAGACTCTTGGTGCCCGCAGCCACAACAGACAGAAAAAGCAGGACGTGTGTTTACGGGACAATTAGGATGGGAACGTTTACTCTGAAAGACATACAAATAAAACATTACGTCTGTATACGGGACAATTAGATACGGAGCGTATTCTCTAAAAGACAATGAAGATATTACCTGGCCGAGTAACAGGTGCTATGACCTACTGAAGTCACACGTTTGAGCGACACTTATGCTAAGTAAGTTTTTTAAGACGACGAAAACAACAGGCCCTGACCTGGTGGTACTGCAAACCGGGTCCACCCGTAACCAGATGTGGACCATACCCCGGGCATTAAATGTGCAGGGCGGGCCTCGGGTATCTCGTTTAGTTCACAAATAACGAGGCTTTTGTTTAACCACGGGGCATGCTGATCAGGGTCCTTTCTTGTTTAAGATATCTTTCTTTCTGTCACTCCTGGTCTTTTGTTTGTTATTTCCCCTATCTTCCTTTCTCTCACTCCTGGTCTTTTGTTTGTTATTTCCCCTATCTTCCTTTCTGTCACTCCTGGTCTTTTGTTATTTATCTTATTTTTCTTTTTGTCACTCCTGGTCTTTTGTTTGTTATTTACCCTACTTTTCTATCGCTCCTGGTATTTTGTTTGTTATGTCTCCTACCTTTCTGTCACGCCTGGTGTTATGTTTGTTATGTCTCCTACCTTTCTGTCACGCCTGGTGTTATGTTTGTTATGTCTCCTACCTTTCTGTCACGCCTGGTGTTATGTTTGTTATATCTCCTACCTTTCGGTCACGCCTGGTGTTATGTTTGTTATATCTCCTACCTTTCTGTCACGCCTGGTGTTATGTTTGTTATATCTCCTACCTTTCTGTCACGCCTGGTGTTATGTTTGTTATATCTCCTACCTTTCTGTCACGCCTGGTGTTATGTTTGTTATATCTCCTACCTTTCTGTCACGCCTGGTGTTATGTTGTTATGTCTCCTACCTTTCTGTCACGCCTGGTGTTATGTTTGTTATGTCTCCTACCTTTCTGTCACGCCTGGTGAGAAGAAATGAGCAGAGAATCCCAAAACAAGCCATCAAGTGGAACACAACAGGCCGAAGAAAAAGAGGCAGACCGCGTGAAACTCTGAAGAGGACATTATTAAGAGAGGCCAAATTAACAGGCATAAAATCCTTTGATGAGGTTGAAAGACTCGCCGCAGACAGGAAAAATTGGCGAACTACTTTGCGAGCCCTATGTGACGTTTAACGGCACGGGAAGGATATAAGATATAAGATAAGAAGCCCTGCCTACTTTATTGTGCAGAACTCTTGCTTGCTCGTCCTCCATCAAATTCGTGTGTGTGTGTTTATGCGCCAGTCTCCAGTTCGTTTCTGTTTAGATTGAGCATCCTGCTATAACTACTCATTATTATTGATTTCAACTATGTGTGTATGCGTGTGCGTCTGTATGTATAAGTGGGTGTAAGAAAAGAAAAGAAATGGGGAGGAAGGGGGTGGCTGGAGAAAGTCGGTTTGTTGAGGTCATGGCTGTTCATGTTTGGAGAAAAGTTTCTTATTTTTAAAAAGAATTTTAGTTACGGAAAATAAACAAAAATATCCCGTCATACCACCACTTTTATATTTTTTCTCCAATTTTTTATTCAACAAAATAATGATACCTTAAACAATATATTTACTGTGTATAAGATCTGTAAATAATGTGCCAGAATAGGTATTTTTGTCACTTAAATTTGGGGACAGAACAAGTAGTTTTGTCACTTAAATTTGGGATTAGTGTGTTAGAACAGGTAGTTTTGTCACTTAAATTTGGAGATAATGTTTTATAACAGGTAGTTTTGTCACTTAAATTTGGGGATAATGTGTTATAACAGGTAGTTTTGTCACTTAAATTTGAGGATAATGTGTTATAACAGGTAGTTTTGTCACTTAAATTTGGGGATAATGTGTTATAACAGGTAGTTTTGTCACTTAAATTTGGGGATAATGTGTTAGAACACGTAGTTTTGTCGCACACATATAGGCGATAGTGTGTTAGAACTCTTAGCTCAGGCAGTTTTGTCACACAATTATAGGTGATAGTGTGTCACAACAGATAGTTCTGTTAATTCTGTCATTCAGATTTAAGTGATCGTGTATTAGAACAGGCAGTTTTGTCACACAGATATAGGCGACAGTGTCAGAACAAATAGTTTTGTCGAATATAGGCGAAAGTGTCTCAGAACAGGAAGTTTTATCAGATATAGGTGATAGTGTATCAGAATAGGTAGTTTTGTGAGATATAGGTGATAGTGTATCAGAATAGGTAGTCTTGTGAGATATAGGTGATAGTGTATCAGAATAGGTAGTTTTGTGAGATATAGGAGATAGTGTATCAGAATAGATAGTTTTGTGAGATATAGGTGATAGTGTATCAGAATAGGTAGTTTTGTGAGATATAGGCGATAGTGTATCAGAATAGGTAGTTTTGTGAGATATAGGCGATAGTGTATCAGAATAGGTAGTTTTGTGAGATATAGGTGATAGTGTATCAGAATAGGTAGTTTTGTGAGATATAGGTGATAGTGTATCAGAATAGGTAGTTTTGTGAGATATAAGCGATAGTGTATCAGAACAGATAGTTTTGTGAGATATAGGCGATAGTGTATCAGAACAGATAGTTTTGTGAGATATAGGCGATAGTGTATCAGAACAGATAGTTTTGTGAGATATAGGCGATAGTGTATCAGAACAGATAGTTTTACCACTCAGATGTAGGCAACAGTGCGTCAGATACAGGTAGTTATGATCTCACAGATATAGACGACAGTGCATCAGATAAGGGTAGTTATGATCTCACAGATATAGACGACAGTGCATCAGAAAGGGTAGTTTTGGTCATTTCTTCTGTTCATAAATACTAGCTTCGTGAAGTATTCTCAGTAGTAGTGGTAGTAATAGTACTAGTAGTAGTACTGGTGGTGGTAGTAGTAGTAGTAGTAGTAGTAGTAGTAGTAGCAGCAGAAGTAGCAGTAGCACTAGTAGTAACAGTACTAGTCGTAATACTAGTACCAGTAGTAGTAGTAGTAGTAGTAGTAGTAGTAGTAGTAGTAGTAGCAGCAGAAGTAGCAGTAGCACTAGTAGTAACAGTACTAGTCGTAATACTAGTACCAGTAGTAGTAATAGTAGTAGTAGTAGTAGTAGTGGCATTAGTAGTAGTAGTAGTAATAGTAGTAGTGTCAGTAGTAGTAATAGTTGTAATTGTAGTAGTAGTAGGAAATATAAATGTGGTAGTAGTAGTAATGATCGTACTAGTAATAATAGTAGTAGTAGTAGTAAAAGTAGTAGCAGAAGTATGGGTGAACAAATTATACGACATGGCAAGAAAACATTTACTACTTGTGATAAGCTACTGAAACTTGTAAACTCATGACTATAGACACTTCTACCATGGTCACAGACACTTCTACCATGGTCACAGACACTTCTACCGCGGTCATAGACACTTATACAGTGGTCATAGATACTTGTGTCCTGACAGTCACCTTTGATATTAGAAATGTATGCGATATTTAAGATCGGCTGGAGAAAGTTTAATCATGTGGCAGGGAAAATAAAAGAAGAGCCCTTGAGCCCTCAGTGAGCTGTGCACCACATGAAGTTTGTGGATCTAAATTCTGCTTGTTTAGTCCCTCACATGCATTTAGCCAGTAAAGAACTACTCACTCTTACCGTTTCTTTTCAGGCGTGATGGAGCAGAGTACAGTAATTACCCCAGGCAATCGATAGTTTACAGAGTCGCTTCAGTAAAGATTTTGGAGCAGTTTGCGAGATATACCCAGTGCACAATGTCTGAGATCCATAACGAAATGAAATCCGGTCTGAGCAACTCAAAGGCCAAGTTGTTTTAAGTGCATAAAACACAGGCAACTATTCAGCTACGCTATGTCAAGTTCTAAAAGAACAGATTGAGCACGCTGACAATTCACGAAAATACAGTATTATTTCATTATATTGTCACCAATCATCATCTTCATCATCATCATCATCATCATCATAGGCATCGTCGTCGTCATCATCATCAACATCATCATAATCATCATCATCGTCATAGGCATCACGATTATCATCCTTGTCGTCGTCACCTTTGTCATAGTCATCGTCATCATCATTATCAACATCATCATCATCATCATCATCATCATAATCATCAGCATCATTATCGTCGTCGTTATAGTTCCTTAAATATTAACATTTTCTTACTTTTGTCTGATCGTCATATACAAATAAGAAACGTAAAATTACATTTGACCAGCACATATCGAAGTATAATGAGTGCAAGGAGGTCCATCTCTAGGTCAGCAGCAGAGCATGGCCGTCCTTCAAGTTCAAGTTCAAGTTGAACTAGCTAGAATGCGGTTTATAATTTATTGAATATTTGTAATATATATATATATATATATTTGTAAAATACCTAGTGTTTATAATTTATTGAATGTTTATAATAGCTGCTATTTATAATTTCCTCTAATGGTGTGTGTTGCCGGTCAGTATGGCTGCTATGCTATGACAGAATACGTCGTAGTTAAAAGGGTCATAACAGAAAAAGAAGTAGGAATACTTGCATTACTTTCCTTCCATGTGTTTGTTTACAGCTCACATGAATGCAGGAGAACAAGTCTCGTGAGAAACGATTAAGAAGTTTCAGTTCTCAGTGTTAGGGTAATTTAGTAGACTACAGAAAAGGTAGTCTAGCATGAGAAACTTTGGTCAACATAGGGTTATGTTAGAGTCGATAGTGAAATTAGAGCAAGGTTAGAGCTGGTAGTGAAACTAGAGCAAGGTTAGAGCTGGTAGTGAAACTAGAGTAAGGTTAGAGGTGATGGTGGAAATACATTAAAGTTAGAGGCGATAGTGAAACTAAAGCAAGGTTAGAGCTGGTAGTTTAACTAGAGTAAGGTTAGAGCTGGTAGTTTAACTAGAGTAAGGTTAGAGCTGGTAGTTTAACTAGAGTAAGGTTAGAGCTGGTAGTTTAACTAGAGTAAGGTTAGAGCTGGTAGTTTAACTAGAGTAAGGTTAGAGCTGGTAGTTTAACTAGAGTAAGGTTAGAGCTGGAAGTGGAACTAAAGTAAGGTTAGAGTTGGTAGTTTAACTAGAGTAAGGTTAGAGCTGGTAGTTTAACTAGAGTAAGGTTAGAGCTGGAAGTGGAACTAAAGTAAGGTTAGAGCTGGTAGTTTAACTAGAGTAAGGTTAGAGCTGGTAGTGGAACTAAAGTAAGGTTAGAGTTGGTAGTTTAACTAGAGTAAGGTTAGAGCTGGTAGTTTAACTAGAGTAAGGTTAGAGCTGGTAGTTTACCTAGAGTAAGGTTAGAGCTGGTAGTAGAAACTAGAGTAAGGTTAGAGCTGGTAGTTTAACTAGAGTAAGGTTAGAGCTGGTAGTTTAACTAGAGTAAGGTTAGAGCTGGTAGTAGAAACTAGAGTAAGGTTAGAGCTGGTAGTTTAACTAGAGTAAGGTTAGAGTTGGTAGTTTAACTAGAGTAAGGTTAGAGCTGGTAGTAGAAACTAGAGTAAGGTTAGAGCTGGTAGTAGAAACTAGAGTAAGGTTAGAGCTGGTAGTTTACCTAGAGTAAGGTTAGAGCTGGTAGTTTAACTAGAGTAAGGTTAGAGCTGGTAGTTTAACTAGAGTAAGGTTAGAGCTGGAAGTGGAACTAGAGTAAGGTTAAAGCTGGTAGTTTAACTAGAGTAAGGTTAGAGCTGGAACTGGAACTAGAGTAAGGTTAGAGCTGGTAGTTTACCTAGAGTAAGGTTAGAGCTGATAGTGAAACTAGAGAAAGAGCTGGTAGTGAAACTAGAGTACGTTTACAGCTGGTAGTGAAACTAGGGTAAGGTTAGAGCTGGTAGTAGAAACTAGAGTAAGGTTAGAGCTGGTAGTTTAACTAGAATAAGGTTAGAGCTTGTAGTGAAACTAGAGTAAGGTTAAAGCTGGAAGTAGAACTAGAGCAAGGTTAGAGCTGGTAGTAGAACTAGAGCAAGGTTAGAGCTGGTAGTAGAACCAGAGCAAGGTTAGAGCTGGTTGTAGAACTAGAGCAAGGTTAGAGCTGGTAGTAGAACTAGAGCAAGGTTAGAGCTGGTAGTGGAGCTATAGCAAGGTTAAAGTTGGTAGTTTAACTAGAGTAAGGTTAGAGCTGGTAGTTTAACTAGAGTAAGGTTAGAGCTGGTAGTTTACCTAGAGTAAGGTTAGAGCTGGTAGTAGAACTAGAGTAAGGTTAGAGCTGGTAGTTTAACTAGAGTAAGGTTAGAGCTGGTAGTTTAACTAGAGTAAGGTTAGAGCTGGTAGTAGAACTAGAGTAAGGTTAGAGCTGGTAGTTTAACTAGAGTAAGGTTAGAGTTGGTAGTTTAACTAGAGTAAGGTTAGAGCTGGTAGTAGAACTAGAGCAAGGTTAGAGCTGGTAGTAGAACTAGAGTAAGGTTAGAGCTGGTAGTTTACCTAGAGTAAGGTTAGAGCTGGTAGTTTAACTAGAGTAAGGTTAGAGCTGGTAGTTTAACTAGAGTAAGGTTAGAGCTGGAAGTGGAACTAGAGTAAGGTTAAAGCTGGTAGTGAAACTAGAGTAAGGTTAGAGCTGGAACTGGAACTAGAGTAAGGTTAGAGCTGGTAGTTAACTAGAGTAAGGTTAGAGCTGATAGTGAAACTAGAGAAAGAGCTGGTAGTGAAACTAGAGTACGTTTACAGCTGGTAGTGAAACTAGGGTAAGGTTAGAGCTGGTAGTAGAAACTAGAGTAAGGTTAGAGCTGGTAGTTTAACTAGAATAAGGTTAGAGCTTGTAGTGAAACTAGAGTAAGGTTAAAGCTGGAAGTAGAACTAGAGCAAGGTTAGAGCTGGTAGTAGAACTAGAGCAAGGTTAGAGCTGGTAGTAGAACCAGAGCAAGGTTAGAGCTGGTTGTAGAACTAGAGCAAGGTTAGAGCTGGTAGTAGAACTAGAGCAAGGTTAGAGCTGGTAGTGGAGCTATAGCAAGGTTAAAGTTGGTATTGAAACTAGAGTAAAGTTAAAGTTGATAGTGGAACTAGAGCAAGGTTAAAGTTGGTATTGGAACTAGAGTAAAGTTAAAGTTGATAGTGGAACTAGAGCAAGGTTAGAGTTGGTATTGGAACTAGAGTAAAGTTAAAGTCGATAGTGGAACTAGAGCAAGGTTAAAGTTGGTATTGAAACTAGAGTAAAGTTAGAGTTGGTATTTGAGCTAGAGTAGGGTTAGAGTCGGTAGTGGAACTCTCGTGGTTAAGAAGAACAAGTAAAGGTAATATGCTCTGGATTTTAGAATTTAAGGGAGATTATAAAACTGATTTTATAGTTCAGAAGAGATATTAAACTGATTTTTAGAGTTTAACAGAGATATAAAACTGATTTTATAGTTCAGAAGAGATATTAAACTGATTTTTTGAGTTTAGCAGAGATATAAAACTGATTTTGTGGGACAAAGCGGGAGACACAGCGTGATAGAGAGAACATGATTTAGTGCCTGAGTTAGAGCCAGTTATTCAGAGTAGGATTGAGATCAAAGTCACGTAGATCTTTGAAGTGTTTTCATTAGTTAGCTTTCAGGCTATGAGGAGTTGTCAAGATATAGAGTTTTCAGGTTTTGTTCTTATTAGGACAAACAAGTTCAGTCATTCAAGTAGTAAATAGTTGCATAGTTGGTTTGTTATCCTTATTGCTAGAAGCTATTGTGATGTTTTATGAAATGGAATTGTTTATGTTCGACAGAAGTTGTTTTCTTGAACTTGTAAGTATGTAACCTCTCTTGTATTTTTCATTACCACGACTTTGTTACGGCGAAGATGTTCTAAGGGGGAAGTTTTGTGACTCTTATTGTTATTTTTCTGCCGTGTGCCATCAGTTTTCATCCTCATGTACTTCCGTTTCATCCTGTTCATCATTAAAATGGTATCTGTGAGTGTGTATCGTAAAAGATAAAAGACATAACGAATGCAGTAAAACTGGTCCTAGTAATACAAAGCGATAGAGGTTATGATAGAGTTTTACAAAGAGATAGAGGTTATGATAGAGTTTTACAAAGAGATAGAGATTATGATAGAGTTTTACAAAGAGATAGAGGTTATGACAGAGTTTTACAAAGCGATAGAGGTTATGATAGAGTTTTACAAAGAGATAGAGGTTATGACAGAGTTTTACAAAGCGATAGAGGGAGTGAGAAAAGTGAGAGAAAAAAAAATAATGAAAAACATACAGCATCCAATATTTCGGGGTGAGCCTTTCTCAAGGATTACATTAAAAAACAACAAACAGGACAAAATAAAAGAAGAAAGTGAAAAACGTAGCTTTGTGGCATCCCTCCTTGTACACAATACAACAGAATGCGCCCTAAAGACAAGGCTGGGAGACCACAAAGAAAAACAAACAGAACCAATCGGATGTTAGATGCGGTGAAAGGGAGAGAACGATACGGGTTTTGGGGGAGGGGGGGGACAGGAGACAGAATATGCCGCTAGAGAAGAAGGTGGAGGGGGGGGGGGAAGCAATACATGTCCTCTCTGTCTTTGTTTTCCTAGGGATAGGCCAGGTAGAGATATTAGAACCTGTCCTCTCTGTCTTTGTTTTCCTAGGGAGAGCCCAGGTAGAGATATTAGAACCTGTCCTCTCTGTCTTTGTTTTCCTAGGGAGAGCCCAGGTAGAGATATTAGAACCTGTCCTCTCTGTCTTTGTTTGCAGGTGTTCTCACAGGTGTTATAAAGATGTATTCTCACAGGTGTTATAAAGATGTATGTGCCTGGAGGTATTCTCACAGGTGTTATAAAGATGTATGTGCTTGGAGGTATTCTCACAGGTGTTATAAAGATGTATGTGCTTGGAGGTATTCTCACAGGTGTTATAAAGATGTATGTGCTTGGAGGTATTCTCACAGGTGTTATAAAGATGTATGTGCTTGGAGGTATTCTCACAGGTGTTATAAAGATGTATGTGCTTGGAGGTATTCTCACAGGTGTTAAAAGATGTATGTGCTTGGAGGTATTCTCACAGGTGTTATAAAGATGTATGTGCTTGGAGGTATTCTCACAGGTGTTATAAAGATGTATGTGCTTGGAGGTATTCTCACAGGTGTTATAAAGATGTATGTGCTTGGAGGTATTCTCACAGGTGTTATAAAGATGTATGTGCCTGGAGGTATTCTCACAGGTGTTATAAAGATGTATGTGCTCGGATCTATTCTCACAGGTATTATAAAGATGAATGTGCTCGGATATATTCTCACAGGTGTTATAAAGATGAATGTGCTCGGATATATTCTCACAGGTATTATAAAGATGATTGTGCTCGGATATATTCTCACACGTATTATAAAGATGTATTTGCTTGCGATATCCAAAACAATTTTTACACACAGTGACACATGTTACAATGCAGGACTTGCATTTAAGACCTTCATGAAGTGTCTGGACAGGTTAGAGGAGAGTGCAGGTCTTACATGTAAGATCTTTATAAAGTTAAGAATAGGTTAGAGGAGAGTGCAGGACTTACATGTGAGGCCGTGAAAAGGTGGTAGGACAGGTTAGAGGACAGTTACCTATTTTGTTTCCTAGACTACAGGACCGGGTGGGGGGGGGGGGTGCGGGCAGGTGACACAACGGGAGGGTGGTGATGTACAAGGAAGGGATATCCTGGCTGTTGTAAGGTGGATGTGGGAGAGAATATCTCTGAATATTCGGCAAATGTCAAACTTGAGATGAGCTGGTAGTAAATAGCAACAGAGAACTGTTTTGGGTTACTACGCGCGAGGACTGAGGTTAGCACTAAGTTCAGGAACCTGTTTTTTCTTTGTCCTGACCCTTTTTGGCGAATAATTTTCTGAGCCGCTTAAGGCCTTGGAAGGGACAATTTGAAAATGGTAGCAAAGTGGAAAGAAGTAAATCTGGGCTTGGTTCATAAAATCCCAGTTCATACTCTTTATTGATAAGCCTCTCAGAAGTCACACATATCATATCATAAAACTTTCAGAATTCACACATATCATATCATAAAACTTTCAGAATTCACACATATCATATCATAAAACTTTCAGAATTCACACATATCATATCATAAAACTTTCAGAATTCACACATATCATATCATAAAACTTTCAGAATTCACACATATCATATCATAAAACTTTCAGAATTCACACATATCATATCATAAAACTTTCAGAATTCACACATATCATATCATAAAACTTTCAGAATTCACACATATCTTAACAAGATTTCTTGCTAACCTGAAACTTGTACAGACACTGTCTCAGACTTTCAGCTTCTACGTCTCTTGCCAGAATGACTCACACTTAAGTGCTCACTTCTTGCTCAATCTAGGTTATCTTGATAAACTTGCACACTAAGCATTTAATTATTCATCAGTCAGAGAATTAGTAATCTTGTCTGTGTTGATAAGTCAGAGAATTAGTAATCTTATCTGTGTTGAAAATTCAGACAATTAGTAATCTTGTATGTGCTTTGATAAGTCAGAGAATTAGTAATCTTGTATGTGTTCTGATAAGTCAGAGAATTAGTAATCTTGTATATGCTTTGATAAGTCAGAGAATTAGTAATCTTGTCTATTTTGATAAGTCAGAGAGTTAGTAATCTTGTATGCATTTATAAGTCAGAGAATTGGTAATCTTGACTGTGTTGATAAATCAGAGAACTTGTAATCTTGTCTGTGTTGATAAGTCAGAGAATTAGTAATCTTGTCTGTGTTGATAAGTCAGAGAATTTGTAATATTGTCTGTGTTGATCAAGTAGATAATTAGAAATCTTGTCTGTGTTGAAAGAAGGGGTAAGTGAGCGCTGCATACTGTCACCTGACTTATTTAACTTGTATACTAAAAATATGAGGAATGTTAGAGAAGATGTAGACACAGAATATTACGATGCCATAACAATTACGTCTTACATTCTTCCCGCGCCGTTAAACATCACATACAGTTCGCATAGTTGTTTGCCAAGTTGTCCTGTTCTGGTCGAGTCTTTCAACTTCATCAAGGGATGTTTTGCCCACTGAACTGGCCTCTATTAACAATGTACTCTTTAGAGTTTCACGCGGTTGACCTCTTTTTCTTCGGCCTGTTGCCTTCCACTTGATAGCTTGTTCTGGTATTTTCTGATTGTTTCTTCTCATCACATGGCCTACATATGTCCTTCTTTTTCTGATCAGCCATGAGACAGGTTATTGTTTGCTCATCTGTCTTATCTCTGCGTTGTTCTTGAATTCGTTCTACTTTATAGCAGGTATGTTCCTTATGCATTTGTTTTCAAAAGAGTCTAATTTCTTGTCTGATTCTTTAGTTTATTTCCAGCTTTCGTATGCATAAATGAGAGTGGATATTACATTTGAATTGAATAAACTTAACTTGGTGTTTGTGCTTATAACTTTTGAATTTCATATGTTCTCAAGAGTTTTAAAGGACAATGATGCTTTTGCAATTCTAACTTCCTTCCTGGTGTCACAATCCTGGTCTATGTAGCTGCCAAGGTATGCAGACTGGTTTACTTCATCAACAACTGTTCTTTGTACGTATATTTTTCCTTCTTGATTAATGATAAATTTCATTATTTTTGTTTTGTCTTTGTTAATTTCAAAACCTATCGTTCTAGCCAATGAAGACAAGGATTCTGTTTTTTCCTGCATCGATTTCACACTGCCACTGATAAGAGTTATGTCATCAGCAAAATCAAAATCTTCTGTTTGGGTCCTATGCAATGGAGATAATATACATCCTTGTTTCACTCCTGTTTCAATATGAAACCATTCGCTCATTCCTTTTTCTGTCTTGACTGCACAAACATGTCCGTTGTAGAGATCTCTATGATGTTTACAATTTTAGATGGTATTCCATATGGTCTTAAAATTCTCCACAATGAATCTCTGCGTATGCTATAAAATGTTTTTTTAAGTCTATGAAGTTCAGGATTAATGGTTTCTGTTTTTTCAATATGTTCTTCAAGTATTATTTTTAGAGTAAAGATCTGGTCGAGACAGCTTTTCGAAATCCTGCCTGTTCTTCTTTCATTGCAGTATTCACTACATCCTTAATTATATTCAGACTCACTTTACAGAACACCTTTGACACAACTGATAGTAATGTTACACCTATCCAGTTACTGCAGTCACTAGAGTTGCATGTTTTGGGTATTTTAACAATGATTCCCTTTTTCCATTTAGAAGTGACTTTTTCTTCTTTACAAATTTTGTTAAACATGCTTTGTAGTTGCCTCATGTTGTCACTGTAATAGCTTTTAACATCTCGACTATTATTTCATCTTCACCTGCAGCTATGTTGTTAGCCATTAGATTCACTGCTGTTTTAATTTCATTCAGTGCAACTTCATCTCAGCTTACATTTAGTTGTGGGACTGGTAATTGATTTCAAGATTTATTATTTCATTTGGGTATGGTTGATTAAGTATTTTCATAACAATTGGAGTTTATGAAATACCAGAGATTACATATGCTGATGACACAATATTACTGTCCACAACACAAAAAGGAATTGAAAACTAGTTATGTCAGTCCATAAGGACAGAAAAGAGCAAAACTACTGTCTTAATGCGAAGAAAACTAAATTGATGACAATAGACAAAACAAATAAGGCAGCTGAAATATATATCAGTGAGGAAAAACTGGTATAAGAGGAAGGTTTTGAATATCTTGGATCACTGCTAACTAATAATAGAGATACAATGAGGGAAATTAAAAGGAGGACAGCTATCGCTCTTCAGAAAGTAAAACAACTAAAGAAGCTGTGGAGAGGAACAGACAGAACCTCAAAAATAAGATTTTTAAGGGCATGCATCTTTCCCATCGCAGTATATGCCTGTGAGACCTGGACACTTAACAAAACAGCTGAGATACACATAAATGGATGCGAATGTAAATGCTACAGAAGAGTTCTTCAAATATCATGGATACAAAAAGAACAAATATATCCATACTACAAGAACTCAATATTGAAGAAGGCTAGCTAGTAAAGAGTATTAAACAAAGAAATCTTAAATATTATTGAAACATTAAACGTCATAGTAATCTAGAGAAGACCGTCTTGGAAGGGTACACAAATGAAAAAAGAAAGAGAGAAAGACCACTGTTGCAAGAAATCGTTGATGATCTGCAAATGGACACATCAGCAGCAGGCCATCTTGCTCACAACTGAGAGGCCTACAGGAGAGCTGTTAGGGAGCCAAAGTTCCGAAAGGGACATGTAAATGACTGAATATCTGTGTTGATAAGTAAGAGAATTAGTAGTCTTGTCTGTAGTGATCATTCAGAGAATTAGTAGCCTTGTCTGTGTTGATAATTCAGAGAATTAGTAGTCTTGTCTGTATTGATAATTCAGAGAATTAGTAGTCTTGTCTGTGTTGATAATTCAGAGAATTAGTAGTCTTGTCTGTATTGATAATTCAGAGAATTAGTAGTCTTGTCTGTGTTGATAATTCAGAGATTTAGTAGTCTTGTCTGTGTTGATAAGTCAGAGAATTAGTAGTCTTAACTGTGTTGATAAGTCAAAGAATTAGTAGTTTTGTCTGTGTTGATAAGTTAGACAGTAAATGTGTCTGTGTTGATAATTCAGAGAATTAGTAGTCTTGTCTGTATTGATAATTCAGAGAATTAGTAGTCTTGTCTGTGTTGATAATTCAGAGAATTAGTAGTCTTGTCTGTGTTGATAATTCAGAGATTTAGTAGTCTTGTCTGTGTTGATAAGTCAGAGAATTAGTAGTCTTAACTGTGTTGATAAGTCAAAGAATTAGTAGTTTTGTCTGTGTTGATAAGTTAGACAGTAAATGTGTCTGTGTTGATAATTCAGAGAATTAGTAGTCTTGTCTGTGTTGATAAGTCAGAAAATTAGTAGTCTTGACTGAGTTGATAAGTCAGAGAATTAGTAGTCTTGTCAGTGTTGATAAGTCAGAGAATTAGTAATCTTGTCAGTGTTAATAAGTCAGAGAATTAGTAATCTTGCAGGTGTTGATAAGTCAGAGAATTAGTAATCTTGTCAGTGTTGATAAGTCAGAGAATTAGTAATCTTGTCTGTGCTGACCAGTCAAAGAGTTAGTGATCTCATCTCTATTAATAAGTTAGAGAATTAGTATTCTTTTCTGTGTTAATAAGTGATAGTATTAGCCATTATGTCTGTATTTTTAAGTCAGAGAATTAGTAATCATGTCTGTCTGTTGATCAATCATTGTATTAATCTTGTCCGTGTCGAGATCAGTCAGAGATTTGGTAAAGTCTGTCTTGTGGTCAGTCACGGGCTTAATACAGTTGTCTGTCTGTTTATCAGGCCGTTTCATTTCATTCATTTGCATGTCCCTTGCGGAACTTTGCCTCCCAAACAGCACTCCTGTAGGCCTCTCGGTTGTGAGCAAGATGGCCTGCTGCTGTTGCATCCATTTCCAGATCGTCAACGATGTCTTGCAGCCATCTTCGTCTTGGTCTTCCTCTTTTTCTTTTTCCCATTATGTATCCTTCCAATACGGTCTTCTCTAAATTATCATGACGTTTAATGTGTCCAAAATATTTAAGTTTTCTCTCTTTAATCCTCTTTACTAGCCAGACCTCTTCAATATTAAGCTCTTGTAGTATGGATATATTTGTTCTTATTTGTGTCCACGATATTTGGAGAACTCTTCTGTAGCATTTACATTCAAAGGCATTTATGTGTTTCTCAGCTGTTTTGTTAAGTGTCCAGGTCTCACAGGCATATGTTGCTATGGGAAAGATGCATGCCCTTAAAAATCTTATTATCAGGCTGTAGATTCAACAAAACTGTGTAGTAGAGTTTGGGTCCTGTGTTTGTGTATTTTTCTCAAATATTTTCACGAAGACCATAGCACGTGCTTCGGAGGAAGGAGGGAGCAGAACGTTTACTGAAACAAAGAAGAAGAAGAGAAGAAACAAAGAAGAAGAAGACAAGAAACAAAGAAGAAGAAGAGAAGAAGGAAAGAAGAAGAAGACAAGAAACAAAGAAGAAGAAGAGAAGAAGGAAAGAAGAAGAAGACAAGAAACAAAGAAGAAGAAGAGAAGAAGGAAAGAAGAAGAAAAGAAACAAAGAAGAAGAAGACAAGAAACAAAGAAGAAGAAGAGAAGAAACAAAGAAGAAGAAGACAAGAAACAAAAATAGGTATAGATTAAAATATTAAAAAATTTTAAAAAACGAAAGAGCATAAAGATAGAATAGTTTTGTGTGGGATAATCTTGATACAAGTCTCCATCTGTTCGCCCGATGCTTCTGACATCAAGCCGGGCTTCATGCTTTAGAAATATCAGTGAAGAAACAAACAAACAAACAACAGTGATAATCTAAGGTCTGATGAAATAAATCACCTGCGATATACCGAAAGTGCATACACATTCAGACAATTAAGTAATGAAACTGATTTTATTATGGAATCGAAAAAAAAAACGCCATCTATGAAGCAAAGCATGGAATCCAAAATTGGCAACCTTCATCTATGATCTGGTAACTTTTCGTCGCAGCCAGATAAGCAGATGACAAACAAGCCGCCATTTATTTGACCTAGTCAGAGGTGCATTGTTACGTAATCAGCATGGAGCAAAACAACTAGCATTAAATTATGTTTAAAACTCGGAAAAAGTGCCATTGAGACAGTTGAATTGACGCGACAAATTTGTGGGGATAATTGTTTATTTCGTGCACAGATTGTCATTGCCAAAGTTTATTTCTTTCATTATTTTGAAGCGCCTATTGAAAAGGATTCTCCAAGTCCGACCCGAATATTCAACACCTGGCAGCTTTTTCCTTCTTCATGATAATGCACCGGCTCACCGGGCGCTAGTTGTACAGGAATTTTTGGCACAAAAACAAGTGTGTGTTCTCAACCATCCACCTGTTCCCCAGATTTTTCTCTGTGCGGCTATTTTCTATTCTCAAAATTAAATTAACGATATTGAAGATATCCAAAGGGCCGTAACATCGAGTTTAAGGGCCATACCAACCGAAGAACTGCAGAGGTCGTTCCAGTGTGTATTAGATCGTGCCACTCGCTGTATCAATGCACAAGGAGCTTACTTTAAATACAATACAGGTTATATATTCAACTGTTGTTTATTTGATTTTTATGTAATTAGTCTGATTACTTAATTGTCGGACCTTGTATAAAAAGATAAAGTATATGGGTATGCAAGTTTGTTAGTAACATACACACTGTAAAGCTCTTTTGTTATGTTATACACAGATAAATGCTTTAAATATTTTAACCATAGCTTTAGACTGCACCCATAGAAGCATTTATCGTGAAGGTAACCGTTGTCTAATGATATCACCGTTTTTGCAGGCCGTGACTGGGCAACTTTGTACGGGAGATTATAATTAAAGGAAACAAAATTCAAATGAAACAGACTAAATGAAGTATTTGTCACGTGTGAGGTCACGTGTGAGGTTAAGACCAGTCGCCGGGGGAAGGCTGACAGAGCAGGGGCCACTTATTTGTCATAGACCCACTTACACAGAGATTTGTCATAGACCCACTTACATAGAGATTTCTCATAGACCCACTTACATAGAGATTTGTCATAGACCCACTTACATAGAGATTTGTCATAAACCCACTTACATAGAGATTTGTCATAGACCCACTTATATAGAGATTTGTCATAAACCCACTTACATAGAGATTTGTCATAGACCCACTTACACAGAGATTTGTCATAGACCCACTTACATAGAGATTTGTCATAGACCCACTTACATAGAGATTTGTCATAGACCCACTTACACAGAGATTTGTCATAGACCCACTTACACAGAGATTTCTCATAGACCCACTTACATAGAGATTTGTCATAGACCCACTTACATAGAGATTTGTCATAAACCCACTTACATAGAGATTTGTCATAGACCCACTTATATAGAGATTTGTCATAGACCCACTTACATAGAGATTTGTCATAGACCCACTTACATAGAGATTTGTCATAGACCCACTTACACAGAGATTTGTCATAGACCCACTTACATAGAGATTTGTCATAAACCCACTTACATAGAGATTTGTCATAGACCCACTTACATAGAGATTTGTCATAAACCCACTTACATAGAGATTTGTCATAGACCCACTTACATAGACATTTGTCATAGATCCACTTACACAGAGATTTGTCATAGATCCACTTAAATAGAGATTTGTCATAGACCCACTTACACAGAGATTTGTCACAGACCCACTTACATAGAGATTTGTCATAGACCCACTTACATAGAGATTTGTCATAGACCCACTTACATAAAGATTTGTCATAGACCCACTTACATAGAGATTTGTCATAGACCCACTTACACAGAGATTTATCATAGACCCACTTACACAGAGATTTATCATAGACCCACTTACATAGAGATTTGTCATAGACCCACTTACACAGAGATTTATCATAGACCCACTTACACAGAGATTTATCATAGACCCACTTACACAGAGATTTGTCATAGACCCACTTACACAGAGATTTATCATAGACCCACTTACACAGAGATTTGTCATAGACCCACTTACATAGACTAACCGGATGATACGCTCTGAGGAAGAAAACATTAAAGTCAACCAGGCAGAATAAGTTGATGTAGATGATGGGAAGTTAACACCATTATTAAAAGAATATAGAAGACAAAGAAACAATTATTAAAAGAATATAGAAGACAAAGAAACAATTATTAAAAGAATATAGAAGACAAAGAAACAATTATTAAAAGAATATAGAAGACAAAGAAACAATTATTAAAAGAATATAGAAGACAAAGAAACAATTATCAAAGAATATAGAAGACAAAGAAACAATTATTAAAAGAACGTAGAAGACAAAGAAACAATTATTAAAAGAACATAGAAGATACATAAACAATTATTAAAGGAACATAGAAGACAAAACAAAACAAATCAGTAACGAAATCCAGAAATCAATGACAAACTTCAGATGTCAAGGTTAGTTTTGGCATACTTGTAAGTACGATATCATAAAACTATAACAAGAAATATACATAAATCCACTGCAAGAAAGCTGTGATAAGAAAATGTTAAAACTGTTTAAAATAAAGGTATGCACAGTTTTATTAGTTAACTAGCACACAGGTGTAACGTTTCGGTTTACATATTAACCATACATAAACATACAGGACAAAAAAAGATAGGGAAGGAAGACAAGATATAGATTAACATGAAAGATATAACACAAATAGCAATGAAAGAAAAAATACACAAAAAGGGAGCACTTAGTTGTAACGTATAAGAAGCTGTTTCAGGGAGTGCGTGTGGTAGAATATTGTGAATACTTAAATGAAGACAGGGTGTGTGACAGATTGGTGCTAAAAAGGAGGTGCAAAAAGAAAGAGAAAGAGAGAGCGACATGGGAGGGGAGGGGGTGCAATGGTAACGAAGCTGAGAAAAGGGTGGGTGGAACAGACGAATGTGGGTGAGACAGAGGGTTTGTAGTCTATTACAGTGAGGGGGCTCTGGAATATCAGTTCCAGGTGAGGAAAGAATAGAACTTAGAGAGGGAATGTTCCAGGTGAGGAAAGAATAGAACTTAGAGAGGGAATATCAGTTATAGGTGATGAAAGAATAGAACTTAGAGAGGGAATATGCATGCAGGAAACTCTCTACTGTAGAGACCGCAACAACAACACAACTCCTTCAGATCATAAGCGGAAGTACCCCTCCCCCCACCTCCTCAGACAAGTGTTTCGGCCCTATTAAACTCCTGACACTCTGAAGAGGGGGGGGTGGGCCCCTCTGGGTCATGACTCCCAGAGGTCTTGTGAGGTGTTGCTTTATTCGTCCCGGGATTGAGTTGGCACTGCCTGCACTTTGAAGTGCGTCTTTAGCGATTTAGCCACGGAGGACTGGTATTGGCCGCGACAAACGAAACCATTTATGTTCTAAATGCTTGTTTCTCATACTCCACAGACAGCGTGAGGCCTTACAGGTGAGGAAAGAGTAGAACTTAGTTGAAAGGGAATATAAGTCACAAGTGAGGAAAGAGAAGAACTTATAGATGGAATATAAGTTACAGATGAGAAAAGAGTAGAAGTTACTTGAGAGGGAATATAAGTTGCAGATGAGGAAAGAGTAGAACTTAGTTGAAAGGGAATATAAGTTACAGGTGAGGAAAGAGTAGAACTTAGTTGAAAGGGAATATAAGTTGCAGATGAGGAAAGAGTAGAACTTATTTGAAAGGGAATATAAGTTACAGGTGAGGAAAGAGTAGAACTTAGTTGAAAGGGAATATAAGTTGCAGATGAGGAAAGAGTAGAACTTATTTGAAAGGTAATATACGTTCATCATCATCATCAGCATCATCATCATCATCATCATCATCAACATCATCATCATCATCATCAGGTGCCGTGCCGACTGACGTTGGCTATTATGCTTCTCCATAGTACACGATCCTTCATGCGGGCCATCAGCTCAGTTGGTGATCTCCTCTCAAACTGTCCCGTCAGACTGTCCAGTATAATTTATTTTGGTCTTCCTCTTGATCTTTTTCCTTCTATTTTTCCTGTTGTTATAATATTTTCATGTCCCCTCTTCTCATTTCATGTCCTATGGAAGTACATTGTCTCTCTCTTATTATCTTTTTGACAAGATTTTTTTTGTCTCCAGCTCTTATCATACATTCTCCATTAGCTATTTTTGCTGTCCAGGGGATTCGCAACATTCTTCTAATAAACCACATTTCTGCTGCTTCAATGATTTTTGTGCAGACCTGCCTATTGTCCATGATTCACTTCCATATAACACGATAGGTTCAATATGGCATTTTAGGGCTCGTTTTCTAGCATTCATTGATAAGAATGTGTTGGATAATATGTTTCTCATTCTCTGAAATGCAGTCTTTGCTTGGCCTATTCTGTTCCTAATTTCTGTTCTGCATTTCCCATCTGAAGTTATTACTGCTCCAAGGTATTTGAATTTCTGCACCTGCTTTAGAATAGTTCAGTTTAATTTTATACTGCATGCTGGTGGATTCTGTTTCTTAGATATAATCATAGTCTCTGTCTTTTTGATGTTCAAAGTAAGGCCTTTCTGTTCACTTTCTTTGGCAACTTTATCCAAGAGATTTTGCAGGTCTTGTTGGTTCTCAGCTATCAGTACTGTGTCGTCAGCATACCGAAGGTTATTAATATTGTATCCTCCAATTGTTATGCCTGGTTCTGTGATAATCGTTCTTAGAATATTCTCGCTGAACAGAGAAAAAAGGTCTAGAGATAGTACACATCCTTGTCGCACCCCTTGTTTTATAGGTTGATATTTTCCAATTCTATTTTCAACTCGAAGTGCTGCTTCTTGCTGCCAGTATAGATGTTTTACAATCCTCAGGTCTTTGCCGTCTATACTGATGTCTTCAAGCATTTTAATAATTTCATTATGTTTCACCTTGTCTAATGCCTTGGTGTAATCAATGAAGCATAAGTAAAGATCTTTCTGTGCTTCTAAAGCTCTTTCTGATAGTGTTCTTAAAGCATAAATGGCATTGTGTGTTCCCTTTCCTTCAACAAATCCAAACTGTTCATCTGCTATTTCCATTTTTATCTTTTTCCTTGTTCTTCTCATAATTATTCTCAGAAGTAGCTTTGTTATGTGACATGAGAGGCTGATGGCCCGTTGGTCGTCACATTCCTTTGCACCTGGTTTCTTTGGTAGTGCTATAAACGTGGATTTAATCAGGTCACTGGGAATATAACCACTGTTGTAAATGTCATTCAGTAACTTAGTTATTATTTTTATTCCTGTCTCCTCTAGTGCCTCTATTTCTTCTACTGTTATATTATCAGGCCCAGTCGCTTTTCCTTTCTTCATGTGTTTGATGGCATCTATGATTTCATCTTCAAGTATTGGTGGTCCATCACAGTTTTCAGTATCTGGTGTTAATTCTGGTCTTTCTCCTCCATATAGCTCACCGATATACTCTGTCCACCTGTCCACAATGTCTTCTTTCCCCATTAACATTTTACCTTCTTTTGATTTCAGGCATCCTGTGGTATATTTTGTTTTCCTGCCTGTGAGTTCACTAAATCGTTTGTGCATGTTTTTGTTGTCTTTATTATGAGAGTCCTCTGTTTGTCTGCACTGTTCATTTAACCACACTTCTTTTGCTTCTCTGCATTTGCGTCTTATTTCTTTATTTATCTTGCTATATTTTTCCTCGTTATTTTTACTCCTCCTCCTCTTGTCCATCAGTCTTAAGATGTCGTCTGTCATCCATTTATTTTTAGGGGCTTCTTTTTTTCGGTAGTATTATCTCCTTAAAAGTTTGGTGGATAGAATCTCTTAACATTGCCCATTGTTCATCTATACTATTTATCTTTGCTACTGCATGGTATCTATTTGTTATAATAACTATGTGTTATTCTTGTAGTTTTGGTCATTTTTATGGAATTCTGTATTCAGTTTGATGTTTCTCATTTTTCTACAAGCTTTCTTTAGCTTTATTCTAATTTTTCCACAGAGTGGTGGGTCTTTGTCACTATTGCAGTCAGCTCCTGGCATGGTTTTTGTTGTCAGTAATGCATTCCAGAATCGTTTGTTGGTTAATATGTAGTCTATCTGGTTAAAAGTCTTTTTGTCTGGGCTGCACCATGTTGCCAGTCTTCGAGGATGTTGTTTAAACCAGGTGTTTCCTACAACCATGCCGTGTATTCTTGCCCATTCAATTAATTTACAATCTCTGTCATTCCTCTCCCCTAGTCCATAGTCACCAACGATGTCTGAAGTTCTTCCTTTACCAACTTTGGCATTAAAATCTCCCATGACTATGGTAACTTCGTGTAACTTTGTGTATTTTAGTGCTGTCTCTATGTTATTATAAAATAGCTGTATATCTTCTTCAGAACTTTCAGATGTTGGAGTGTACACTTGTATAATATTTATGTTTATTGGTCATCCTTTCAGTTGGGCTAGCAGGACTCGGTCTAAGATGTTCAAATATCCTACAGTTGTCCCTGCTGTTTGTTCGTCAAATATTATTCCTACTCCTCGTTCATGTTTCTCACATATAAGTTACAGGTGAGGAAAGAGTAAAACTTGGTTGAAAGGGAATATAAGTTACAGGAGAGGAAAGAGTAGAACTTAGTTGAAAGAGAATATAAGTTACAGATGAAGAAAGAGTAGAAGTTAGTTGAAAGAGAATATAAGTTACAGGTGAGGAAAGAGTAGAAGTTAGTTGAAAGAGAATATAAGTTACAGGTGAGGAAAGAGTAGAACTTAGTTTAAAGAGAATATAAGTTAACGTAAGGAAACGGTAGGATCAGACTCACAAAAAGAGAAAGAGAGAAGAAAATGGGCAGAAACAAGAATGGCAGAATGTAAAATGATCACTTATAAATGAAGAACATACAGTCAGTCAGTCATTTGCATGTCCCTTGCTTAACTTTGCCTCCCTAACAGCTCTCCTGTAGGCTTCTCGGTTGTGAGCAAGATGGCCTTCTGCTGATGCATCCATTTGCAGATCATCAACATTGTCTTGCAGCCATCTTCGCCTTGGTCTTTCTCTCTTTCTTGTTCCTATTATGTATACTTCCAAAATAGTCTTCTCTAAATTCTCATGACGTTTAATGTGTCCAAAATATTTAAGTTTTCTCTCTTTAATCCTCTTTACTAGCCATCCTTCTTCAATATTAAGCTCTTGTAGTATAGATATATTTGTTCTTTTTTGTGTCCATGATATTTGAAGAACTCTTCTGTAGCATTTACATTCAAAGGCATTTATGTGTTTCTCAGCTGTTTTGTTAAGTGTCCAGGTCTCACGGGCATATATCTTCTCATATTGTTGCGATGGGAAAGATGCATGACCTTAAAAATGAAGGGCAGAATGTCAGACGGGCCTGCGTGCCCAATTCTTAACCCTTTTGAAATAAAGATCAATCAATCTCCACAGATTCTTTAATTGTTTTACTTTTTTAAGAGCGATAGATGTCCTCTTTTTAATTTCCCTCTTTGTATCTCCACTATTAGTTAGCAGTGATCCAAGATATTCAAAACTCTTCACTTCTTCCAATTGTTCCTCATTGATACATATTTCAGCTGCCTTATTTGTTTTGTCAGTTGTCATTCATTTAGATTTCTGTGTATTAAGATAGATGTTTTGCTCTTCGCTGTTCTTACGGACTGACATAATTAGTTTTTCCATTCCTTTTTGTGTTGTGGATAGTAGTACTGTGTCATCAGCATATCTAATCTCTGGTATTTCATAACCTCCAATTGTTATGGCATCGTAATACTCTTTGTCTACATCTTCTCCAACATTCCTCGTTATATTTTCAGTATATAAGTTAAATAAGAAAGGTGACAATATGCACCCCTGACTAATCCCTTGTTTTATATCAAACCAAGTTTTTGTTTCACCATTTATTCTTACTGCTGCTTGTTGGTCTAGATACTGCAATGATGTTAATTGTATCAAATACGATGGAAATCTCATTTGTCCCATTATTTCCCAGTTTCGGTGGTGCACACAATCAAATTACTTAACTCATGCCTTATGCAGGAAACTCTCCACCGTAGAGAGCGGAACAACAACACAACTACTTCAGATCATCAGAGGAAGTACCCCCCCCCCTCAGACAAGTGTTTCGGCTCTTTAAATTCCTGACACTCTGAATGGGGGGGGGGGGGGGGTTGAGCCCCTCTGGGTCATGACTCCCAGAGGTCTTGTGAGTTGTTGCTTTTTTCCCGATCCTGGGATCGAACCCATGATCTTCCAGTTGGCACTGCACTTTTTGAAGTGCATCTTTAGCGATTTAGCTACGGAGGACTGCTATTGGTTGTGGCAAATGAAATTACTTATGTTCCCAATGCTTGTTTCCCATACTCCACAGCCAGCATGAGGCCTTTTCTGCTGTTTCTGAAAGGCTTCTCAATGCCCTTGCTCTTGCTTGTCCCTTTATGCCCAGTTGCTTACATAGGTCATATGCTGATGTTGCTACGAATCCTCTTGCTCCCACTTTTACAGCTATCACTTTTGCCCTGATTCCTGCCCCCTGCCTCTGTTGCTTGACCAGATCATTGTACTTCTCCAATTTGAATAAATGCTGCTCCTCTATTCTAGTTTCGTATGGGACCGTAAGCTTGATCATTATTAATTCCTGTTTTTCTGTGGAGTACACTACAATGTCCGGTCGCATTCCTGTGTTCTTGATGGCAGTCGGGTATTCTCTTCTTTCTGGAAGGTCCGCTGTCACTTCCCAGTCATTTGTACCATCTAGCAGTGATGGTAAGGGAATGTCCCTGATTTCAATATTTGATGTACCAGCACCTATGAAGTATTTAGGTGGGACCTCAACTCTTTTGCTGTTATTTGCTTTATCGTTTGCCATGTCTACGATGGCTACTAGTTCCTCCAACACTCTGTTATGCCGCCAGGTGTACCGTCATTGCCCTAAAGACACTCTACATGCTGACAGCACATGTTCCAATGTTTGCCTTTCATTGCAGAGAGGGCACTTTGTATCTTCTGATACACTCCATTTGTATAGGTTGGAGCCTGTAGGCAGAAGGTCATAAGTAGCTCTGATGATGAAGCTGAGCCTCAAGGGTGCCATTTTCCAGATGTCATTCCATGTTAGTGATCTCTGCAGGACTTCCTCCCGTGGTGTCCATTGCCCTTGTTGTGATTGTTGGATTGCTCTCTGGACCCGCTTGTCATCCTCTGAATTCCTTACTTCGCTGATGATCATATCCCTTCTTTCCTTGCAGGAGGCCTTTGACCACCATTTGATTTCGCCATGACCAAATCCCTTTCTGTTGGTCTGGGTGTACCTTATTACTTCTTTCAGCTCCTGCGTTTCCCTGGCTGTGGTCACTTCCTCACCTACTTTCCATTTTCATCCAGTTTTAAGTGTTGGCTGCACTTCTCGTACCACTGGATCTGTAGATTCTTCTAGCATCATTGCAAGCCTGGTCTTTCTTACCTTGTATTCTTCGACCACAGATATGACTGGTAGCTGCAGTTTGCTCTTCTTGCAGTACAGTGCTACATCAGTTAATCCTGGTGGTACGCCCAGCCACATTTTTATGGATTTATTTATCTTTCTTTCGACTGCCTCTACTGTGCTGGTACTTACTTCGTAAATGAGTAGTGGCCACATCAGTTATGGAATCAGCATGAACTGGAGGCACCATATTTTGAACTTACCCAGTAGCTTGCTTTTGTCTATGATGTTCAGTCCATTCTGTGCCATTTCTATGACCTGCTTCACCGCTTTTGAGTCTTTCATGGAAGCATTATATACTCTGCCAAGGCTCTTCACTGGCTCTTCCCCTACAGTTGAGATTATTTGATTTGCCACTGTGTACGATCTTTCTGTCACCTTCCCCTTTATGAATGACAGACGTCTTGACTTCTTTGGCTTGAAGCTCATGCGGCACCATATGATAAGGCTGACCAAACGCTCTAACATCTTTCGTGCCTGTGCTTCACTGCGTGTTATTACTGTTGTGTCATCCATGAATGCTTTTAGTGTTGGCATGTGACATCCGTTTCTGAACCTTGGGCCTTCTGCTGCTCCTTCTGCTGCTCTCAGGATTACTTGCATGGCTAGTACGAACAGTATGGGAGATATTGTACAGCCCATTGCAATTCCTACCTGGAGCTCGATCCATCTTGTAATATATCCTGATGTTCCAAAACCTCACGAGGAACCCTCATGATAAAAGATAATTATATATTCACATTAAATTCTCTGCATTTCTCTATTATTAATCTTATATTGAATATATGATCTCTTGATCCTCTTCCTTGCCTGAAACCAGTTTGGACCATATTGGCTTCTTCTTCTATTTTCTTACGAAGTCTACCCATTATGATCTTTAATAGAATTTTACTGGCATGACTAATCAGGGCAACAGTTCTGTAGGTTGTGCATAATTTCAGGTTACCATTTTTTGGCAGTGGTATGAATGCAGTTCTTTTCTATTCTTTTGGCCAAATACCTGAATGCCATATCTTTTTACATAGTGCATGATAGATTGTTGCACATTCCTTTCCTCCTGCTTTAATAAGTTCAGCTGTTATCTCATCACATCCTGGTGATTTACCATTTTTCAGATTCTTTATTGCCCATAAAACTTCTTCTATTGTCGGTTCGGGTTCTTTCTCCTCCAATAATAATTCACACTGTAGATTTCTGGTTTCACAGTCAGTTGTTTCATACATTCCTCTTGGATGTTCCTTCTAATCTTTCTAGAATTTCATCTGTCTCGGTCAAGGTCTTTCTCATCTCGTCACAAATTACATTTAGATTAGGAGTGACACTTCTTGTTAATGTATGAAGAACATACAACAATCCTATATTTCAGCAAACGCCCCTCTCAATGATTACTTACAAAAACAACAAAATTGATAAAAAAAAGTAAAAACTAAATGGAAAACTAAAAACTTCTTTTTTTAAAATTGTTGTTATTGCCCTTGCAAGAAAGAGGAGCATAAAATGTGAAAGGATAGACTTTATTAAGAGTCGGAACTGTCTGCCAACTTTCCTCAATTTTTCTATTTCTTTGTAAGAGTAGAAACTGTCTCTCCTCTGTCCTCAATCTCTCTTTCTCTTTTTAAGAGTAGAAGCTGTCTGTCCACTTTTCTCACTATTTCTCACTATTTCTGTCTCTCTGTAAAAGAGAAGCACACATCTTCTTTCATTTCTAGTGCTGGTTTTGGTCCAGTCATCCTTTCTCTTTTCCAACCCAGCTTAACTGCCTGGAGCAAACATCATGGACAGCTGATGATAAAGGTGTCTAGAGCAGACATCATGGACAGCTGATGATAAAGTTGTCTATAGCAGACATCATGGACAGCCGATGATAAAGATATCTAGAGCAGACATCATGGACAGCCGATGATAAAGATATCTAGAGCAGACATCATGGACAGCTGATGATAAAGATATCTAGAGCAGACATCATGGACAGCTGATGATAAAGATATCTAGAGCAGACATCATGGACAGCTGATGATAAAGATATCTAGAGCAGACATCATGGACAGCTGATGATAAAGATATCTAGAGCAGACATCATGGACAGCTGATGATAAAGATATCTAGAGCAGACATCATGGACAGCTGATGATAAAGACATCTAGAGCAGACATCATGGACAGCTGATGATAAGATATCTAGAGCAGACATCATGGACAGCTGATGATAAAGTTGTCTAGCACAGACATCGTGGACAGCTGATGATAATGTTGTCTACAGCAGACATCATGGACAGCGAATGATAATGTTATCTGGAGTAGATAACGTGTAAAGCTGATGATAAAGTTGTCCATCGCAGACATCATGGACAGATTAAGCTAAAGTTGTCTAGAGCAGACGTCATGGACAGCTGATGATAAAGCCGGACTCAGAATGGTAGCTCTGATGGCTGAAAATGGCTGAATATGGACAAGAACATGGACAAGAAAATGAACAAACACATGGACAAAAACAATAGTAACAATACAGGGGTGTGGAAAACCAAAAACAAGAATATGTTGCAACAAGGCATCATAACTGAGATAAATTATCAGAGACACACTTGGTAGTACTGAGATAAATTAGTAGAAACGAACTTGGTTGTACTGAGATAAATTAGTAGAGATGGATGTGCTGAGATAAAGTAGCAGAGATGGATGTGCTGAGATAAAGTAGCAGAGACGAATGTGCTGAGATAAAGTAGCAGAGATGGATGTGCTGAGATAAAGTAGCAGAGACGAACGTACTGAGATAAAGTAGCAGAGACGAACGTACTGAGATAAAGTAGCAGAGATGGATGTGCAGAGATAAATTAGTAGAGATGGATGTGCAGAGATAAATTAGCAGATACGATTATACTGAGATAAAATAGTAGAGATGTTTGTAATGAGATAAAAAAGTAGATACGGTTGTCCTAAGATAAAATAATAGAGCCTGTTGTACTGAGATAAATTAGTAGAGACGGTTGTGCTGAGATAGAAAAAAGTAGAGACTGTTGAAGTGAGATAAATTAGTAGAGACGTTTATACTGATATAAATTAGTAGAGACGGTTATACTGAAATAATTTAGTAGAGACGGTTATACTGAGATAAATTAGTAGAGACGTTTATACTGAGATAAATTAGTAGAGACGTTTATAGGAGATAAATTAGTAGAGACGGTTATACTGAGATAAATTAGTAGAGACGTTTATACTGAGATAAATTAGTAGAGACGTTTATACTGAGATAAATTAGTAGAGACGATTATACTGATCTAAATTAATTGACCTGTTTGGGTTGAGATAAATTTTTAGAGACTGTTTTACTGAGATTGATTGATTGATTGATTGACTGATCTTTATTTCAAAAGGGTTAAGAATTGAGCACGCAGGCCAGTCTGACATTCTGCCCTTGAGATAAAATAGTAGAGACGGTTTTGCTGAGATAAATTAGTAGAGACTTTTGTACTGAGATAAATTAGTAGAGACTTTTGTACTGAGATAAATTAATAGAGACTTTTGTACTGAGATAAAATAGTACAGACGTTTGTAAAGAGATAACTTAGTAGAGACTTTTGTACTGAGATAAATTAGTAGAGACGTTTGTACTGAGATAAATTAGTAGAGACTTTTGTACTGAGATAAATTAGTAGAGACTTTTGTACTGAGATAAATTAACAGAGACTTTTGTACTGAGATAAATTAGTAGAGAATGCTGTACTGAGATAAATTAGTAGAGACTGCTTTACTGAGATAAATTAGTAGAGACTTTTGTACTGAGAATGAATGAATGAATGAATAATCTTTATTTTTCAAGGGTAAAGAATTGGGCACGTAGGCCTGTCTTACATTCTGCCCTTCATCACTCCATCTTTCATTCTTCCCACACAATTGATTTAGTACAAATATACAAATTAAATTAGGAAAAAACATATCAAAAGAGTTAAGATTTAACTACTACATTCAAATTAAAAGCGAAGAAGTAATTAACCTAATAAAATAGCACTCACGCACACATACATACGCAGACATATACATAAACAAAAATACATTGTAAATACAGATCTTCTAACATATGTGTTTTTAACAGACATTAAATAATTTCTAACAATATCTAACAAGTTGCTTTCTAACTATGTCATTTTAGTACTTGATGGTTGGCGAGTCACGTGTTGAGAGAGTGCTGGTTATTTTATGGAGGCATATAATTACAAGCAAGTAAATAATGAAACAGGTTTGAGTTAAAGGATGAAGTATTACCAATGGCTTTTAGATGGTAGGGGAGGGTGTTCCAGAGCTGTACTGCAGAGTATGCAAGGCTTTTCTTGTACAGATCAATCCTGGGTTTAGGAAGAAGACAGTTTTTTAAACGATGGCTATGTTTAGTGTTATACGTAAACAGTGACCACAAGTAAGGCGGAGCATTGTGCGGCAGAATTCTGTGAACAAACTTAACTTTCTTAAAAATGATTCTATATTTGAGGGGTAGAATTTTGAGTAGTTTGTGCTGATCTATAGTCTGTACTGGGTGTTTGTCACAAATAAGATTTAATGCTCGCTTGTGAAGTGAGTGGAGCCTTTGTGTGTTTGAGACTGAGCATCCATCCCAGATTATGGAACAGTAATCTAAGTATGTTTGTATGTGTGATATGTAGTATATTTTTCTTGTGTCTTTGTCGATAAAGTGTTTAATTTTGGCTAATTGGTACACTTTCTGTGCAATCAAGTTTGTTAGGTTATGTACGTGAGAATTGCAAGTTAAATGCTGATCAATGATAAGTCCTAGGGTTTTATGTTCATGAACATTTTCTATTGCCTTAGTCCCAGCACAAAGCTGTAGTGAAGTTTTTAATGTATTCTGCAGTTTCTGTCTTGTAGTGATGAGCATGGATTTTGTTTTGTTGGTGTTTATGAACATACCATTTTTATTACTCCATTTAATCAAACTGTTTATATTATTTTGGAGCATTGTCTGTAGTTTATTGATGTCATAGTCACTAGTGTAAACAGTATAGTCGTCAACGAAAAGACCACATGAAGAGTTCTTTAAATGTAGTGGTAGGTCGTTAATATAGATAGCAAAGAGAAGACGACCATCAATGGAGCCTTGAGGAATACCAGTATCAACCACAGACAAGCCAGATATTTTGTTTCTAAAGCAAACTACTTGTTTTCTACCTGAGAGAAACGATGTAATAAATTTGGTAAATTTTGCTGAGATAAATTAGGAGAGACTTTTGTACTGAGATAAAACAGTAGAGACTGTTGTACTGAGATAAATTACTAGAGACAATTATACTGAGATAAATTAGTAGTGACAGTTATACTGAGATAAATTAGTAGGGGCCATTATACTGAGATAAATTAGTAAAGACGATTATACTGAGATAAATTAGTAGAGACGATTATACTGAGATAAATTAGTAGTGACTGTTATACTGAGATAAATTAAGAGAGACGGTTATACTGAGATAAATTAGCAGATACGGTTGTGTTGAGACAAATTAGCAGATACGGTTGTGTTGAGACAATTAGCAGAGACGATTGTATTGGGACAAATAAGCAGAGACGGATGTGTTGAGATAGATTAGCAGAGACGGTTGTGTTGAGATAAATTACCAGAGACGACTGTGTTGAGACAAATAAGCAGAGACAGGTGTGTTGAGATAAAATAGCAGAGACGGTTGTGTTGAGACAAATAAGCAGAGATGGTTGTGTTGAGATAAATTAGCAGATATGATTCTGTTGAGATAAATTAGCAGAGACGGACTTGTTTGTGCTTTCCAAATGAGGAAAAAAAGAAAACAAAACCGTACACACACAGAACAAACAATCTAAACTTAATCAGCGCTGAGCAAAACCTGGCATGGCTCACTCAGTGCTACATGTTTTCTAACCCAGTGCTAATGTTTTCTAACTCAGTGCTATATAATGTTTCCTAACACAGTGCTACATAATGTATTCTTACCTAATGCTGCATAATGTTTTCTAACTCAGTGCTACACACTATTTTCTAACTCAGTGCTACATAATGTTTTCTAACTCAGTGCTACATAATATTTTCTCAGTCAGTGCTACATAATGTTTTCTACCTCAGTGCTACATAATGTTTTATAACTCAGTGCTACATAATATTTTCTCAGTCAGTGCTACATAATGTTTTCTCACTCAGTGCTACATAATGTTTTCTCACTCAGTGCTACATAATTTTTTCTAACTCAGTGCTACATAATGTTTTCTCACTCATTGCTACATAATGTTTTCTCACTCATTGCTACATAATGTTTTTTCACTCATTGCTACATAATGTTTTCTAACTCAGTGCTACATAATGTTTTCTCCCCCACTGCTACGGATTGTTTTCTCACCCACTGCTACATAATTTTCTCACTCAATGCTACATAATGTTTTCTCAGTCAGTGCTACATAATGTTTTCTCACCCACTGGTACATAATGTTTTCTTACCCACAGCTATATAATGGCTTTTTTACTTGCTGCTACATAATATTTTCTCAGTCAGTGTTACGTAATGTTTTCTCACTCATTGCTCCATAATGTTTTCTTACTCATTGCTACATAATGTTTTCTCACTCATTGCTACATAATGTTGTCTCACTCATTGCTCCATAATATTCTCTCACTCAGTCCTACATAATGTTTTCTCATTCATTGCTACATAATGTTTTCTCACTCATTGTTACATAATGTTTTCTCACTCATTGCTACATAATGTTTTCTCACTCATTGCTACATAATGTTTTCTCACTCATTGCTACATAATATTTTCTCCCCCACTGCTACGTATTGTATTCTCACCCACTGCTACATAATATTTTCTAACTCAGTGCTACATAATGTTTTCTCAGTCAGTGCTACATAATGTTTTCTCACCCACTGTTACATAATGTTTTCTTACCCACAGCTATATAATGTTTTTTTTTTTTACTGTCTCCTCTAGTGCCTCTATTTCTTCTACTGTTATATTATCAGGCCCAGTCGCTTTTCCTTTCTTCATGTGTTTGATGGCATCTATGATTTCATCTTCAAGTATTGGTGGTCCATCACAGTTTTCAGTATCTGGTGTTAATTCTGGTCTTTCTCCTCCATATAGCTCACCGATATACTCTGTCCACCTGTCCACAATGTCTTCTTTCCCCATTAACATTTTACCTTCTTTTGATTTCAGGCATCCTGTGGTATATTTTGTTTTCCTGCCTGTGAGTTCACTAAATCGTTTGTGCATGTTTTTGTTGTCTTTATTATGAGAGTCCTCTGTTTGTCTGCACTGTTCATTTAACCACACTTCTTTTGCTTCTCTGCATTTGCGTCTTATTTCTTTATTTATCTTGCTATATTTTTCCTCGTTATTTTTACTCCTCCTCCTCTTGTCCATCAGTCTTAAGATGTCGTCTGTCATCCATTTATTTTTAGGGGCTTCTTTTTTTCGGTAGTATTATCTCCTTAAAAGTTTGGTGGATAGAATCTCTTAACATTGCCCATTGTTCATCTATACTATTTATCTTTGCTACTGCATGGTATCTATTTGTTATAATAACTATGTGTTATTCTTGTAGTTTTGGTCATTTTTATGGAATTCTGTATTCAGTTTGATGTTTCTCATTTTTCTACAAGCTTTCTTTAGCTTTATTCTAATTTTTCCACAGAGTGGTGGGTCTTTGTCACTATTGCAGTCAGCTCCTGGCATGGTTTTTGTTGTCAGTAATGCATTCCAGAATCGTTTGTTGGTTAATATGTAGTCTATCTGGTTAAAAGTCTTTTTGTCTGGGCTGCACCATGTTGCCAGTCTTCGAGGATGTTGTTTAAACCAGGTGTTTCCTACAACCATGCCGTGTATTCTTGCCCATTCAATTAATTTACAATCTCTGTCATTCCTCTCCCCTAGTCCATAGTCACCAACGATGTCTGAAGTTCTTCCTTTACCAACTTTGGCATTAAAATCTCCCATGACTATGGTAACTTCGTGTAACTTTGTGTATTTTAGTGCTGTCTCTATGTTATTATAAAATAGCTGTATATCTTCTTCAGAACTTTCAGATGTTGGAGTGTACACTTGTATAATATTTATGTTTATTGGTCATCCTTTCAGTTGGGCTAGCAGGACTCGGTCTAAGATGTTCAAATATCCTACAGTTGTCCCTGCTGTTTGTTCGTCAAATATTATTCCTACTCCTCGTTCATGTTTCTCACATATAAGTTACAGGTGAGGAAAGAGTAAAACTTGGTTGAAAGGGAATATAAGTTACAGGAGAGGAAAGAGTAGAACTTAGTTGAAAGAGAATATAAGTTACAGATGAAGAAAGAGTAGAAGTTAGTTGAAAGAGAATATAAGTTACAGGTGAGGAAAGAGTAGAAGTTAGTTGAAAGAGAATATAAGTTACAGGTGAGGAAAGAGTAGAACTTAGTTTAAAGAGAATATAAGTTAACGTAAGGAAACGGTAGGATCAGACTCACAAAAGAGAAAGAGAGAAGAAAATGGGCAGAAACAAGAATGGCAGAATGTAAAATGATCACTTATAAATGAAGAACATACAGTCAGTCAGTCATTTGCATGTCCCTTGCTTAACTTTGCCTCCCTAACAGCTCTCCTGTAGGCTTCTCGGTTGTGAGCAAGATGGCCTTCTGCTGATGCATCCATTTGCAGATCATCAACATTGTCTTGCAGCCATCTTCGCCTTGGTCTTTCTCTCTTTCTTGTTCCTATTATGTATACTTCCAAAATAGTCTTCTCTAAATTCTCATGACGTTTAATGTGTCCAAAATATTTAAGTTTTCTCTCTTTAATCCTCTTTACTAGCCATCCTTCTTCAATATTAAGCTCTTGTAGTATAGATATATTTGTTCTTTTTTGTGTCCATGATATTTGAAGAACTCTTCTGTTGCATTTACATTCAAAGGCATTTATGTGTTTCTCAGCTGTTTTGTTAAGTGTCCAGGTCTCACGGGCATATATCTTCTCATATTGTTGCGATGGGAAAGATGCATGACCTTAAAAATGAAGGGCAGAATGTCAGACGGGCCTGCGTGCCCAATTCTTAACCCTTTTGAAATAAAGATCAATCAATCTCCACAGATTCTTTAATTGTTTTACTTTTTTAAGAGCGATAGATGTCCTCTTTTTAATTTCCCTCTTTGTATCTCCACTATTAGTTAGCAGTGATCCAAGATATTCAAAACTCTTCACTTCTTCCAATTGTTCCTCATTGATACATATTTCAGCTGCCTTATTTGTTTTGTCAGTTGTCATTCATTTAGATTTCTGTGTATTAAGATAGATGTTTTGCTCTTCGCTGTTCTTACGGACTGACATAATTAGTTTTTCCATTCCTTTTTGTGTTGTGGATAGTAGTACTGTGTCATCAGCATATCTAATCTCTGGTATTTCATAACCTCCAATTGTTATGGCATCGTAATACTCTTTGTCTACATCTTCTCCAACATTCCTCGTTATATTTTCAGTATATAAGTTAAATAAGAAAGGTGACAATATGCACCCCTGACTAATCCCTTGTTTTATATCAAACCAAGTTTTTGTTTCACCATTTATTCTTACTGCTGCTTGTTGGTCTAGATACTGCAATGATGTTAATTGTATCAAATACGATGGAAATCTCATTTGTCCCATTATTTCCCAGTTTCGGTGGTGCACACAATCAAATTACTTAACTCATGCCTTATGCAGGAAACTCTCCACCGTAGAGAGCGGAACAACAACACAACTACTTCAGATCATCAGAGGAAGTACCCCCCCCCCTCAGACAAGTGTTTCGGCTCTTTAAATTCCTGACACTCTGAATGGGGGGGGGGGGGGGGGTTGAGCCCCTCTGGGTCATGACTCCCAGAGGTCTTGTGAGTTGTTGCTTTTTTCCCGATCCTGGGATCGAACCCATGATCTTCCAGTTGGCACTGCACTTTTTGAAGTGCATCTTTAGCGATTTAGCTACGGAGGACTGCTATTGGTTGTGGCAAATGAAATTACTTATGTTCCCAATGCTTGTTTCCCATACTCCACAGCCAGCATGAGGCCTTTTCTGCTGTTTCTGAAAGGCTTCTCAATGCCCTTGCTCTTGCTTGTCCCTTTATGCCCAGTTGCTTACATAGGTCATATGCTGATGTTGCTACGAATCCTCTTGCTCCCACTTTTACAGCTATCACTTTTGCCCTGATTCCTGCCCCCTGCCTCTGTTGCTTGACCAGATCATTGTACTTCTCCAATTTGAATAAATGCTGCTCCTCTATTCTAGTTTCGTATGGGACCGTAAGCTTGATCATTATTAATTCCTGTTTTTCTGTGGAGTACACTACAATGTCCGGTCGCATTCCTGTGTTCTTGATGGCAGTCGGGTATTCTCTTCTTTCTGGAAGGTCCGCTGTCACTTCCCAGTCATTTGTACCATCTAGCAGTGATGGTAAGGGAATGTCCCTGATTTCAATATTTGATGTACCAGCACCTATGAAGTATTTAGGTGGGACCTCAACTCTTTTGCTGTTATTTGCTTTATCGTTTGCCATGTCTACGATGGCTACTAGTTCCTCCAACACTCTGTTATGCCGCCAGGTGTACCGTCATTGCCCTAAAGACACTCTACATGCTGACAGCACATGTTCCAATGTTTGCCTTTCATTGCAGAGAGGGCACTTTGTATCTTCTGATACACTCCATTTGTATAGGTTGGAGCCTGTAGGCAGAAGGTCATAAGTAGCTCTGATGATGAAGCTGAGCCTCAAGGGTGCCATTTTCCAGATGTCATTCCATGTTAGTGATCTCTGCAGGACTTCCTCCCGTGGTGTCCATTGCCCTTGTTGTGATTGTTGGATTGCTCTCTGGACCCGCTTGTCATCCTCTGAATTCCTTACTTCGCTGATGATCATATCCCTTCTTTCCTTGCAGGAGGCCTTTGACCACCATTTGATTTCGCCATGACCAAATCCCTTTCTGTTGGTCTGGGTGTACCTTATTACTTCTTTCAGCTCCTGCGTTTCCCTGGCTGTGGTCACTTCCTCACCTACTTTCCATTTTCATCCAGTTTTAAGTGTTGGCTGCACTTCTCGTACCACTGGATCTGTAGATTCTTCTAGCATCATTGCAAGCCTGGTCTTTCTTACCTTGTATTCTTCGACCACAGATATGACTGGTAGCTGCAGTTTGCTCTTCTTGCAGTACAGTGCTACATCAGTTAATCCTGGTGGTACGCCCAGCCACATTTTTATGGATTTATTTATCTTTCTTTCGACTGCCTCTACTGTGCTGGTACTTACTTCGTAAATGAGTAGTGGCCACATCAGTTATGGAATCAGCATGAACTGGAGGCACCATATTTTGAACTTACCCAGTAGCTTGCTTTTGTCTATGATGTTCAGTCCATTCTGTGCCATTTCTATGACCTGCTTCACCGCTTTTGAGTCTTTCATGGAAGCATTATATACTCTGCCAAGGCTCTTCACTGGCTCTTCCCCTACAGTTGAGATTATTTGATTTGCCACTGTGTACGATCTTTCTGTCACCTTCCCCTTTATGAATGACAGACGTCTTGACTTCTTTGGCTTGAAGCTCATGCGGCACCATATGATAAGGCTGACCAAACGCTCTAACATCTTTCGTGCCTGTGCTTCACTGCGTGTTATTACTGTTGTGTCATCCATGAATGCTTTTAGTGTTGGCATGTGACATCCGTTTCTGAACCTTGGGCCTTCTGCTGCTCCTTCTGCTGCTCTCAGGATTACTTGCATGGCTAGTACGAACAGTATGGGAGATATTGTACAGCCCATTGCAATTCCTACCTGGAGCTCGATCCATCTTGTAATATATCCTGATGTTCCAAAACCTCACGAGGAACCCTCATGATAAAAGATAATTATATATTCACATTAAATTCTCTGCATTTCTCTATTATTAATCTTATATTGAATATATGATCTCTTGATCCTCTTCCTTGCCTGAAACCAGTTTGGACCATATTGGCTTCTTCTTCTATTTTCTTACGAAGTCTACCCATTATGATCTTTAATAGAATTTTACTGGCATGACTAATCAGGGCAACAGTTCTGTAGGTTGTGCATAATTTCAGGTTACCATTTTTTGGCAGTGGTATGAATGCAGTTCTTTTCTATTCTTTTGGCCAAATACCTGAATGCCATATCTTTTTACATAGTGCATGATAGATTGTTGCACATTCCTTTCCTCCTGCTTTAATAAGTTCAGCTGTTATCTCATCACATCCTGGTGATTTACCATTTTTCAGATTCTTTATTGCCCATAAAACTTCTTCTATTGTCGGTTCGGGTTCTTTCTCCTCCAATAATAATTCACACTGTAGATTTCTGGTTTCACAGTCAGTTGTTTCATACATTCCTCTTGGATGTTCCTTCTAATCTTTCTAGAATTTCATCTGTCTCGGTCAAGGTCTTTCTCATCTCGTCACAAATTACATTTAGATTAGGAGTGACACTTCTTGTTAATGTATGAAGAACATACAACAATCCTATATTTCAGCAAACGCCCCTCTCAATGATTACTTACAAAAACAACAAAATTGATAAAAAAAAGTAAAAACTAAATGGAAAACTAAAAACTTCTTTTTTTAAAATTGTTGTTATTGCCCTTGCAAGAAAGAGGAGCATAAAATGTGAAAGGATAGACTTTATTAAGAGTCGGAACTGTCTGCCAACTTTCCTCAATTTTTCTATTTCTTTGTAAGAGTAGAAACTGTCTCTCCTCTGTCCTCAATCTCTCTTTCTCTTTTTAAGAGTAGAAGCTGTCTGTCCACTTTTCTCACTATTTCTCACTATTTCTGTCTCTCTGTAAAAGAGAAGCACACATCTTCTTTCATTTCTAGTGCTGGTTTTGGTCCAGTCATCCTTTCTCTTTTCCAACCCAGCTTAACTGCCTGGAGCAAACATCATGGACAGCTGATGATAAAGGTGTCTAGAGCAGACATCATGGACAGCTGATGATAAAGTTGTCTATAGCAGACATCATGGACAGCCGATGATAAAGATATCTAGAGCAGACATCATGGACAGCCGATGATAAAGATATCTAGAGCAGACATCATGGACAGCTGATGATAAAGATATCTAGAGCAGACATCATGGACAGCTGATGATAAAGATATCTAGAGCAGACATCATGGACAGCTGATGATAAAGATATCTAGAGCAGACATCATGGACAGCTGATGATAAAGATATCTAGAGCAGACATCATGGACAGCTGATGATAAAGATATCTAGAGCAGACATCATGGACAGCTGATGATAAAGACATCTAGAGCAGACATCATGGACAGCTGATGATAAAGATATCTAGAGCAGACATCATGGACAGCTGATGATAAAGTTGTCTAGCACAGACATCGTGGACAGCTGATGATAATGTTGTCTACAGCAGACATCATGGACAGCGAATGATAATGTTATCTGGAGTAGATAACGTGTAAAGCTGATGATAAAGTTGTCCATCGCAGACATCATGGACAGATTAAGCTAAAGTTGTCTAGAGCAGACGTCATGGACAGCTGATGATAAAGCCGGACTCAGAATGGTAGCTCTGATGGCTGAAAATGGCTGAATATGGACAAGAACATGGACAAGAAAATGAACAAACACATGGACAAAAACAATAGTAACAATACAGGGGTGTGGAAAACCAAAAACAAGAATATGTTGCAACAAGGCATCATAACTGAGATAAATTATCAGAGACACACTTGGTAGTACTGAGATAAATTAGTAGAAACGAACTTGGTTGTACTGAGATAAATTAGTAGAGATGGATGTGCTGAGATAAAGTAGCAGAGATGGATGTGCTGAGATAAAGTAGCAGAGACGAATGTGCTGAGATAAAGTAGCAGAGATGGATGTGCTGAGATAAAGTAGCAGAGACGAACGTACTGAGATAAAGTAGCAGAGACGAACGTACTGAGATAAAGTAGCAGAGATGGATGTGCAGAGATAAATTAGTAGAGATGGATGTGCAGAGATAAATTAGCAGATACGATTATACTGAGATAAAATAGTAGAGATGTTTGTAATGAGATAAAAAAGTAGATACGGTTGTCCTAAGATAAAATAATAGAGCCTGTTGTACTGAGATAAATTAGTAGAGACGGTTGTGCTGAGATAGAAAAAAGTAGAGACTGTTGAAGTGAGATAAATTAGTAGAGACGTTTATACTGATATAAATTAGTAGAGACGGTTATACTGAAATAATTTAGTAGAGACGGTTATACTGAGATAAATTAGTAGAGACGTTTATACTGAGATAAATTAGTAGAGACGTTTATAGGAGATAAATTAGTAGAGACGGTTATACTGAGATAAATTAGTAGAGACGTTTATACTGAGATAAATTAGTAGAGACGTTTATACTGAGATAAATTAGTAGAGACGATTATACTGATCTAAATTAATTGACCTGTTTGGGTTGAGATAAATTTTTAGAGACTGTTTTACTGAGATTGATTGATTGATTGATTGACTGATCTTTATTTCAAAAGGGTTAAGAATTGAGCACGCAGGCCAGTCTGACATTCTGCCCTTGAGATAAAATAGTAGAGACGGTTTTGCTGAGATAAATTAGTAGAGACTTTTGTACTGAGATAAATTAGTAGAGACTTTGTACTGAGATAAATTAATAGAGACTTTTGTACTGAGATAAAATAGTACAGACGTTTGTAAAGAGATAACTTAGTAGAGACTTTTGTACTGAGATAAATTAGTAGAGACGTTTGTACTGAGATAAATTAGTAGAGACTTTTGTACTGAGATAAATTAGTAGAGACTTTTGTACTGAGATAAATTAACAGAGACTTTTGTACTGAGATAAATTAGTAGAGAATGCTGTACTGAGATAAATTAGTAGAGACTGCTTTACTGAGATAAATTAGTAGAGACTTTTGTACTGAGAATGAATGAATGAATGAATAATCTTTATTTTTCAAGGGTAAAGAATTGGGCACGTAGGCCTGTCTTACATTCTGCCCTTCATCACTCCATCTTTCATTCTTCCCACACAATTGATTTAGTACAAATATACAAATTAAATTAGGAAAAAACATATCAAAAGAGTTAAGATTTAACTACTACATTCAAATTAAAAGCGAAGAAGTAATTAACCTAATAAAATAGCACTCACGCACACATACATACGCAGACATATACATAAACAAAAATACATTGTAAATACAGATCTTCTAACATATGTGTTTTTAACAGACATTAAATAATTTCTAACAATATCTAACAAGTTGCTTTCTAACTATGTCATTTTAGTACTTGATGGTTGGCGAGTCACGTGTTGAGAGAGTGCTGGTTATTTTATGGAGGCATATAATTACAAGCAAGTAAATAATGAAACAGGTTTGAGTTAAAGGATGAAGTATTACCAATGGCTTTTAGATGGTAGGGGAGGGTGTTCCAGAGCTGTACTGCAGAGTATGCAAGGCTTTTCTTGTACAGATCAATCCTGGGTTTAGGAAGAAGACAGTTTTTTAAACGATGGCTATGTTTAGTGTTATACGTAAACAGTGACCACAAGTAAGGCGGAGCATTGTGCGGCAGAATTCTGTGAACAAACTTAACTTTCTTAAAAATGATTCTATATTTGAGGGGTAGAATTTTGAGTAGTTTGTGCTGATCTATAGTCTGTACTGGGTGTTTGTCACAAATAAGATTTAATGCTCGCTTGTGAAGTGAGTGGAGCCTTTGTGTGTTTGAGACTGAGCATCCATCCCAGATTATGGAACAGTAATCTAAGTATGTTTGTATGTGTGATATGTAGTATATTTTTCTTGTGTCTTTGTCGATAAAGTGTTTAATTTTGGCTAATTGGTACACTTTCTGTGCAATCAAGTTTGTTAGGTTATGTACGTGAGAATTGCAAGTTAAATGCTGATCAATGATAAGTCCTAGGGTTTTATGTTCATGAACATTTTCTATTGCCTTAGTCCCAGCACAAAGCTGTAGTGAAGTTTTTAATGTATTCTGCAGTTTCTGTCTTGTAGTGATGAGCATGGATTTTGTTTTGTTGGTGTTTATGAACATACCATTTTTATTACTCCATTTAATCAAACTGTTTATATTATTTTGGAGCATTGTCTGTAGTTTATTGATGTCATAGTCACTAGTGTAAACAGTATAGTCGTCAACGAAAAGACCACATGAAGAGTTCTTTAAATGTAGTGGTAGGTCGTTAATATAGATAGCAAAGAGAAGACGACCATCAATGGAGCCTTGAGGAATACCAGTATCAACCACAGACAAGCCAGATATTTTGTTTCTAAAGCAAACTACTTGTTTTCTACCTGAGAGAAACGATGTAATAAATTTGGTAAATTTTGCTGAGATAAATTAGGAGAGACTTTTGTACTGAGATAAAACAGTAGAGACTGTTGTACTGAGATAAATTACTAGAGACAATTATACTGAGATAAATTAGTAGTGACAGTTATACTGAGATAAATTAGTAGGGGCCATTATACTGAGATAAATTAGTAAAGACGATTATACTGAGATAAATTAGTAGAGACGATTATACTGAGATAAATTAGTAGTGACTGTTATACTGAGATAAATTAAGAGAGACGGTTATACTGAGATAAATTAGCAGATACGGTTGTGTTGAGACAAATTAGCAGATACGGTTGTGTTGAGACAAATTAGCAGAGACGATTGTATTGGGACAAATAAGCAGAGACGGATGTGTTGAGATAGATTAGCAGAGACGGTTGTGTTGAGATAAATTACCAGAGACGACTGTGTTGAGACAAATAAGCAGAGACAGGTGTGTTGAGATAAAATAGCAGAGACGGTTGTGTTGAGACAAATAAGCAGAGATGGTTGTGTTGAGATAAATTAGCAGATATGATTCTGTTGAGATAAATTAGCAGAGACGGACTTGTTTGTGCTTTCCAAATGAGGAAAAAAAGAAAACAAAACCGTACACACACAGAACAAACAATCTAAACTTAATCAGCGCTGAGCAAAACCTGGCATGGCTCACTCAGTGCTACATGTTTTCTAACCCATGGCTATGTTTAGTGTTATACGTAAACAGTGACCACAAGTAAGGCGGAGCATTGTGCGGCAGAATTCTGTGAACAAACTTAACTTTCTTAAAAATGATTCTATATTTGAGGGGTAGAATTTTGAGTAGTTTGTGCTGATCTATAGTCTGTACTGGGTGTTTGTCACAAATAAGATTTAATGCTCGCTTGTGAAGTGAGTGGAGCCTTTGTGTGTTTGAGACTGAGCATCCATCCCAGATTATGGAACAGTAATCTAAGTATGTTTGTATGTGTGATATGTAGTATATTTTTCTTGTGTCTTTGTCGATAAAGTGTTTAATTTTGGCTAATTGGTACACTTTCTGTGCAATCAAGTTTGTTAGGTTATGTACGTGAGAATTGCAAGTTAAATGCTGATCAATGATAAGTCCTAGGGTTTTATGTTCATGAACATTTTCTATTGCCTTAGTCCCAGCACAAAGCTGTAGTGAAGTTTTTAATGTATTCTGCAGTTTCTGTCTTGTAGTGATGAGCATGGATTTTGTTTTGTTGGTGTTTATGAACATACCATTTTTATTACTCCATTTAATCAAACTGTTTATATTATTTTGGAGCATTGTCTGTAGTTTATTGATGTCATAGTCACTAGTGTAAACAGTATAGTCGTCAACGAAAAGACCACATGAAGAGTTCTTTAAATGTAGTGGTAGGTCGTTAATATAGATAGCAAAGAGAAGACGACCATCAATGGAGCCTTGAGGAATACCAGTATCAACCACAGACAAGCCAGATATTTTGTTTCTAAAGCAAACTACTTGTTTTCTACCTGAGAGAAACGATGTAATAAATTTGGTAAATTTTGCTGAGATAAATTAGGAGAGACTTTTGTACTGAGATAAAACAGTAGAGACTGTTGTACTGAGATAAATTACTAGAGACAATTATACTGAGATAAATTAGTAGTGACAGTTATACTGAGATAAATTAGTAGGGGCCATTATACTGAGATAAATTAGTAAAGACGATTATACTGAGATAAATTAGTAGAGACGATTATACTGAGATAAATTAGTAGTGACTGTTATACTGAGATAAATTAAGAGAGACGGTTATACTGAGATAAATTAGCAGATACGGTTGTGTTGAGACAAATTAGCAGATACGGTTGTGTTGAGACAAATTAGCAGAGACGATTGTATTGGGACAAATAAGCAGAGACGGATGTGTTGAGATAGATTAGCAGAGACGGTTGTGTTGAGATAAATTACCAGAGACGACTGTGTTGAGACAAATAAGCAGAGACAGGTGTGTTGAGATAAAATAGCAGAGACGGTTGTGTTGAGACAAATAAGCAGAGATGGTTGTGTTGAGATAAATTAGCAGATATGATTCTGTTGAGATAAATTAGCAGAGACGGACTTGTTTGTGCTTTCCAAATGAGGAAAAAAAGAAAACAAAACCGTACACACACAGAACAAACAATCTAAACTTAATCAGCGCTGAGCAAAACCTGGCATGGCTCACTCAGTGCTACATGTTTTCTAACCCAGTGCTAATGTTTTCTAACTCAGTGCTATATAATGTTTCCTAACACAGTGCTACATAATGTATTCTTACCTAATGCTGCATAATGTTTTCTAACTCAGTGCTACACACTATTTTCTAACTCAGTGCTACATAATGTTTTCTAACTCAGTGCTACATAATATTTTCTCAGTCAGTGCTACATAATGTTTTCTACCTCAGTGCTACATAATGTTTTATAACTCAGTGCTACATAATATTTTCTCAGTCAGTGCTACATAATGTTTTCTCACTCAGTGCTACATAATGTTTTCTCACTCAGTGCTACATAATTTTTTCTAACTCAGTGCTACATAATGTTTTCTCACTCATTGCTACATAATGTTTTCTCACTCATTGCTACATAATGTTTTTTCACTCATTGCTACATAATGTTTTCTAACTCAGTGCTACATAATGTTTTCTCCCCCACTGCTACGGATTGTTTTCTCACCCACTGCTACATAATATTTTCTCACTCAATGCTACATAATGTTTTCTCAGTCAGTGCTACATAATGTTTTCTCACCCACTGGTACATAATGTTTTCTTACCCACAGCTATATAATGGCTTTTTTACTTGCTGCTACATAATATTTTCTCAGTCAGTGTTACGTAATGTTTTCTCACTCATTGCTCCATAATGTTTTCTTACTCATTGCTACATAATGTTTTCTCACTCATTGCTACATAATGTTGTCTCACTCATTGCTCCATAATATTCTCTCACTCAGTCCTACATAATGTTTTCTCATTCATTGCTACATAATGTTTTCTCACTCATTGTTACATAATGTTTTCTCACTCATTGCTACATAATGTTTTCTCACTCATTGCTACATAATGTTTTCTCACTCATTGCTACATAATATTTTCTCCCCCACTGCTACGTATTGTATTCTCACCCACTGCTACATAATATTTTCTAACTCAGTGCTACATAATGTTTTCTCAGTCAGTGCTACATAATGTTTTCTCACCCACTGTTACATAATGTTTTCTTACCCACAGCTATATAATGTTTTTTTTTTTTACTTCCTGCTACATAATATTTTCTCAGTCAGTGTTACATAATGTTTTCTCACTCATTGCTACATAATATTTTCTCACTCAGTCCTACATAATGTTTTCTCATTCAATGCTGCATAACTTTTTCTCACTCATTGCTACATAATGTTTTCTCACTCAGTCCTACATAATGTTTTCTCATTCAATGCTGCATACTTTTTTCTCACTCATTGCTACGTAATGTTTTCTCACTCAGTCCTACATAATGTTTTCTCACTCATTGCTACATAATGTTATCTCACTCATTGCCACATAATGTTTTCTCACTAATTGCTACATAATGTTTTCTCACTCATTGTTACATAATGTTTTCTCACTCATTGCTACATATTGTTTTCTCACTCATTGCTACATAATGTTTTCTCACTCATTGCCTCATAATGTTTTCTCACTCATTGCTACACAATGTTTTCTCACTCATTGCTACATAATGTTTTATCAGTCAGTGCTACATAATGTTTTCTCACTCCGTCCTACATAATGTTTTCTCAGTCAGTGCTACATAATGTTTTCTCAGTCAGTGCTACATAATATTTTCTCACTCATTGCTACATAATGTTTTCTCACTCAGTGCTATATAATGTTTTCTCACTCATTGCTACATAATGTTTTCTCACTCATTGCCTCATAATGTTTTCTCACTCATTGCTACACAATGTTTTCTCACTCATTGCTACATAATGTTTTCTCAGTCAGTGCTACATAATGTTTTCTCACTCCGTCCTACATAATGTTTTCTCAGTCAGTGCTACATAATGTTTTCTCAGTCAGTGCTACTTAATGTTTTCTCAGTCAGTGCTACATAATGTTTTCTCAGTCAGTCCTACTTAATGTTTTCTCAGTCAGTGCTACATAAAGGTTTCTCAGTCAGTGCTACATAATGTTTTCTCAGTCAGTGCTACTTAATGTTTTCTCAGTCAGTGCTACTTAATGTTTTCTCAGTCAGTGTTACATAATGTTTTCTTAGTCAGTGCTTCATAATATTCTGAAGTCGCTGTTTTCTCGCGTTGTGGCCTGTGAATGTTGGTTATCGTTTTGTTTATACATGTATGGACCTTGCTAGATTCCCCTCGTTTTCTTGTATAAAAATTCTTCTTAGCTCACCTTGAAACCCTTAACACTCTTCTCTGTTGCTTCCATGATCTTCTACGAAATAACATCTCTGTTGCTTCCAGTGATCTAAGAAATATAATCTCAGTTGCTTGAGCCATCCTTGTCTATTTAGTATCCAGATTCACTTCTATGAAATATGACAGAATCGATGTAGCATTCTAAAACTAGTTTTTCAGACCTTTTTAATGGTGCATGTGTGTTATATCTTTTGTTTTTCTTATTTTTTTTCTTTGTTCTTGAAAGCCAAATTGACTTGGCCCGCCATGTTCTTGATTTCAAAACTGCGTTTTCTAACTGATGTTCTAGTCCCCAAATTTGTTAATGTTATATGTGTCTCAGGTTTGTCAAAAGTTTTGGAATGTTATATGTGTCTTAGATTTGTCAAAAGATTTTGAATGTTATATGTGTCTCAGATTTGTCCCAAGTTTTTTAATGTTATATGTGATTCAGATTTGTCCCAGGTTTTGGAATGTTATATGTGTCTCAGATTTGTCCCACGTTTTTGAATGTTATATGTGTCTCTGATTTATCTCTAGCTTTTTAATATTATATGTGTCGCAGATTTGTCCCAAGTTGTGGAATGTTCTATGTGTCGCAGATTTGTCCCAAGTTGTGGAATGTTATATGTGTCTCAGATATGTGAAAAGTTATTGAATGTTATATGTGCCTCAGATTTGTCCCAAGTTTTTGAATGTTGTACGTGTCTCATACTTGTCCCAATTTATTTGAATTGAGATATTTTCGCATCATGACACCCTCAATTATACAATAACGGTGCAGAAATACGGCGAATGTACACAACTTTATTCAGTTTCAATCACACGAAAATCATTACAGCTATTAATATGATCCCCACCTCTCTCTCTCTCCCTCTCCCTCTCTCTCTCTCCTGCTCCCCTCCTCTCTTTTCCCACAACATATCCTTCTCGTGTAAAGTATAACACACGATGTTGTATGTGTGTGTGTGAGAGAGAGAGAGAGAGGGAGAGGGAGAGAGAGAGAGAAAGAGGACTTGAGATGTAACTTGGAAATATTTGTTAAAGAAGGGACTATCGATTGGCAAGGACACAGCACAAAACATGGACAGTTAAAAACTGATGGTCTGTGGATTACCACATACTCAGTGAGGGTATGGTGGACATCTCATTGACATTTCCTCTGCCTCATTCAACCTCTCGCTACTTCTAGTGCCAGCAACAGAATGGAGTGGCAGTAGTGTAGCATCACTATCATGTGTCAGTAAAGAATCTGAAGTATCACGGATCTGTTAACTGATAAGCTCTGGTAATACGTAATGGCACCTTAGTTTACTGATATCTCAATACATCGTTAAATAACACATTTTAATCCAATACAGTTTGTGTATTTCGCAAGCGATAAAGACGTAAAAAAACAACAATTATTATTAGTTTTATGTATAAAAATATTTTCATTTATATTAGTTATCAGTTCATGTATTAATATTTATTTCAGTTCTCAGTAATAATACAATAAACGAAAAGAATAACAAATAAATGAAACATAACTCGAAGCAGAAGTATAACTTACATTTCGTTATTGGACAAGAAAAGTTAAATCTGTCAAGTCTGTGAACAAATTATAACTTACAATTCCTTATTGGACAAGAAAAGTTAAATCTGTCAAGTCTGTGAACAAATTATAACTTACAATTCCTAATTGACAAGAAAAGTTAAATCTGTCAAGTCTGTGAACAAATTATAACTTACAATTCCTAATTGACAAGAAAAGTCAAATTTGTCAAGTCTGTGAACAAATTATAACTTACAATTCCTAATTGACAAGAAAAGTTAAATCTGTCAAGTCTGTGAACAAATTATAACTTACAATTCCTAATTGACAAGAAAAGTTAAATCTGTCAAGTCTGTGAACAAATTATAACTTACAATTCCTAATTGACAAGAAAAGTTAAATCTGTCAAGTCTGTGAACAAATTATAACTTACAATTCCTAATTGACAAGAAAAGTTAAATCTGTCAAGTCTGTGAACAAATTATAACTTACAATTCCTAATTGACAAGAAAAGTTAAATCTGTCAAGTCTGTGAACAGGGCTAATTGTACATGAGAACTAAAAGCTGATGGTAAACTCGACGCAGCCAATCACATATGCCCAGACACGCCAAAGATCAGGTATATAAACATGCAGCTCAGGTAAGAACTGCATGGATGGGTTCAAGATATACATAGATTCGTCAAAGTTAGGATATGCTGAAGTGCCACAGTAAGATTCATATTAAATAGTTTGCCTCTTCTTAACACAAGTCCTACAAATCTGGATTTTCCTGTTCTGAACCTTGTACGTGTCTCATACTTGTCCCAATTTATTTGAATTGAGATATTTTCGCATCATGACACCCTCAATTATACAATAACGGTGCAGAAATACGGCGAATGTACACAACTTTATTCAGTTTCAATCACACGAAAATCATTACAGCTATTAATATGATCCCCACCTCTCTCTCTCTCTCTCTCTCTCTCTCTCTCTCTCTCCTGCTCCCCTCCTCTCTTTTCCCACAACATATCCTTCTCGTGTAAAGTATAACACACGATGTTGTATGTGTGTGTGTGAGAGAGAGAGAGAGAGGGAGAGGGAGAGAGAGAGAGAAAGAGGACTTGAGATGTAACTTGGAAATATTTGTTAAAGAAGGGACTATCGATTGGCAAGGACACAGCGCAAAACATGGACAGTTAAAAACTGATGGTCTGTGGATTACCACATACTCAGTGAGGGTATGGTGGACATCTCATTGACATTTCCTCTGCCTCATTCAACCTCTCGCTACTTCTAGTGCCAGCAACAGAATGGAGTGGCAGTAGTGTAGCATCACTATCATGTGTCAGTAAAGAATCTGAAGTATCACGGATCTGTTAACTGATAAGCTCTGGTAATACGTAATGGCACCTTAGTTTACTGATATCTCAATACATCGTTAAATAACACATTTTAATCCAATACAGTTTGTGTATTTCGCAAGCGATAAAGACGTAAAAAAACAACAATTATTATTAGTTTTATGTATAAAAATATTTTCATTTATATTAGTTATCAGTTCATGTATTAATATTTATTTCAGTTCTCAGTAATAATACAATAAACGAAAAGAATAACAAATAAATGAAACATAACTCGAAGCAGAAGTATAACTTACATTTCGTTATTGGACAAGAAAAGTTAAATCTGTCAAGTCTGTGAACAAATTATAACTTACAATTCCTTATTGGACAAGAAAAGTTAAATCTGTCAAGTCTGTGAACAAATTATAACTTACAATTCCTAATTGACAAGAAAAGTTAAATCTGTCAAGTCTGTGAACAAATTATAACTTACAATTCCTAATTGACAAGAAAAGTCAAATTTGTCAAGTCTGTGAACAAATTATAACTTACAATTCCTAATTGACAAGAAAAGTTAAATCTGTCAAGTCTGTGAACAAATTATAACTTACAATTCCTAATTGACAAGAAAAGTTAAATCTGTCAAGTCTGTGAACAAATTATAACTTACAATTCCTAATTGACAAGAAAAGTTAAATCTGTCAAGTCTGTGAACAAATTATAACTTACAATTCCTAATTGACAAGAAAAGTTAAATCTGTCAAGTCTGTGAACAAATTATAACTTACAATTCCTAATTGACAAGAAAAGTTAAATCTGTCAAGTCTGTGAACAGGGCTAATTGTACATGAGAACTAAAAGCTGATGGTAAACTCGACGCAGCCAATCACATATGCCCAGACACGCCAAAGATCAGGTATATAAACATGCAGCTCAGGTAAGAACTGCATGGATGGGTTCAAGATATACATAGATTCGTCAAAGTTAGGATATGCTGAAGTGCCACAGTAAGATTCATATTAAATAGTTTGCCTCTTCTTAACACAAGTCCTACAAATCTGGATTTTCCTGTTCTGAACCTTGCCATAGTTTCTCTCTCTTGTCCAGCCTCACTTAGAACCTCTTCTTTTCTTGGCTGTCCCTGGTATTCTTACCAATCTTCTTAGCAACGACGTCTCATCAGCTTCCAGCAGATTTTAAGTAGACGCTGAGCTACAAAAACCACTTCAAGTTTCAAGCTTCACCAACAGATGCACGACACAATGTTGGCTGTTTGTGAATATTGCGCCACGCCCACACTGCATGCACCGTTTGTTTGTTGCATAGATAAACAGACGTTTAACACATCAGTCACATCAATCACGACCTGTTGCCCCGCCCAGGGTGTTCTGTATTACAACTCTTCAGCTGCCCAGCGCCATCAGCAGTAGCATGTCTTTTGGGTGTCTTGTACTGAACAGATAACAGACATGTGTCTTGGGTGTCTTGTACTGAACAGATAACAGACATGTGTCTTGGGTGTCTTGTACTGAACAGATAACAGACATGTGTCTTGGATGTCTTGTACTGAACAGATAACAGACATGTGTCTTGGGTGTCTTGTACTGAACAGATAACAGACATGTGTCTTGGATGTCTTGTACTGAACAGATAACAGACATGTGTCTTGGGTGTCTTGTACTGAACAGATAACAGACATGTGTCTTGGATGTCTTGTACTGAACAGATAACAGACATGTGTCTTGGGTGTCTTGTACTGAACAGATAACAGACATGTGTCTTGGGTGTCTTGTACTGAACAGATAACAGACATGTGTCTTGGATGTCTTGTACTGAACAGATAACAGACATGTGTCTTGGGTGTCTTGTACTAAACAGATAACAGACATGTGTCTTGGGTGTCTTGTACTGAACAGATAACAGACATGTGTCTTGGATGTCTTGTACTGAACAGATAACAGACATGTGTCTTGGATGTCTTGTACTGAACAGATAACAGACATGCGTCTTGGGTGTCTTGTACTGAACAGATAACAGACATGTGTCTTGGATGTCTTGTACTGAACAGATAACAGACATGCGTCTTGGGTGTCTTGTACTGAACAGATAACAGACATGTGTCTTGGATGTCTTGTACTGAACAGATAACAGACATGTGTCTTGGATGTCTTGTACTGAACAGATAACAGACATGTGTCTTGGGTGTCTTGTACTGAACAGATAACAGACATGTGTCTTGGGTGTCTTGTACTGAACAGATAACAGACATGTGTCTTGGGTGTCTTGTACTGAACAGATAACAGACATGTGTCTTGGGTGTCTTGTATTGAACAGATAACAGACATGTGTCTTGGGTGTCTTGTATTGAACAGATAACAGACATGTGTCTTGGATGTCTTGTACTGAACAGATAACAGACATGTGTCTTGGGTCTTGTATTGAACAGATAACAGACATGTGTCTTGGGTGTCTTGTATTGAACAGATAACAGACATGTGTCTTGGATGTCTTGTACTGAACAGATAACAGACATGTGTCTTGGGTGTCTTGTATTGAACAGATAACAGACATGTGTCTTGGGTGTCTTGTATTGAACAGATAACAGACATGTGTCTTGGATGTCTTGTACTGAACAGATAACAGACATGTGTCTTGGATGTCTTGTACTGAACAGATAACAGACATGTGTCTTGGGTGTCTTGTATTGAACAGATAACAGACATGCGTCTTGGGTGTCTTGTACTGAACAGATAACAGACATGTGTCTTGGGTGTCTTGTACTGAACAGATAACAGACATGCGTCTTGGATGTCTTGTACTGAACAGATAACAGACATGTGTCTTGGGTGTCTTGTAGTGAACAGATAACAGACATGTGTCTTGGGTGTCTTGTACTGAACAGATAACAGACATGTGTCTTGGATGTCTTGTACTGAACAGATAACAGACATGCGTCTTGGATGTCTTGTACTGAACAGATAACAGACATGTGTCTTGGGTGTCTTGTATTGAACAGATAACAGACATGCGTCTTGGATGTCTTGTACTGAACAGATAACAGACATGTGTCTTGGGTGTCTTGTACTGAACAGATAACAGACATGCGTCTTGGATGTCTTGTATTGAACAGATACGAAACACGTGTCTTGCGTGTCTTGTATTGAACAGATAACAGAAACAAAAGGAAAAACATCACGACAGAAATGAGATGTTTAAGGAGAATATTAAATGTGACAAGAAGAGACCAAATATAAAAACACAATCAGAGTAGAGGTTGGACTAACACCAGTATTACATTACATCAACTCAGCTGGTAGGACAACATCACACTTCTACCGCCACACAGTTGACCTTTTAAAGAAAAATCTGAGACTTGTAGGTAACAGATGAGTAGGCCGTCCATGCAAGAAACTGAGACTTGTATGTAACAGATGAGTAGGCCGTCCATGCAAGAAACTGAGACTTGTAGGTAACAGATGAGTAGGCCGTCCATGCAAGAAACTGAGACTTGTATGTAACAGATGAGTAGGCCGTCCATGCAAGAAACTGAGACTTGTATGTAACAGATGAGTAGGCCGTCCATGCAAGAAACTGAGACTTGTATGTAACAGATGAGTAGGCCGTCCATGCAAGAAACTGAGACTTGTATGTAACAGATGAGTAGGCCGTCCATGCAAGAAACTGAGACTTGTATGTAACAGATGAGTAGGCCGTCCATGCAAAAACACCTGAAATATCGCATTGTATGAAGCAAATCACTGAGCTTTTTCAAGATGTCTGTTTGTCCCCTCAACACTTAAAAGTATATGAGGAAGGAGACAAGACAAGGCACGACAAGACAGGACAAGACAAGACAAGATACAAGACAATACATAAGACAAGACACAAGAAAAAACAAGACAAGAACATATTTCTTTCTCATGAATAGCGCAACTACATGTAACATGCCGGATGTTTGATATAAGTCTGTTGTGTGTCTGTCTATACATAAGTCTACTGTGTGCCTGTCTGACATAAGTCTGTCGTGTCTATCTGATACATAAGTCTGTTGTGTGTCTGTCTGATACATAAGTCTGTTGTGTGTCTGTCTGATACATAAGTCTGTTGTGTGTCTGTCTGATACATAAGTCTGTTGTGTGTCTGTCTGATACATAAGTCTGTTGTGTGTCTGTCTGATACATAAGTCTGTTGTGTGTCTGTCTGATACATAAGTCTGTTGTGTGTCTGTCTGATACATAAGTCTGTTGTGTGTCTGTCTGATACATAAGTCTGTGTGTGTCTGTCTGATACATAAGTCTGTTGTGTGTCTGTCTGATACATAAGTCTGTTGTGTGTCTGTCTGATACATAAGTCTGTTGTGTGTCTGTCTGATACATAAGTCTGTTGTGTGTCTGTCTGATACATAAGTCTGTTGTGTGTCTGTCTGATATATAAGTCTGTTGTGTGTCTGTCTGATACATAAGTCTGTTGTGCCTGTCTGATACATAAGTCTGTTGTGTGTCTGTCTGATATATAAGTCTGTTGTGTGTCTGTCTGATACATAAGTCTGTCGTGTTTCTGTCTGATATATAAGTCTGTTGTGTGTCTGTCTGATACATAAGTCTGTTGTGCCTGTCTGATACATAAGTCTGTTGTGTGTCTGTCTGATATATACGTCTGTTGTGTGTCTGTCTGATATATAAGTCTGTTGTGTGTCTGTCTGATACATAAGTCTGTTGTGTGTCTGTCTGATATATAAGTCTGTTGTGTGTCTGTCTGATATATAAGTCTGTTGTGTGTCTGTCTGATATATAAGTCTGTTGTGTGTCTGTCTGATATATAAGTCTGTTGTGTGTCTGTCTGATACATAAGTCTGTTGTGTGTCTGTCTGATATATAAGTCTGTTGTGTGTCTGTCTGACACATAAGTCTGTCGTGCTTCTGTCTGACGTATGAGAGTTAGTACCTAGCATATGGTGGACAGATAACCGACTCTCTGGCAGTGACACGTTAAAGTCTAGTCCACTTTCCTTGAATGTTTCCTTCTCTCTTAGTGCTGCGTGTGCCTATGTGAGTACTAAACACCAAGATGTGAAGTTAAAGGTGAGTTGGACGTTGCGTGCGTCCCTCGAGTATGATGAGACAAGGTCATTTACAAAGTTTCTCTACCGTCAACAACTTTTGTCTGGAGCAAGTGTCACATGTGTCCATCTTCTTGTCACGTCTGGAAGTTGTCATCATTCTCTGTCACAGTTAGTCACATAAAGTTTGACATTGGTCCTATGATGTCTGCTTCAAGTTTAACAAAAAAACACCTTACATCAGACCACTCTAAGAAACGTAGACTGGCTTGAAATTCCTGCCATCTGTTGTCCAATCAAATTGATTACATCTCGCGTTAAGAGTTCGCGCCCTTGTTCGTTTGCTGAGAAAACAATCAGTTTCAGTTTGTGAGGGAAAAAAACAACAGATTGATGAGATCAAATGACGGGTTAATATCTCTTTAGAATGCCTTAGCTGTTTTGTTCATTTGGCTTTTTCATGAATTTGTTTTCTTCTTAAATATGTATGTATGCATATATTTTCTTCATATGTGTATTTTTTTTTACTTTCTTCCTATATTTATGTACTTATTTATTTCGTCCTATGTGTATGTATTTATTTATTTATTTTCCTAATATATGTATGTATTTATTTGTTTTCGTCCTATATATATATGTATTTATATATTTTCTTCCCATAAGCATGTAGTTGTTTTCTTCCCACATATATGTAATTATTTACTTTATAACAATGAGTATTTATGTTTTTTCCTATATGTATACATTTATTGATTTTCGTTCTATAAGTATTTATTTGTTTTCTTCCTATATGTATGTATTTATTTATTTGTTTTCTTCCTATATGTATGTATTTATTTATTTGTTTTCTTAGTATATGTATGTATTTATTTATTTGTTTTCTTCCTATATGTATGTATTTATTTATTTGTTTTCTTCCTATATGTATGTATTTATTTATTTGTTTTCCTAATATATGTATGTATTTATTTGTTTTCGTCCTATATATATATGTATTTATATATTTTCTTCCCATAAGCATGTAGTTGTTTTCTTCCCACATATATGTAATTATTTACTTTATAACAATGAGTATTTATGTTTTTTCCTATATGTATACATTTATTGATTTTCGTTCTATAAGTATTTATTTGTTTTCTTCCTATATGTATGTATTTATTTATTTGTTTTCTTCCTATATGTATGTATTTATTTATTTGTTTTCTTAGTATATGTATGTATTTATTTATTTGTTTTCTTCCTATATGTATGTATTTATTTATTTGTTTTCTTCCTATATGTATGTATTTATTTATTTGTTTTCTTCCTATATGTATGTATTTATTTATTTGTTTTCTTCCTATATGTATGTATTTATTTATTTTTTTCTTATACGTGTGCATTTATTTTTTTCTTATATGTATGTATTTAATTATTTTTGTGTTGTGCATTTCCTAAGCAGATACTGTTGTTGTTTATCTTCTTTATTCTTCTTCTTTATAACATTATTTGTTTTATTCTCTGTACATCAGTTCTCATATTGTTTGTATATGCTTCTTCTGTTCTTCTCTGTACATCATTTGTGTTACTCACAACACGAGTAATACAATCAATCTCAAGCATTCCTCACAACACGAGTAATACAATCATTCTCAAGCATTCCTCACAACACGAGTAATATAAGCATTCTCAAGCATTCACCACAACACGGGTAATATAAGCATTCTCAAGCAATTCCCACAACAGGAGTAATACAATAATTCTCAAGCATTCCTCAGAACACGAGTAATACAATCATTCTCAAACATTCCTCACAACACGAGTAATACAAGCATTCTCAAGCATTCCTCACATCACGAGTAATACAATCATTCTCAAACATTCCTCACAACACGAGTAATATAAGTATTCTCAAGCATTCCCCACAACACGAGTAATATAAGCATTCTCAAGCATTACTCACAACACGAGTAATACAATCATTCTCTAGCATTCCTCACAACACGAGTAATGCAATCATTCTCAAGCATTCCTCACAACACGAGTAATACAATCATTCTCAAGCATTCCCCACAATACGAGTAATATAAGCGTTCTCAAGCATTCCCCACAACAGGAGTAATATAAACATTTTCAAACGTTCTTCACAACAGGAGTAGTATAAGCATTCTCAAGCATTCACCACAACTCGAGTAATATAAGCATTCTCAAGCATTCACCACAACACGAGTAATATAAGCATTCTCAAGCATTCACCACAACACGAGTAATATATGCAATCTCAAGCATTCTCCACAACACGAGTAATACAATCATTCTCAAGCATTCCTCACAACACGAGTAATATAAGCATTCTCAAGCATTCCTCACATCACGAGTAATACAATCATTCTCAAGCGTTCCTCACAACACGAGTAATATAAGCATTCTCAAACTTTCTTCACAACAGGAGTAATATAAGCATTCTCAAGCGTTCTTCACAACAGGAGTAATATAAGCATTCTCAAGCGTTCTTCACAACAGGAGTAATATAAGCATTCTCAAGCGTTCTTCACAACAGGAGTAATATAAGCATTCCTAAACGTTCTTCACAACAGGAGAAATATAAACATTCCCAAGCGTTCTTCAGAACAGGAGAAATATAAAAATTCCCAAACGTTCCTCACAACAGGAGAAATATAAACTTTCCGAAGCGTTCTTCACAACAGGAGAAATATAAACATTCCCAAGCGTTCCTCACAACAGGAGAATTATAAACATTCCCAAACGTTCCTCACAACAGGAGAAATATAAACATTCCCATTCGTTCCTCACAACAGGAGAAATATAAACATTCCCAAACGTTCCTCACAACGGGGGTAATACAAGCATTCTCAAGCATTCCTCACATCACGAGTAATACAATCATTCTCAAACATTCCTCACAACACGAGTAATATAAGTATTCTCAAGCATTCCCCACAACACGAGTAATATAAGCATTCTCAAGCATTACTCACAACACGAGTAATACAATCATTCTCAAGCATTCCTCACAACACGAGTAATGCAATCATTCTCAAGCATTCCTCACAACACGAGTAATACAATCATTCTCAAGCATTCCCCACAACACGAGTAATATAAGCGTTCTCAAGCATTCCCCACAACAGGAGTAATATAAACATTTTCAAACGTTCTTCACAACAGGAGTAGTATAAGCATTCTCAAGCATTCACCACAACTCGAGTAATATAAGCATTCTCAAGCATTCACCACAACACGAGTAATATAAGCATTCTCAAGCATTCACCACAACACGAGTAATATATGCAATCTCAAGCATTCTCCACAACACGAGTAATACAATCATTCTCAAGCATTCCTCACAACACGAGTAATATAAGCATTCTCAAGCATTCCTCACATCACGAGTAATACAATCATTCTCAAGCGTTCCTCACAACACGAGTAATATAAGCATTCTCAAACTTTCTTCACAACAGGAGTAATATAAGCATTCTCAAGCGTTCTTCACAACACGCGTAATATAAACATTCGCAAGCATTCTACACAACACGAGTAATATAAGCATTCTCAAGCGTTCTTCACAACAGGAGTAATATAAGCATTCCTAAACGTTCTTCACAACAGGAGAAATATAAACATTCCCAAGCGTTCTTCAGAACAGGAGAAATATAAAAATTCCCAAGCGTTCCTCACAACAGGAGAAATATAAACTTTCCGAAGCGTTCTTCACAACAGGAGAAATATAAACATTCCCAAACGTTCCTCACAACGGGGGTAATATATAACACAAGAATTCTCAAGTATTCCTCACAAAAGGAGTAACACAAGAATTCTCAAGCGTTCTTCACAACAGGAGTAACACAAGAATTCTCAAGCGTTCTTCACAACAGGAGTAACACAAGACTTCTCAAGCGTTCTTCACAACAGGAGTAACACAAAAATTCTCAAGCGGTCTTTACAGCAAAAGTATCACGAGAAGTCTCACGTATTCCTTGATGTAGGAATAACACAAGCATTTTAAAGCGTTCCTTACAGCATGAATAACACTATCATTCTCAAGCGTTCATTACAGCAGGAATATAACACAAGCATTCTCAAGCGTTCCTTGATGCAGGAGTAACACAAGCATTCACAAACGTTACCTACAGCAGGAATAACACAAGCATTCTCAAGCGTTCCTTTAGACAAGGAGTGACACAAGCACATCCTAGAGTAAGATCTGAAGATGGTGTCTCGCTTCGTGTCTGAGACACACATCAGTCACTTCAGAGGCACAGTGGATCAGTCACTTCAGAGGCACAGTGGATCAGTCACTTCTAGGACACAGTGGATCAGTCACTTCTAGGACATAGTGGATAAGTTACTTGTAGGACATAGTGGATAAGTTACTTGTAGGACATAGTGGTTAAGTTACTTGTAGGACATAGTGGATAAGTTACTTGTAGGACATAGTGGATAAGTTACTTGCAGGACATAGTGGATAAGTTACTTGTAGGACATAGTGGTTAAGTTACTTGTAGGACATAGTGGATAAGTTACTTGTAGGACATAGTGGATCAGTCACTTCTAGGTCATAGTGGATAAGTTACTTGTAGGACATAGTGGATAAGTTACTTCTAGGACATAGTGGATAAGTTACTTCTAGGACATAGTGGATAAGTTACTTGTAGGACATAGTGGATCAGTCACTTCTAGGTCATAGTGGATAAGTTACTTGCAGGACATAGTGGATAAGTTACTTGTAGGACATAGTGGATAAGTTACTTGTAGGACATAGTGGATCAGTCACTTCTAGGTCATAGTGGATAAGTTACTTGTAGGACATAGTGGATAAGTTACTTGTAGGACATAGTGGATCAGTCACTTCTAGGTCATAGTGGATAAGTTACTTGCAGGACATAGTGGATAAGTTACTTGTAGGACATAGTGGATAAGTTACTTGTAGGACATAGTGGATCAGTCACTTCTAGGTCATAGTGGATAAGTTACTTGTAGGACATAGTGGATAAGTTACTTGCAGGACATAGTGGATAAGTTACTTGTAGGACATAGTGGATCAGTTACTTGTAGGACATAGTGGATCAGTTACTTGTAGGACATAGTGGATCAGTTACTTGTAGGACATAGTGGATAAGTTACTTGCAGGACATAGTGGATCAGTTACTTGTAGGACACAGTGGATAAGTTACTTGTAGGACATAGTGGATCAGTTACTTGCAGGACATAGTGGATCAGTTACTTGTAGGACATAGTGGATAAGTTACTTGTAGGACACAGTGGATAAGTTACTTGTAGGACACAGTGGATAAGTTACTTGTAGGACACAGTGGATAAGTTACTTGTAGGACATAGTGGATAAGTTACTTGTAGGACACAGTGGATAAGTTACTTGTAGGACACAGTGGATAAGTTACTTGTAGGACACAGTGGATAAGTTACTTGTAGGACACAGTGGATAAGTTACTTGTAGGACACAGTGGATAAGTTACTTGTAGGACATAGTGGATCAGTTACACAAATGAGGGCAGGATAACGTGTTGGGCAGCTTTCTCCTCTGTGTAACAGGACATCGGAACATGTGGTCCTTTCATCTGTAAGTGATCACTGGAAATACGAATACAAATTTATGTGAATTGTGGTTTAGTGTTCCTGGCCTTGAAGACATATTTTTATATTGGTATATTTTCTTCTCTTCCAAGAGGTGGGCAAGACTGAGGATATGGAAGTTGAGAGGAAAGATACATATCTCTCCTAACAAGACTGAAGATATGGAGGTTGAGAGGAAAGATACATATCTTCACACTTCCATCTGACGCAAGTTGAACTTCGGACTTTTCTTAGCGACAAGGAACGCGCTAACATCTGACTAGCTCCTAGTCCACTATCTCAGATGTTTAGACTTGTTACAAGCTGCAGACAAAAAGCACTTAAATCAAGAATGTATTCTCAAACTCTCGAGAAAAAACAAAGAACAAACAAGCCGGGTGAACTTAATACATACAGAAATATAAAAAGTAATACAAGCAGAAATGTGAGAAATTTACCTGTGCTGTTTCATAAAAGTCTTTATAGTAATAATCTGTCTCTTCTTTCACAGGGCACCACGTGACGTCACTTCCGTTCTGACGTGGCGCACCGGCCGCCATATTGTGAAGTGTCACGTTAATGGTAGTTTGGGAAAAGTAGGTCATTTCTGCCTGCTTCCGGTCCTTGGCCACAAGCTGTCAGCAGCTCATGTTGGGAGCCACTTGTCAGTCAGGAGTTCATGAACTAATCAGGTTTCACTTCCTCCCATTTCAGATTCACCTCACGAATCTGTGGGAAAGAGAATGTGAAATTGTATCAGAACTGTGAAATAGTTCAAATCAAGCTCATGTGAATTATATTTCGTCCAGGCAACTAATTAAGTAATCTTTCAAGTTTTCTGTCGTGTTATGTTTTCTTATATTTACAGTTTTGTGAATATGTTGAAGTAAAGTGAACATTTTTCTTCATGAAAGTGATAAATATACTTATCTGTTTGAGATTTACATTCGACAGATGTCCTTAAACTTGCTGGAATCGAAATAACGATTAATCACGGCCTTGATTACCGAATATCGTATAGAGATAAGCCGGCTTCGATACTGTGTTGCAAAACTTATTCACAGTGTATGTTCACTACTTCCTAAAATAACAGGTCATTTCTTATACTGTTAAGAGAAACTTAAACTAAGTAAACAGTAATATAAAGCAAAGCTTCACATGGACAGATTCTGATGACATTAATAGTTACTGTTTTAAGAAGTAGCTTCCGGCAAGTATGATGATGATGATGATGATGACGATGAAACAGAAAGTGTAGCTGTGACATTGATGCCCGAAATAAACATAATATGTTGTGTGAGATGAGGGACGCTCTGAAATTGATTGTTGTAGCATATTTTTGTTTGGAAAACATTATCGTCACGTGGGCACAAGATTAAACATGTAGTGTTTTACATTACAGCTCATCACAGTCCTTATTTAGTGTGAATGTTATAAATGATTTCAACAATCTTCACCCACACATTGCCTCGAACAAAACATTACAGCAAGTGAATCTACCACATACGACCCTCAACAAAACGTTACAGCAAGTGAATCTACCACATACGGCCCTCAACAAAACATTACAGCAAGTGAATCTACCACACACGACCCTCAACAAAACATTACAGCAAGTGAATCTACCACATATGGCCCTCAACAAAACATTACAGCAAGTGAATCTACCACACACGGCCCTCAACAAAACATTACAGCAAGTGAATCTACCACATACGGCCCTCAACAAAACATTACAGCAAGTGAATCTACCACACACTGCCCTCAACAAAACATTACAGCAAGTGAATCTACCACACACGGCCCTCAACAAAACATTACAGCAAGTGAATCTACCACATATGGCCCTCAACAAAACATTACAGCAAGTGAATCTACCACACACGGCCCTCAACAAAACATTACAGCAAGTGAATCTACCACATACGGCCATCAACAAAACGTTACAGCAAGTGAATCTACTAGAAGCCCTAAACAAAACTTTACAGCAAGTGAATCTACCACACACGACCCTCAACAAAACATTACAGCAAGTGAATCTACCACACACCACCTCAAACGAAACTTTACAGCAAGTGAATATACCACACACCACCACAAACGAAACGTTACAGTAAGTGAATCTACCATACACGGCCCTAAACAAAACTTTACAGCAAGTGAATCTAGCACACACCACCACAACCGAAACTTTACAGCAAGTTAATGTAATCATCTTCATGCACACACCTCCCGAACAAAAGACGAAATAAGAGAAAAAAAAAAACAATGAAAGATGAATGGAAATCTAAAACTGATATTTCAAGTTTTCTGTCGTGTTATGTTTTCTTATATTTACAGTTTTGTGAATATGTTGAAGTAAAGTGAACATTTTTCTTCATGAAAGTGATAAATATACTTATCTGTTTGAGATTTACATTCCACAGATGTCCTTAAACTTGCTGGAATCGAAATAACGATTAATCACGGCCTTGATTACCGAATATCGTATAGAGATAAGCCGGCTTCGATACTGTGTTGCAAAACTTATTCACAGTGTATGTTCACTACTTCCTAAAATAACAGGTCATTTCTTATACTGTTAAGAGAAACTTAAACTAAGTAAACAGTAATATAAAGCAAAGCTTCACATGGACAGATTCTGATGACATTAATAGTTACTGTTTTAACAAGTAGTTTCCGGCAAGTATGATGATGATGATGATGATGACGATGAAACAGAAAGTGTAGCTGTGACATTGATGCCCGAAATAAACATAATATGTTGTGTGAGATGAGGGACGCTCTGAAATTGATTGTTGTAGCATATTTTTGTTTGGAAAACATTATCGTCACGTGGGCACAAGATTAAACATGTAGTGTTTTACATTACAGCTCATCACAGTCCTTATTTAGTGTGAATGTTATAAATGATTTCAACAATCTTCACCCACACATTGCCTCGAACAAAACATTACAGCAAGTGAATCTACCACATACGACCCTCAACAAAACGTTACAGCAAGTGAATCTGCCACACACTGCCCTCAACAAAACATTACAGCAAGTGAATCTACCACACACGGCCCTCAACAAAACATTACAGCAAGTGAATCTACCACATATGGCCCTCAACAAAACATTACAGCAAGTGAATCTACCACACACGGCCCTCAACAAAACATTACAGCAAGTGAATCTACCACATACGGCCCTCAACAAAACGTTACAGCAAGTGAATCTACTAGAAGCCCTAAACAAAACTTTACAGCAAGTGAATCTACCACACACGACCCTCAACAAAACATTACAGCAAGTGAATCTACCACACACCACCTCAAACGAAACTTTACAGCAAGTGAATATACCACACACCACCACAAACGAAACGTTACAGTAAGTGAATCTACCATACACGGCCCTAAACAAAACTTTACAGCAAGTGAATCTAGCACACACCACCACAACCGAAACTTTACAGCAAGTGAATGTAATCATCTTCATGCACACACCTCCCGAACAAAAGACGAAATAAGAGAAAAAAAAAACAATGAAAGATGAATGGAAATCTAAAACTGATATTTACAAGTTCTGACATTCTGTGTTTCGTGTTTTAAGTTGTACCGCTTCAAGGTTAGTCTGTGCCGGGAAAATGAAATTTGCTGCTGAAAAGATGATACAATCTGTCAGTTTTCTAGGCCAACAAATTCACGCGGAGACACGAGGCTAGCGTTCGGCCTCAAGTTTGATCTACGATGTTCTACTCCAGTCTTTGAGGATTTGTTCGTGTGTGCTTGTGTGCGCGTGGGTGTATGTGCGCGCGCGCCGTTTAAATATCTTTCTCTACGTCACTTAGTGTAGTTTTCTTTTTTAAAAATCTGAAATGACTTTTGTCGCTTAGTCAAAGGCTGTATCTTGAAACATGAGTAGAAGCCTGGGAGACTGGAACCTATCGATTCTTACTTTAACGGTTATGAATGGCAGATGTGGCCTAGATTAGCCGGGCAGGCACTTGTTCTCTCAATATTCCAGGTCAGACGTGGATACAGTTCAAGTGTTGTTGCCTCATTCTCATTATTATTATTATTATTATTATTATTATCGCAAGTATTATTGTCATCAATACTAAACTAATACTTATCATTGTCATATTTTTTTGTCTTGCCGTTATTTTTAATAATCTTTTATTGTATTCTTCTGTTCATGTTTAGAGTTTGCAAACAAAAACGAAATCGCAGAGATAAAAAATCTCTAATCTTGTTACTTGTCTTGTTAGTCACGTCATTAATGACTGTCAGCCTCCACGTGTATTCGTTTGTTTTCCTTGTCTTGTGTTGTCACAAAGTCTGATTTCTGTATCCTCACAGTTTCTTACTTTAGATTGTTGAGTCGTCACAGCCTCTTACTTTTAACTGTTGTGCTGTCACAAAGTCTTACACCTGACTTCTGTCTGTTCACAGTTTCTTACTTTTGATTGTTGTGCCTTCACACAGTCTTACTTTTGATTGTTGTGCCTTCACAGAGTCTTACTTTTGATTGTTGTGCCTTCACAGAGTCTTACTTTTGATTGTTGTGCCTTCACAGTTTCTTACTTTTGATTGTTGTGCCTTCACAGAGTCTTATTTTTGATTGTTGTGCCTTCACAGAGTCTTACTTTTGATTGTTATGATTTCACAGAGTCTTACTTTTGATTGTTGTGCCTTCACAGAGTCTTACTTTTGATTGTTGTGCCTTCACAGAGTCTTACTTTAAATTGTTGTGCCTTCACACTGTTTTATTTTTTATTGTGTCGTCATAGGGTCTTGGTTTTTATTATTGTGTCATCACAGCTTCTTACTTTTGATTGCTGTGTCGTCACAGAGTCTTACTTTTGATTGTTATATCGTCACAGAGTCTTTCTTTTGATTGCTGTGTCGTCACAGAATCTTAGTTTTGATTGCTGTGTCGTCACAGAATCTTACTTTTGATTGCTCTGTCGTCACAGAGTCTTACTTTTGATTACTGTGTCGTCACAGAGTCTTACTTTTTCAAAATTCATCAACCATACGGTTTACCTTTTTCTTTCTAATCTTGCATTAATGCTACAAAATTGTCATTATTATTAATTCTGCTGTTTGACGCAATTACTTTCGTGGTTGAAAATGAGGCATAGTTGTGTAGAAGAATGAGGCGTAATTGTGTTGAAGAATGAGGCGTAATTGTGTGGCGTAGAAGAGTGATGACATAGGTGTGTGGTGTAGAAGAGTGATGACATAATTGTGTAGCGTAGAAGAGTGATGACATAATTGTGTGGCGTAGAAGAGTGATGACATAATTGTGTGGCGTAGAAGAGTGATGACATAGTTGTGTGGCGTAGAAGAATGATGACATAATTGTGTAGCGTAGAAGAGTGATGACATAATTGTGTGGCGTAGAAGAGTGATGACATAGTTGTGTGGCGTAGAAGAGTGATGACATAGTTGTGTGGCGTAGAAGAGTGATTTTATGTAATTAGTCTCATTACTTAATTGTCAGACCTTGTAGGATGTCAAAACTAGAAATCGCTGAAGAACAGCGCGGCTTCCTCGAAGGAAAAGGTACAAGTAGCGCCATCTATATATATATAATAAGAACATTGATGGAGAGATCAATAGAAGTAAAGATGGACCTATACTTATGCTTCATAGACTACTGTAAAGCATTTGATAAAGTGAGACACACAGAAATTATAAGAATGCTGGAAGACATCAATATAGATGGGAGAGATCTGAAACTTATCAAAAACAGATAGTGGTAGCCATCAGCAGCAACGAGAGTTGAGAACCAAATAGAAGCATTGCTAAACATAAAATTGGGAGTGAGACAAGGATGTGTTTTATCTCCTGACCCCTCTCCTTGTACAGCGAAAACATAGTGAGAAATATGGAGAACATCCCGGGAATATCAGTTGGCTGGTACAACCATAACAACTTAAAATATGCAGACGACAGTTCTGATTGCTAAAAGTGAAGGGAAGCTACAGGCTCTTCTGGACATTGTGGTTCGTGAAAGTAAAAGTAAAGGTCTCACCCTGAATAAAAAGAAGACTGAAGTGATGGTCATCTCAAAGAAAAGAATACCACCAAAATGTAGCATTACCATCAATGGCACAGAACTGAAACAAACTGATAGATTCAGGTACTTGGGAAAAATTATAACAGCTGATGGGAAATGTCACAACGAAATAAAAGCAGACGTGCTCAGGCCAAGTCAGCATTCCAGAAAATAAGACACATCTTGTGCAACAGATCCGTATCAATGGAAACAAGATTCAGAGTACTTAAATGTTACATCGAGCCAATTTTGTTTTATGGATGTAAAGCATGGTCCATGAATAAGAGAGTACAGTGAGAAATGGAGGCTATGGAAATGTGGTTCATAAGTAGAATGTTGAAGGTACATGGACAGCCAAGAAAGCTAATGAAGAAGTCTTAAGAGAGGCTGGAGTTTAAATTAAATGATAACAAAGATCAGAGGCAGGCAAGCGAGATTTATAGGACATTTCCTGAGAAGAGGAAAATTGGAACACACTGTGGCAACGAGAAAAATTGAAGGAAGAAGAGACAGAGGAAGACAGAGAGAGAAGTTACTGGATGGGCTGTCAGTGTGGCTAGGAAGAAAGTCACCGGATCTCATAATCAAGTCTAAAGAAAGGGAATCGTGGAGAGAAATGATCGCTTAGCCACGCGGCATGGCACTTGAAGTGAATTGAACTGTAGGATGTCATCTGCACAACTAAAGTAAACATCCAAATAGAAGAGCCAGGAAAAATTGAAAACATGTGAAATGGGATTTCATAAAGAAGTGCTAGGAATCCAGTAAACATTGAATACAAACGAAGGAAGCCTTGAACAAGTAGAAGGATGGTGAGAATGATGAAGATGAAAAGTTCCCAGCTGTAGATTAAATGTAGCAAAAATAACGGCAACAGCAAGAGGTTAATGATGCTATTGTGAGGTAAACAAGTTGTGTGGGAAATGTTCATGAGTGAAAACAAAGAACATTTTGTCATTTGCTAACCCCCTGAGAATCTTGTGTTCAATATTTTTTGTTAGAAAATGTTCATTTCAACAACCAATATTCCATATTAATTATTAAAACCAAAGTTCATTTTCCAAATCAAGTTAGATTTATGAAACTTCTCGGAAAAATTATGAAATAAAGGTTGACAAAAATCACAGAAATAAAGCGAAAGCATAAAAGGAAAAAAAATGTAAATAACATTCGTTTTTCTCCACCAATTTCCACTTCATTTAACAGATAAACAGTGATTCATGTAAAGAGTGATTCATGTAAACAGTTGTGAAGAAAAAAACTGTTGCGTTAGGAAATGTTCTGATTGAAGAATGAAGCAGAAGTAAACACATTCCCTCAAGAATGTAGCAGCAGTAAAAACATTCTGCTACATTCTTGGGAGAATGTGTTTACTGTTGCTAAATGTAGTAACAGTAAACACATTCTCTCTAACATCCGCCAGTCATTCCAGTAACATTTACAGGTTAACAAGTTCTTTGCATGTATTTATAAAATTGTTGTTAGGTTAAGAAAAATATATATTTATTTATAAAACGGTTGTTAGGTTAAGAAAAATATATATTTATTTATAAAACGGTTGTTAGGTTAAGAAAAATATAGATTTATTTATAAAACGGTTGTTAGGTTAAGAAAAATATAGATTTATTTATAAAACGGTTGTTAGGTGAAGGAAATATACAGATTTATTTATGCCACTGTGATGAGCGTGAAGACGTCTTTATATTATGCAATCAGAGACCCATAGCTGATATCGTAGCGTCAAGTTTAGCGAACCATAACTGATCAAGACCCTGTCCCAAATATCCAGTGGTATCCGCAGTAACAGACCTAACCTGAGAGACACTTTATTAGCCATTTCATTCACTTACATGTCACTTGCGGAACTTTGCCTCCCTAACAGCACTCCTGTAGGCCTCTCGGTTGTAAGCAAGATGCCCTGCTGCTGATGCATCCATTTGCAGATCATCAACAATGTCTTGCAGCCATCTTTGCCTTGGTCTTCCTCTCTTTCTTTTTCCCATTATGCACCTTTCCAAGACAGTTTTCTCTAGATTATCATGACGTTTAATGTGTCCAAAATATTTAAGTTTTCTCTCTTTATCCTCTTTACTAGCCAGCCTTCTTCAGTATTAAGTTCTTGTAGTATGGATATATTTGTTCTTTTTTGTGTCCATGGTATTTGAATAATTCTTCTGTAGCATTTACATTCAAAGGCATTTATGTGTTTCTCAGCTGTTTTTGTTTGGTGTCTAAGTCTCACAGGCATATGTTTTGATGGGAAAGATGCATGACCTTAAAAATCTTATTTTTGTGGTTATGTCTGCTCCTGTCCGCAGATTCTTTAGTTGTTTTACTTTTTTAAGAGCGATAGATCTCCTCCTTTTAATTTCCCTCATTGTATCTCCATTATTAGTTAGTAGTGATCCAAGATAATCAAAACTCTCCGCTTCTTCCAGTTTTTTCTCATTGATACATATTTCAGCTGCCTTGTTTGTTTTGTCAGTTGTCATCAGTTTAGTTTTTTTTCGCATTAAGATAGAGGTTTTGCTCTTCACTATTTTTACTTATCCTATATCTCATATCCTTCCTGTGCCGTTAAACGTCACATAGGGCTCGCAAAGTAGTTCGCCAATTTTTCCTGTCTTCAGCGAGTCTTTCAACCTCATCAAAGGATTTTATGCTTGTTAATTTGGCCTCTCTTAATAATGTCCTCTTCAGAGTTTCACGCGGTCTGCCTCTTTTTCTTCGGCCTGTTGTGTTCCACTTGTTAGATTGTTTTGGGATTCTCTGAAAAGGGACGTGCAAGATGGCGGACGTTTTTTTAACGTTCTCGCTGGCGTACAGAAATCAGCGGAATTCCGCTTGATCTGTTACATATCATGTACCGGGAGTTGGGCATAAGGCTAACAACGTTATCCTGGGACCTATCTAGAGGCAACTCCAGATGGGAAAAAAGATATCGTTACGGAAACTCGCAGAGAAACCAACCGAGCATCAAGGATGCCAATTCCGAAGAGCTCATTCGTCGGCCCCAAACATGTGACAAGGATTGGATTCTGGAATGTGAGAACGATGGCAGCACCAACAAAACTATTTTTACAGACTGACGCAATTAATTTTTCCATTGTTTTCTGTGTTGTGGGCAGTAATAATGTGTCATCACCATATATAATCTCTGGTATTTCATAACCTCCAATTTTTATGGCATCGCAATATTCTTTGCCTACATCTTTTATAGCATTCCTCATTATATTTTCAGTATACAAGTTAAATATATAGGGTGACAATATGCACCCCTGACGGACCCCTTGTTTTATGTCAAACCAAGTTTTTTTTCACCATTTATTCTTACTGCTGCCTGTTGGTCTAGATACAGCAGTACTAGTAGAATTAAATCTTTGCAACAAAATCTACCACGAACATGCATTGTCAGGATGAAGTATCTAACTAGAACAGGAAATCTAACATGAACATGCACTGCCAGGTTAAAGTATGTAACTAGAACAGGAAATCTAACATGAACATGCACTGCCAGGTTAAAGTATGTAACTAGAACAGGAAATCTAACATGAACATGCACTGCCAGGTTAAAGTATCTAACTAGAACAGGAAATCTAACATGAACATACACTGCCAGGTTAAAGTATCTAACTAGAACAGGAAATCTAACATGAACATACACTGCCAGGTTAAAGTATCTAACTAGAACAGGAAATCTAACATGAACATACACTGCCAGGTTAAAGTATCTAACTAGAACAGGAAATCTAACATGAACATACACTGCCAGGTTAAAGTATCTAACTAGAACAGGAAATCTAACATGAACATACACTGCCAGGTTAAAGTATCTAACTAGAACAGGAACTGTAACACGAACATACACTGTCAGGTTAAAGTATCTAACTAGAACAGGAACTGTAACACGAACATACACTGTCAGGTTGAAGTATCCAACAACTAGTGCAGTAAATGTGACACAATGAAAAGTTATTTTGTCTGGAACAGACAACGAAAATACACCTGAGCTTTCAACACATAACACACTAGAACAGACATGTAAAATATAACTGAGCTTTCAAACTATACCACACTAGAACATGCATTTAAAATATAGCTGAGCTGTCAAACTATAGCTAGCTATAACACACATGTAAAATATAGCTGAGTTTTCAACATATAGCACTGCTTCTGTTTTCATGCAGGCGAGAAAACTCTAAATTAATATTATTGCTAATTTGTTTCTCATTCTGTCCGAAATATTAATCAAATCCAGCTCCTTCTCATGTAGACGAATGTCTCTTCACTGTATATACATACATATGGCTAACTCTACACATACATATGGCTAACTCTACACATACATATGGCTAACTCTACACATACATATGGCTAACTCTACACATACATATGGCTAACTCTACACATACATATGGCTAACTCTACACATACATATGGCTAACTCTACACATACATATGGCTAACTCTACACATACATATGGCTAACTCTACACATACATATGGCTAACTCTACACATACATATGGCTAACTCTACACATACATATGGCTAACACTACATATGGCTAACTCTACACATACATATGGCTAACTCTACACATACATATGGTTAACTCTACACATACATATGGCTAACTCTGCACATACATATGGCTATACCAGCTAACTCTACACATACATATTGCTATATACCAGCTAACTCTACATATACATATGGCTATATACCAGCTAACTCTATAAATGTTTCTGAAGTGGATAAACACTGCTTCAGATTTGTCCAGGTTATTTGTCCGTCGTAGATTCATCACAATACAAGAATGTCTGCCGTGGACAAACACAACAAGAATGTCTGACGTAGACAACAACTAGTGCAGTAAATGTGACACAATGAAAAGTTATTTTGTCTGGAACAGACAACGAAAATACACCTGAGCTTTCAACACATAACACACTAGAACAGACATCTAAAATATAACTGAGCTTTCAAACTATAGCACACTAGAACATGCATTTAAAATATAGCTGAGCTGTCAAACTATAGCTAGCTATAACACACATGTAAAATATAGCTGAGTTTTCAACATATAGCACTGCTTCTGTTTTCATGCAGGCGAGAAAACTCTAAATTAATATTATTGCTAATTTGTTTCTCATTCTGTCCGAAATATTAATCAAATCCAGCTCCTTCTCATGTAGACGAATGTCTCTTCACTGTATATACATACATATGGCTAACTCTACACATACATATGGCTAACTCTACACATACATATGCCTAACTCTACACATACATATGGCTAACTCTACACATACATATGGCTAACTCTACACATACATATGGCTAACTCTACACATACATATGGCTAACTCTACACATACATATGGCTAACTCTACACATACATATGGCTAACTCTACACATACATATGGCTAACTCTACACATACATATGGCTAACTCTACACATACATATGGCTAACACTACATATGGCTAACTCTACACATACATATGGCTAACTCTACACATACATATGGTTAACTCTACACATACATATGGCTAACTCTGCACATACATATGGCTATATACCAGCTAACTCTACACATACATATTGCTATATACCAGCTAACTCTACATATACATATGGCTATATACCAGCTAACTCTATAAATGTTTCTGAAGTGGATAAACACTGCTTCAGATTTGTCCAGGTTATTTGTCCGTCGTAGATTCATCACAATACAAGAATGTCTGCCGTGGACAAACACAACAAGAATGTCTGACGTAGACAACACTACAATAATATCTGCTGTGGACAAATACAACAAGAATGTCTGCCATGGACAACACAAAAAGAATGTCTGCCATGGACAACACAACACGAATATCTGAGGTGGACAAGACAACAAGAATATCTGCCATGGACAACACAACAAGAATGTCTGACGTGGACAACACTACAAGAATATCTGCTGTGGATAACACAACAAGAATATCTGCTGTGGATAACACAACAAGAATATCTGCTGTGGATACCACAACAAGATGTTTATGGAATGAAACTGTAACAATCATTATGTTGATCATGCCTTTCAACATTGTTTCTTGTGCAACATTTGTGAGTGATTTATGTAGCAAAACCGTAAAGCCAAGGTCACTTAGACCACTCACATAAGACATAAACAACAGCACTCACTTCAGACATAAACAACAGCACTCACTTCGAACATAAACAACAGAACTA
>CM019691.1:44737124-44842124 GCA_009760885.1 Achatina immaculata
CTTGATAGGAGCCCCAAAGCTTTAGCCCAAGCTCGTGTCCTCTGGCATTGTCCTACGCCTCAGGTCTGCATGGTTTGGGCACTCTTGTAGGATATGTTCTGGAGTCTGGACTCCACTGCCACATGGACACTCGTTTGTGTGAGACATTTTAAGTCGATGTAGGTGGCTCGGTAGTCTCCATTGGCCTGTCCTTGGGTGAAAGAGGATGGTTTGCTGATGTCTTTGTAGCTGGTGTATTGGATCTGGTTTATTGTTGCATTTCAGTTTCTTTTTCCATTCAGATCTCCACTGGATACGGATTATGGTTTTCGCCTCTTGGTAGTTTACTGGATGATTGGTTTAATCTTGATTGCTGCCAGCTCTTGACAGGGTGTCAGCTGTTTCATTGTCAGCTATTCCACGGTGGGATGGTACCCTTTGTAGGGTCATGGTTGTTGACAGTACAAGGTGCTTCAGTTCTGTTGTGATTTCTGTAGGCTGTACGTAACTGTGTACAGCATAAAGACGAGGCTATAAGTGACTGTGTAAGCGTAAAGACGAGGTTGTAAGTTACTGTGTACAGCATAAAGACGAAGCCGTAAGAGACTGTGTACAGAATAAACGAGGTTATAAGTGACTGTGTACAGCATAACGAGGTTGTAAGTGGTTGCGTACAGCATAAAGTCGAAGGTGTAAGTGACTGTGTACTGCATAAAGACAAGGCTTTAAATAAATGTGTACAGCGTAAAGACGAGGCTGTAAGTAACTGTGTACAACATAAAGACGAGGCTGTAAGTGAATGTAAACAGCATAAAAACAAGACTGTAAGTGAGTGTGTGCAGAATAAACTAACAGCAAAAGACGAGGTTGTAAGTAATTGTGTACAGCATAAAGACGAGGCTGTAAGTGACTGTGTACAGCATAAAGACGAGGCTGTAAGTGACTGTGTACAGCATAAAGACGAGGCTCTAAGTGACCGTGTACAGCATAAAGACGAGGCTGTAAGTAACTGTATACAGCATAAAGACGAGGCTGTAAGTAACTGTATACGCATAAAGACGAGGCTGTAAGTGATTGTGTACATCGTAAAGACGAGGCTGTAAGTAACTGTGTACAGCATAAAGACGAGGCTATAAGTCCTCTTTTTCTTCTTCTTCTTCTTCTTTCTTCTTCTTCTTCTTCTTCTTCTTCTTCTTCTGTGTTCGAGTTTACTGGTCACTCCAGGTTCTGATCCCTGTCCACATGCCAAAGCCTGCAGTCCTCTCCAGATCTTGATAGGAGCCCCAAAGCTTTAGCCCAAGCTCGTGTCCTCTGGCATTGTCCTACGCCTCAGGTCTGCATGGTTTGGGCACTCTTGTAGGATATGTTCTGGAGTCTGGACTCCACTGCCACATTGACACTCGTTTGTGTGAGACATTTTAAGTCGATGTAGGTGGCTCGGTAGTCTCCATTGGCCTGTCCTTGGGTGAAAGAGGATGGTTTGCTGATGTCTTTGTAGTTGGTGTATTGGATCTGGTTCTTTGTTGCATTTCAGTTTCTTTTTCCATTCAGATCTCCACTGGATACGGATTATGGTTTTCGCCTCTTGGTAGTTTACTGGATGATTGGTTTAATCTTGATTGCTGCCAGCTCTTGACAGGGTGTCAGCTGTTTCATTGTCAGCTATTCCACGGTGGGATGGTACCCTTTGTAGGGTCATGGTTGTTGACAGTACAAGGTGCTTCAGTTCTGTTGTGATTTCTGTAGGCTGTACGTAACTGTGTACAGCATAAAGACGAGGCTATAAGTGACTGTGTAAGCGTAAAGACGAGGTTGTAAGTTACTGTGTACAGCATAAAGACGAAGCCGTAAGAGACTGTGTACAGAATAAACGAGGTTATAAGTGACTGTGTACAGCATAACGAGGTTGTAAGTGGTTGCGTACAGCATAAAGTCGAAGGTGTAAGTGACTGTGTACTGCATAAAGACAAGGCTTTAAATAAATGTGTACAGTATAAACTTGGTTGTAACTGTGTACAGCATAAATACGAGGTTGTAAGTAACTGTGTACAGCATTAGGTCGAGGTTTAAGTGACCGTTTACAGCATAAATACGAGGTTGTAAGTGGCTTTGTAAAACAAAATACGATGTTGTAAGTGGCTGTGTACAGCATAAATACGAGGTTGTAAGTGGTTGGACACAGCACAGGCGAGGTTGTAAGTGGTTGTTTACAACAAAGACGAAGCCATGAATAGTTTTATTTAGAGATCTTTGCGTTGTTGCCAGCAACATCAGAATAATGAAGTTTAAGTGTGTTGCTTTTTTGCCAAGCACTCCATTTTAGGACTACACACTTCTTGATCTTGGCACGAAGTTGTTTTCTTACGATGATGATGATGATGATGATGATGACAGCTAAAAACACAGTTAGTTACCCTTTTGACATCAAAGAAAACATGGGTTGATACACCCTCAAATAGCCGTTACAGATTCATTCGCGATGGTACATATTAACTTCTTAAACAGGCTATTGTGAGCCCATGTTTACACCGAATGCCTGGAACATCTCACATAAGTTCTGAGCATCATTCTTTGTTCTGAAACAGAAATAACGTACATGAGAACAGGGCCCCAACCTGGGCCGATCTGTTGTGTGTGGCAAATCCTGCCCATGGACGGGATCGATGATAGAACTAGACAAAAATCGCGTCCCGAGTAATCAGTATCGCTTTACCAGGTAATAGAGGGCCCTGCGTACATTAGAGAAGTACATTAATTCTTATTCCATTTCCCACTTGCCATAATCCCAGACAACAGACGGTCTTTGGGGCACCATTTCACTGCCACACGTACTGGGCATTTATTTTCTGCCATTTTTGTGGAATGAGTCTATCTCTCCCTGGTCCATGAAGGTCAGCACAGGCTATTTTGATCAGTCTTGCTTTCTGTTCTTTTCTGTTTCCTCATTTTCTTCCCTGCCTTCACACTCATCCATTCTTTGTTCTCTACACATCACGTGACTAACTACTTTCACTGTTTTGTGTGCTGTTTTCAGGGTGTAGCAATTTCACACCGTGTCTAGATATTATCTCTGCTGTTGTAGCTGTCGTCACTCCAGTCTAGACATTATCTGTGCTGTTGTAGCTGCCGTCACTCCAGTCTAGACATTATCTCTGGTGTTGTAGCTGCCGTCACTCCAGTCTAGACATTATCTCTGGTGTTGTAGCTGCCGTCACTCCAGTCTAGACATTATCTGTGGTGTTGTAGCTGCCGTCACTCCAGTCTAGACATTATCTCTGGTGTTGTAGCTGCCGTCACTCCAGTCTAGACATTATCTCTGGTGTTGTAGCTGCCGTCACTCCAGTCTAGACATTATCTGTGGTGTTGTAGCTGCCGTCACTCCAGTCTAGACATTATCTCTGGTGTTGTAGCTGCTGTCACTCTAGTCTAGACATTATCTCTGGTGCTGTAGCTGCCGTCACTCCAGTCTAGACATTATCTGTGGTGTTGTAGCTGCTGTCACTCTAGTCTAGACTTTATCTCTGGTGTTCTAGATGCTGTCACTCTGCGTCTAGACATTATCTCTGGTGCTGTAGCTATTGTCACTCTAGTCTAGACATTATCTCTGGTGCTGTAGCTATTGACATTACAGTCTAGACAGTATCTCTGGTGGTGTAGCTACTGTCACTTTAAGTCTAGATATTATCTCTGATGGTGTAGCTACTGTCACTCTAGTCTAGATATTATCTCTGTTGGTGTAGCTACTGTCAGTCTAGTCTAGACATTATCTCTGGTGCTGTAGCTGTGGTCGCCCTATGTCTAGATATTATCTCTGGTGCTGTAGCTATATTCATTATTTGTCTAGATACTATCTCTGGTGTTGTAGCTACTGTCACTCTAGTCTAGACATTATCTCTGGTGCTGTAGCTACTGTCATTACAGTCTAGACATTATCTCTGGTGTTGTAAGTGGCTTTGTAAAACAAAATACGATGTTGTAAGTGGCTGTGTACAGCATAAATACGAGGTTGTAAGTGGTTGGACACAGCACAGGCGAGGTTGTAAGTGGTTGTTTACAACAAAGACGAAGCCATGAATAGTTTTATTTAGAGATCTTTGCGTTGTTGCCAGCAACATCAGAATAATGAAGTTTAAGTGTGTTGCTTTTTTGCCAAGCACTCCATTTTAGGACTACACACTTCTTGATCTTGGCACGAAGTTGTTTTCTTACGATGATGATGATGATGATGATGATGACAGCTAAAAACACAGTTAGTTACCCTTTTGACATCAAAGAAAACATGGGTTGATACACCCTCAAATAGCCGTTACAGATTCATTCGCGATGGTACATATTAACTTCTTAAACAGGCTATTGTGAGCCCATGTTTACACCGAATGCCTGGAACATCTCACATAAGTTCTGAGCATCATTCTTTGTTCTGAAACAGAAATAACGTACATGAGAACAGGGCCCCAACCTGGGCCGATCTGTGTGTGTGGCAAATCCTGCCCATGGACGGGATCGATGATAGAACTAGACAAAAATCGCGTCCCGAGTAATCAGTATCGCTTTACCAGGTAATAGAGGGCCCTGCGTACATTAGAGAAGTACATTAATTCTTATTCCATTTCCCACTTGCCATAATCCCAGACAACAGACGGTCTTTGGGGCACCATTTCACTGCCACACGTACTGGGCATTTATTTTCTGCCATTTTTGTGGAATGAGTCTATCTCTCCCTGGTCCATGAAGGTCAGCACAGGCTATTTTGATCAGTCTTGCTTTCTGTTCTTTTCTGTTTCCTCATTTTCTTCCCTGCCTTCACACTCATCCATTCTTTGTTCTCTACACATCACGTGACTAACTACTTTCACTGTTTTGTGTGCTGTTTTCAGGGTGTAGCAATTTCACACCGTGTCTAGATATTATCTCTGCTGTTGTAGCTGTCGTCACTCCAGTCTAGACATTATCTGTGGTGTTGTAGCTGCCGTCACTCCAGTCTAGACATTATCTCTGGTGTTGTAGCTGCCGTCACTCCAGTCTAGACATTATCTCTGGTGTTGTAGCTGCCGTCACTCCAGTCTAGACATTATCTGTGGTGTTGTAGCTGCCGTCACTCCAGTCTAGACATTATCTCTGGTGTTGTAGCTGCCGTCACTCCAGTCTAGACATTATCTCTGGTGTTGTAGCTGCCGTCACTCCAGTCTAGACATTATCTGTGGTGTTGTAGCTGCCGTCACTCCAGTCTAGACATTATCTCTGGTGTTGTAGCTGCTGTCACTCTAGTCTAGACATTATCTCTGGTGCTGTAGCTGCCGTCACTCCAGTCTAGACATTATCTGTGGTGTTGTAGCTGCTGTCACTCTAGTCTAGACTTTATCTCTGGTGTTCTAGATGCTGTCACTCTGCGTCTAGACATTATCTCTGGTGCTGTAGCTATTGTCACTCTAGTCTAGACATTATCTCTGGTGCTGTAGCTATTGACATTACAGTCTAGACAGTATCTCTGGTGGTGTAGCTACTGTCACTTTAAGTCTAGATATTATCTCTGATGGTGTAGCTACTGTCACTCTAGTCTAGATATTATCTCTGTTGGTGTAGCTACTGTCAGTCTAGTCTAGACATTATCTCTGGTGCTGTAGCTGTGGTCGCCCTATGTCTAGATATTATCTCTGGTGCTGTAGCTATATTCATTATTTGTCTAGATACTATCTCTGGTGTTGTAGCTACTGTCACTCTAGTCTAGACATTATCTCTGGTGCTGTAGCTACTGTCATTACAGTCTAGACATTATCTCTGGTGTTGTAGCTATTGTCACTTTACGTCTTGATATTATCTCTGGTGCTGTAGCTACTGTCACTGTACGTCTAGACATTATCTCTGGTGCTGTAGCTACTCTCACTCTACGTCTAGATATTATCTCTGTTGTTGTAGCTATTATCACTCTAGTCTAGATATTATCTCTGGTGCTGTAGCTACTCTCACTTTACGTCTAGATATTATCTCTGTTGTTGTAGCTATTGTCACTCTAGTCTAGATATTATCTTTGGTGTTGTAGCTGCTGTCACTCTAGTCTAGACATTATCTCTAGTGTTGTAGCTGCTGTCCACCCAGTCTAGACATTATCTCTAGTGTTGTAGCTACTGTCATTCTAGTCTAGATATTATCTCTGGTGCTGTAGCTACTCTCACTCTTCGTCTAGATACTATCTCTGGTGATGTAACTACTGTCACTTTACGTCTAGATATTATCTCTGGTGCTGTAGCTAATGTCACTGTAGTCTAGACATTATCTCTAGTGTTGTAGCTACTGTCACTCTAGTCTAGACATTATCTCTGGTGCTGTAGCTATTGTCACTGTACGTTTAGATATTATCTCTGGTGGTGTAGTTATTGTCACTCTAGTCTAGATATTATCTCTGTTGCTGTAGCTACTGTCATTCTAGTCTAGACATTATCTCTGGTGCTGTAACTACTGTCACTCTACGTCTAGTCATTATCTCTGGTGCTGTAGCTACTGTCACTCTACGTCTAGATATTATCTATCGTGTTGTAGCTATTATCACACTATGTAAAGTTATTATCTCTGTTGTTGTAGCTACTGTCACCGTAAGTCTAGACATTATCTTTGGTGTTGTAGCTACCGTTATTCTATTCTAGATGTTATCTCTGGTCCTGTAGCTACTGTCCCTCTAGTCTAGAAAGTTTCTCTATAGCTACTTTCACTGTGATACTATTGATAAAATATTTCATGTTTGTGAGTTTTTCTTTTGTTACTGGTCAGTAATTGTATTCTTCGTATTGTGTTGTTTGTTTATTAATAAAACATATTCATTCAGTCATTTGCATGTCCCTTGTGGAACTTTGCCTCCCAAACAGCACTCCTGTAGGCCTCTCGGTTGTGGGCAAGATGCCCTGCTGCTGCTGCATCCATTTACAGATCGTCAACGATGTCTTTCAGCCATATTCGTTTTGGTCTTCCTCTTTTTCTTTTTCCTAACCCTAACCTTATACTACCAATACAGTCTTCTCTAGATTATCATGACGTTTAATGTGTCCAAAATATTTAAGTTTTCTCTCTTTAATCCTCTTTACTAGCCAGCCTTCTTCAATATTAAGCTCTTGTAGTATAGATATAATTGTTCTTTTTTGTATACTCAATATTTGGAGAACTCTTCCGTAGCATTTACACTCAAAGGCATTTATATGTTTCTCAGCTGTTTTGTTAAGTGTCCAGGTCTCACAGGCATATGTTGTGATGGGAAAGATGCATGCCCTTAAAAATCTTATTTTTGTAGTTCTATCTGTTCCTCTCCACAGATTCTTTAGTTGTTTTATTTTCTGAAGAGCAATAGATGTCCTCCTTTTAATTTCCCTCTTTGCATCTCCATTATTAGTTTGTAGTGATCAAAGATAATCAAAACTCTCCACTTCTTCTAATTTTTCCTCATTTATATATATTTCACCCGCCTTGTTTGTTTTGTCAGTTGTCATCAACTTAGTTTTCTTTGCATTAAGATAGAGGTTATGCTCTTCGCTGTTCTTACGGACTGACATAATTAGTTTTTCCATTCCTACTTTCACTGTGATACTATTGATAAAATATTTCATGTTTGTGAGTTTTTCTTTTGTTACTGGTCAGTAATTGTATTCTTCGTATTGTGTTGTTTGTTTATTAATAAAACATATTCATTCAGTCATTTGCATGTCCCTTGTGGAACTTTGCCTCCCAAACAGCACTCCTGTAGGCCTCTCGGTTGTGGGCAAGATGCCCTGCTGCTGCTGCATCCATTTACAGATCGTCAACGATGTCTTTCAGCCATATTCGTTTTGGTCTTCCTCTTTTTCTTTTTCCTAACCCTAACCTTATACTACCAATACAGTCTTCTCTAGATTATCATGACGTTTAATGTGTCCAAAATATTTAAGTTTTCTCTCTTTAATCCTCTTTACTAGCCAGCCTTCTTCAATATTAAGCTCTTGTAGTATAGATATAATTGTTCTTTTTTGTATACTCAATATTTGGAGAACTCTTCCGTAGCATTTACACTCAAAGGCATTTATATGTTTCTCAGCTGTTTTGTTAAGTGTCCAGGTCTCACAGGCATATGTTGTGATGGGAAAGATGCATGCCCTTAAAAATCTTATTTTTGTAGTTCTATCTGTTCCTCTCCACAGATTCTTTAGTTGTTTTATTTTCTGAAGAGCAATAGATGTCCTCCTTTTAATTTCCCTCTTTGCATCTCCATTATTAGTTTGTAGTGATCAAAGATAATCAAAACTCTCCACTTCTTCTAATTTTTCCTCATTTATATATATTTCACCCGCCTTGTTTGTTTTGTCAGTTGTCATCAACTTAGTTTTCTTTGCATTAAGATAGAGGTTATGCTCTTCGCTGTTCTTACGGACTGACATAATTAGTTTTTCCATTCCTCTTTGTGTTGTAGACAGTAACACTGTGTCATCAGCATATCTAATCTCTGGTATTTCATAACCTCCAATTGTTATGGCATCGTAATATTCTTTGTCTACATCTTCTCTAACATTCCTCATTATATTTTCAGTATACAAGTTAAATAAGTAAGGTGACAATATGCACCCCTGACGGACCCCTTGTTTTATGTCAAACCAAGTTGCTGTTTCACCATTTATTCTTACTGCCGCTTGTTGGTCTAGATACAGCAGTGATGTTAATTGTATCAAATGTGTTGGAAATCCCATTTTTTCCATTATTTCACAAAGTTATGAAATATCTGCGTGCAATTATATCTACAGTCAGGGCTTTTACTCATTTAGTTCCTATGTGGTTGGTAGCAATAACAAATGGTCCAATATTAAAGATAGATAAATTAATATCATTTATATAGATCTATGACATATAAATAACATCATTATATAGATATATGGTAGATAAATACCATCATTTATATAGATCTATGACAGTAAATAACATCATTTATATAGATCTATGACTGGAACAGGAGTCTAGGAATTTTTATACCCACAGACTGTAACAGACCCTTATGGTTTTTGTAATATAATGATTTCAGATAAAACAAGAACACTAATAATAATAATAATACACTGAGCTGAATTCTAGTGAGAAAGTGCTACCATGGCGAACTAATCGAGATAACTACCCTGGCGAACTCACCGAAAGAACTATTCTGGCGATCTCACCGAGAGCTACCCTGGCGAACTCACCGAAAGCACTACTTTGGCGAACTATCCGAGAGAGCTACCCTGGCGAACTATCCGAGAGAGCTACCCTGGAGAACTCTCAGAGAGAGCTACCCTGGCGAACTCTCAGAGAGAGCTACCCTGGCGAACTCTCAGAGAGAGCTACTCTGACGAACTCTCAGAAAGAGCCACTCATTTTTGTTTATCAAATTTTAAATAAAATATTTCCAACTTTCCTCTCTACTCCCAGATTCTTGTCTCTCCATCAGAAACTCTAATTCTATTAGTTTAAGAGTTCTCTTCACTGATTTAGTAATTTTTGTCGCACTTATCTGGTCAAAGAGGCCGACTGACCATCAGGTACCTTCTTCATTGTCATCGTTTGCCATTCGAGCTAACCGGATGTAATACCAGTAATATACCTCAGCCACAAATATAAGATCAAAAGACTGCAGTGGACTTTTGTTTAAGACACTAGTTCTGTGACATCAGAGAACTAAGATACTAGATACTGCAGTCTGTCACATCAGATAACTAAGACATTAGATACTGCAGTCTGTCACATCAGAGAACTAAGACATTAGATACTGCAGTCTGTCACATCAGAGAACTAAGACATTAGATACTGCAGTCTGTCACAACAGAGAACTAAGACATTAGATACTGCAGTCTGTCACAACAGAGAACTAAGACATTAGATACTGCAGTCTGTCACATCAGAGAACTAAGACATTAGATACTGTAGTATGTACCCAAAAAAAATTCCACAAATATTTTAGACATGTTTTTTGCCGATGTACTCTGTAATTCCGGGGGAGGGGGTGTGCTGTATACGAATAAAATAAAGAGCAGAAGACGAAGGACATAGAAATGAGGCAGATGACAATCTAATGGCGTTTTGCAGGTAAATTGAGCTAATGATCACTAACACACTTTTTAAGCAACATCCAAGAAGACTTTACACATGGACATCACCTGATGGGAAAACCAAGAATCAAATAGATTACATTTTAGTGCAAAAAAGTTGGAGATCACGTATAACATCAGCAAAAAATTTACCTCGTGCTGATTGTGACATGGACCATGAATTATTAATAGCAGACATGAAGATAAAGATAAAAAATACAGGCGATCAAGACCACTCCACTTTGATCTCACAAAAATACCAGAACAATATGGTATAGAATGAAGAACCGTTTCGAAATCCTGATGGTTGTACAGGAGGAGATGACACCAGATGATTTGTCTACGCAGGCCAGAGATATCTAAATAACACCAACTAAAGACATGGTTCCAGTAAAGAAACGACAAAAGAATGGATAGATTACAGCAGACGCAAAAGAACTGATAAAACAACGTAGAGAAATGAAGACGAAAGGGAAAATGACAAACAACAACAAGAAAGTGGAATATAAAGGTTTTTTTAAAAAGTACGAAGAAACATAAGAAAAGACAACAAAAAAAAAAAAAACACTACATAAAAGATTGTTGTGAAAGAATAGAAGGACATCAGAAGTGTGGAAGAGATAGTGAAATGTTTAAAGAAATGAAGATATTGACGAGAAATTTCACACTAAGCTAAATGTAATTTGAGACGAGATAGGTAAAACCTTGACAGAAACAGATGACATTCTAGAAAAATGGAAGACATATTGCAGAGGAATATATGAAACAACTGACTGTGAAAGCAGAAATCAACAGTGTGAATTATTATTGGAGGAGAAAGAACCCGAACCGACAGTAGAAGAAGTTTTACGGGCAATAAAGAATCTGAAAAATGGTAAATCACCAGGATGTGATGAGATAACAGCTGAACTTATTAAAGCAGGAGGAAAGGAATGTGGAACAATCTATCATGCACTATGTAAAAAGATATGGCATTCAGGTATTTGGCCAAAAGAATGGAAAATAACTGTATTCATCATCATCATCATCAGGTGCCGTGCCGACTGGCGTTTGCTATTATGCTTCTCCAGAGCACACGATCCTTCATGCTGGCCATCAGCTCAGTTGGTGATCTCCTCTCATACCATCCCGTCAGACTGTCCAGTATCATTTCTCTTGGTCTTCCTCTTGATCTTCTATTTTTCCTGTTGTTATAATATTTTCAATGCCCCCTCTTCTCATTTCATGTCCTATGAAAGTACATAGTCTCTCTCTTATCTTTTTGACAAGGTTTTTTTGTTACTCCAGCTCTTCTCATACATTCTTCATTAGTTATTTTTACTATCCAGGGGATTCGCAACATTCTTCTAATAAACCACAATTCTGCTGCTTCCAATGATTTTTGTGCAGACCCGCCTATTGTCCATGATTCACTTCCATATAACAAGATAGGTTCAATATAGCATTTTAGGACTCGTTTTCTAACATTCGTTGATAAGGATGTGTTGGCTAATATGCTTCTCATTCTCTGAAATGCAATCTTTGCTTGGCGTATTCTGTTCCTAATTTTCGTTCTGCATTTCCCATCTGAAGTTATTACTGCTCCAAGTTATTTGAATTTCTGCACCTGCTTTAGAATAGTTCCGTTTAATTTTATACTGCATGCAGTGAAATAGAGGAGATAGGTATAGATGAATTATGGAATTCTTACAGCACAGACATAATCACAGCAGCAAAAGCAAGTGCTGGACTGAAAAAACCAAATACAAAAGCATGAATATCAGAAAAAAACATGGAAGTATACACATGAAAGATGAGCAGTCAAAGTAGACTTGTTGAATGCAAAAACAGATCTTGTAAAAGATCTGGTGAAAGCAACATACAAAGAAATAGACAAGAAAGTAAAAAGTTCAGCTAGAAGGGATAAAAGAGAATACATAGACAATATGGCGAAAGAGACAGAAAAAGCAGCAAAAACAGGAGACAGCAAAACTTTATATAACATACAAAAGAGGCTAACAGGTACTACTACATCTAAAGACCAGTCTTTAGCAAAACTAGAACCTTATAAACATCAAATAAAGACCAAAAGCAAAGATGGGCTGAACACTACACCCAAAAGAATTGTTAAACCTTGAATCCGACTAACCAGACCCACAACTAAATGTCAACCTAGATGAAATTACATTGTATGAAATTGAAACAGCAGTGAATTTAATGACTAACAACAAAGCTGCAGGTGAAGATGAAATAACAGCCGAAATGCTAAAAGCTATCAATAGTGACAACACGAGACAACTACAGAGAACGTTTAACAAGATTTGGAAAGAAGAAAAGGTCCCTTCTAATTGGAAAAATGAAATCATTGTTAAAAAACCCAAAAAAAAAAAAACGCAACCTTAGTGACTGTAACAATTGGAGAAGAGTACCTTAATATCAGTTGTGTCAAAAGTATTTTGCAAGGTCATTTTGAATAGACTTAAAGATATAGTGGATACAGCAATAAGAGAAGAACAAGCAGGATTTCGAAAGGGAGAAGCTGTCTCGACCAGATCTTTACTCTCAGAATAATACTTGAAGAACATATTGAAAAGCATAAACCATTAATACTGAACTTCATAGACTTTAAAAAGGCATTTGATAGCATACACAGAGATTCATTATGGAGAATTTTAAGTCTATATGGAATACCATCTAAAATTGTCAACATCATTAAGGACTTCTACAATGGATATGTTTGTGCAGTCAAGACAGAAGAAGGGATGAGTGAATGATTCCAGATTGAAACAGGTGTGGAACAAGGATGTATACTTTTTCCTTTGTTTTTTGGGATTACAATAGACTTCATAATGAAAATATGCTGCACAGGTAACACAGGTATTGATTGGTTACATGGGACCCAACTAGAACATTTTGATTTTGCTGATGACATAACTCTTATCAGTAACAATGTGAATTCATGCAAGAAAAAAACAGATGGAATGTCTTCACTGGCTAGCAAAATAGGACTTGAATTAACAAGGACAAAACAAAAATAATGAAAACTCCCCTTAATCAAAATGGAAAAATACACATAGAAGGGACAGATATTGAAGAAGTCAATCAATTTGCATACCTTGGCAACTACATAGACCAGGATGGAGACACCAGAAAGGAAGTTAGAATCAAAATTGCAAAAACAGCATCAACCTTCAAGAATCCTGAGAACATATGGAATTCAAAAGCTATAAGCACAAAAACCAAGTTAAGACTATTCAATTCAAATGTAATATCCACCCTCATTTATGCATGTGAAAGCTGGAAAACAAATAAAGAAATAGACAAGAAATTAGACTCTTTTGAAAACAAATGCCTAAAGGAAAATACTCTGCATCAAGTGGAACGAGTTCAAGAACAATGCAGAGATAAGACAGATGAGTGAACAACAACCAGTCTCATAGGTGATCAGGAAAAGGAGATGGACATATGTTGGTCCCTTGATGAGAAGAAATGATCAGAGAAACCCAAAACAAGCTATCAAGTGGAACGCAACAGACCAAAGAAAAAGAAGCAGACTGTGTGAAACTCTGAAGAGGACACTGTTAAGAGAGGCCAAATTAGCAGGCAAAAATCCTTTGATGAGGTTGAAAGACTCGCCGAAGACAGAAAAAAGTGGCAAACTACTTTGCAAGCCCTATGTGACGTTTAATAGCACAGAAAGGATATAAGATATAAGATAAGATATATATATATGTGTGTGTGTGTATAAATCAGGTTTCTTCTAGTAAGCTTCATTTTATCTATTCATAAATCAGATACATCTATCAAGTTTCTTCAGTAAACTAAACTTAGTCTATACACACATAAGATATATATCTCAGGCTTTCTCTGTTAAGCTAAACTTTATCTTAACATACATATATATATGAGTGTGTCCCATTTTTTTCCTAGTAAGCTAAACTGTGTCTATACATATATAAATCTCATGCTTTCTCTAACAACTAAGCTTTTTCTATATATACATAAGATATATATAGTTTGTCTAAACATACAAAAGATGGATATTTAGGGCTTTCTCTAGTAAGCTAAACTTTGTCTACACATATATATATATGTCTCACACTTTCTCTTATAATCTAAACTTTGTCTACATACATCAGAAATATATCTAGGGCTTTCTCTGTTAAGATAAACTGTGTCTATGTATACATAAGATATATATCTCAGGCCTTCTCTGTAAAGCTAAACTTTTTTATACATATATAAGATATATATCTCAAGCTTTCTCTGTTAGGCTAAACTCTGTCTATACATACACAAGATATATATATACACTATAACTCAGGCTACTTGTAGTAAGCTTTGCTTTATCTATATATAAATCAGATATATATCTCTCAGGCTTTCTCTAGTAAGCTAATCTTTTGTCTATACCACATAAGATATATATCTGTATCTCAGTCTTTCTCTGTTAAGCTAATCTTTATCTTAACATACATAAGATATATGGGTGTGTCCCGGGTTTTCCTAGTAAGCTACAGTTTGTCTAAACATACAAGAGATAGATATCTCAGGCTTTCTCTAATAAGCTGAACTTTGTCTAAACATAATTATGGTATGTCTCTCAAGCTTTCCCTTTCAAGCTAAACTTTGTCTACATATATCAGATATATATCTAGGACTTTCTCTATACACACATAAGATTTATATCTCAGGCTTTATCTGTTAAGCTAAACTTTATCTATACATAGATAAGATATACAAGTGTGTCCCATGCTTTCCCTAGTAAGCTAAACTATGTCTATACATATATAAATCTCATGCTTTCTCTAACAACTAAGCTTTTTCTATACATACATAAGATATATATCTCAGGCTTTCTCTGTTAAGCTATACTTTGTCTATACATTCATAAGATATATATCTCAAGCTTTCTCTCGTAAACTAAACTATGTCTATACATACCAAAGACATATATCTCAGGCTTTCTTTTTAAACTAAACTTTATCTATACATTCATAACACATATGAGTATGTCCCAGGCTTTCCTCAGTAAGCTAAACTTTATCTCTACATCTTCTTATATCTTTTTTCCTTCCTTTGCCGTTAAATATCATATAGGGCTCGCAAAGTAGTTGCCAATTTTTCTGTCTTCTGTTAGTCCTTTCAATCTCATTAAGAGATTTTATGCCTATTAATTTGGCCTCTCTTAACAATGTCCTCTTCAGAGTTTCATGCAGTCTATCTCTTTTTTTTTCCCTGTTATGTTCCACTTGATAGCTTGTTTTGGGATTCTCTGATCATTTCTTCTCATTAAGTGACCACCATATGTCCATCTCCTTTTCCTGATCACCCATGAGACTGGTTGTTGTTCAGTCATCTGTCTTATCTCTGCTTTGTTCTTGAAATCGTTCCACTTGATGCAGAGTATTTTCCTTAGGCATTTGTTTTCAAAAGAGTCTAATTTCTTGTCTATTTCTTTAGTTGTTTTCCAGCTTTCACATGCATAAATGAGGGTGGATATTACATTTGAACTGAATAGTCTTAACTTGGTTTTTGTGCTTATAACTTATGAATTCCATATGTTCTCAAGATTCTTGAAGATCGATGCTGCTTTTGGTATTCTAATTCTAACTTCCTATCTGGTGTCACCATCCTGGTCTATGTAGTTGCCAAGGTATACAGATTGATTGACTTCTTCAATATCTGTCCCTTCTATGTGAATTTTTCCATTTTGATTAATGGGAAGTTTCATTATTTTTGTTTTGTGCTTGTTAATTTCAAGTCCTATTTTGCTAGCCATTGAAGACAGGATATCTGTTTTTTCTTTCATGGAATTCACATTGTTACTGATAAGAGTTATATCATCAGCAAAATCAAGATCTTCTCTTTGGTCCCATGTACCCAGTCAATACCTGTGTTATCTGTGCAGCATTTTTTCTATATGAAGTCTATTGTAATTCCAAAAAGCAAAGGAGACAATATACATCCTTGTTTCACACTTGTTTCAGTCTGGAACCATTTACTCATCCCTTCTTCTGTTTTGACTGCACAAACATATCCATTGTAGAAGTCCTTAATGATGTTGACAATTTTAGATGGTATTCCATATAGACTTAAAATTCTCCACGCTGAATCTCTGTGTATGCTATCAAATGCCTTTTTAAAATCTATGAAATTCAGTATTAACGGTTTCTGATTTTTAAATATGTTCTTCAAGTATTATTCTTAGAGTAAAGAACTGGTCGAGACAGCTTCTCCCTTTTCGAAATCCTGCTTGTTCTTCTCTCATTGTGGTATCCACTACATCTTTTAGTCTATTCAAAATGACCTTACAAAATACTTTTGACACAACTGATATTAAGGTTACTCCTCTCCAGTTGTTACAGTCACTAAGGTTGCCTTTCTTTTTGGTATTTTAACAATGATTCCTTTCTTCCAATTAGAAGGGACCTTTTCTTCTTTCCAAATCTTGTTAAACATTCTCTGTAGTTGTCTCGTGTTGTCACTATTGATAGCTTTTAGCATTTCAAGTATTATTTCATCTTCACCTGCAGCTTTGTTGTTAGCCATTAAATTCACTGCTGTTTCAGTTTCATACAATGTAATTTCATCTAGGTTGACATTTAGTTGTGGGGCTGGTAAGTCGGTTTCAAGGTTTAACAATTCTTTTGGTTATGGTTGATTAAGTATTTCTTGGAAGTGTTCAGCCCATCTTCGCTTTTGGTCTTTACTTGATGTTAATAGGGTTCCAGTTTTGCTAAGGATTGGTCTTTCTTTAGATGTAATAATACCTGTTAGCCACTTTTGTATGTTATATAAAGTTTTGCTGTCTCCTATTTTTGCTGCTTTTTCTGCCTCTTTTGCCATATTGTCTATGTATTCTCTTTTATCCCTTCTAGCTGAACTTTTTACTTTCTTGTCTATTTCTTTGTATGTTGCTTTCACCAGATCTTTTACAAGATCTGTTTTTGCATTCAACATGTCTAATTTGACTGCTCATCTTTCATGTATATACTTCCATGTGTTTTCTGATATCCATGCTTTTCTATTTGTTTTTTTTTCAGTCCAGCACTTGCTTTTGCTGCTGTGATTATGTCTGTGCTGTAAGAATTCCATAATTCATCTATACCTATCTCCTCTATTCACTGGGTGTTTTGGAATGATTGGCAAGTTCCTGATTGAAATTTCTGTCAGTATTCTCTTCTTGTAGGCTGTGGCTGTTCATCTTTCTGTGTACTGATTTCTTGTGTTGGCTTTTCAATTTTAGTTTTATTTTCCCTATGCACAGGTTGTGATCACTGTTAACATCTGCACCCCTATAAGCCCTTACATCCATGAGACATTTTCTGTATTGCTTTCTAATACAAAAATGATCTATCTGGTTTCTAGTTCTATCATCTGGAGATATCCACGTTGTTGTATGTATCTCTTTGTGTAGAAATATTGTGCCGCCAATGACCATGCCCTCTGTTAGACATATTTCAATTAATCTTTCTCCGTTCTGATTAACCATGTCAATTCCTCATTTCCTCATTACTTTTTCAACGTCGGTGTTATCTTTCCCTACCTTAGCATTGAAGTCCCCCATAGCAATTAGGCTGTCGTGTTTAGGGACTTTGTTGATGATTTGTTGTAGTTGGTGATAGAAGTCGTCTTTCACATCATCATCTCCATCATTTGTGGGTGCATAACACTGTATTATTGTCATTCTTCCATGTCTTAGGTTATATCGTGCTCTTATTATATGACTGTTCACTGGTTCCCATTCTACAAGGCTCTTTGCTGCTACATTTGACATAATAATACCTACCCCTTCTCAATGTTTACTGTCAATTTCCGCCGATCTTTTACCTGCTTCTAGTCATCGCATTTCGCTGATGCACAGTATGTCTAGATGGTATCTCTCCATTTCTTTGATGACCTGATTTGTTTTTAATGGTGCGGCCACAGTTCTTACATTCCAGAATGTACAAAAGATGTATATCTCAGGCTTTCTCGAGTAAGCTAAACTGTCTAAATATACAGAAGATATATATCTCAGGCTTTCTCTGTTAAGTTAAACTTAATTTATACATACATAAGATGTATGACTGTGTTCCTGGCTTTCTCTAGTAAGCTAAACTTTGTCTATACTTTGCTTGATTGACAATCCTTTTAGGCCAACATTGGTTAATAGGGCAGAAATAATATCTTTCCATGTCTGACGTCTCACTGTCGCCCGTTGTAAGTCTTGGATGGAGTAGATAGTAAGCTAACCTTTAACTATATATACATAAGAAATATATCTCAGGCTTTCACTAGTAAGCTAAACTTTAACTATACATCATCATCATCATCAGGTGCCGTGCTGACTGGTGTTGGCTATTATGCTTCTCCAGAGTACCCGATCCTTCATGCAGGCCATCAGTTCAGTTGGTGATCTCCTCTCACACCATCCCGTCAGACTGTCCAGTATCATTTCTCTTGGTCTTCTTCTTGATCTTCTTCCTTCTATTTTTCCTGTTGCTATAATATTTTCAATGCCCCCTCTTCTCATTGCATGTCCTATGAAAGTACATTGTCTCTCTCTTATCTTTCTGACAAGGTTTTTTGTCTCTCCAGCTCTTCTCATACATTCTTCATTAGTTATTTTTGCTGTCCAGGGGATTCGCAACATTCTTCTAATAAGAAGAATCAGATAACTATAAGGTAGCTATACATACATGAGAAATATATCTCAGTCTTTCTCTAGCAAGGTAAACTTTGCTCATACACACATAAGATATATATCTCAGGCTTTCTCTGTTAAGCTAAATTGTGTCGATACATACATAATATATACATATATCTGGCTTGCTCTAGTGCGCTGAATTTTGTCTGTATATACATACGATATATATCTCAGACTTCCTGTATTCAGCTAAACTTTGTCCATACATATATAAGATATATATCTCAGGCTTTCTCTGTAAGCTAAATCTGTAAATACACATATAAGATATATATCTCAGGCTTTCTCTGTAAGCTAAATCTGTAAATACACATATAAGATATATATCTCAGGCTTTCTCTGTAAGCTAAATCTGTAAATACACATATAAGATATATGTTTCAGGCTTCTTCTGTTAAGTTAAACATTTTGTAAATACATAAATAAGATATGTGTCTCAGGCTTTCTCTAGTATGCTAAATTTTGTCTGTACATGCCGAAGATATATATCTCAGGTTTTCTCTAGTAAGCTAAACTTTGTCTGTACATATCTAAGATATATGTCTCTTGGTTTTCTCTGGAATGCTGAACTTTGTCTGCCTATACATTTTCTTTTTTCTGTCATTGTCTCAGACTTTCTCCTGTAGGCTAAACACTGTCTATACACTCATTCATTCATTTGCATGTCCCTTGCGGAACTTTGCCTCCCTAACAGCACTCCTGTAGGCCTCTCGGTTGTGAGCAAGATTGCCTGCTGCTAATGTATCCATTTGCAGATCATCAACGATGTCTTGCAGCCATCTTCGCCTTGGTCTTCCTCTCTTAATTGTTCCCATTATGTATCCTTCCAAGACAGTCTTCTCTAGATTAACATGACGTTTAATGTGTCCAAAATATTTAAGTTTTCTCTCTTTAATCCTCTTTACTAGCCAGCCTTCTTCAATATTAAGCTCTTGTAGTGAAGACATATATGTTCTTTTTTTGTGTCCACGATATTTGAAGAACTCTTCTGTAGCATTTACATTCAAAGGCATTTATGTGTTTGTCAGCTGTTTTGTTAAGTGTCCTGGTCTCACAGGGATATGTTGCGATGGGAAAGATGCATGCACCTAAAAATCTTATTTTTGTGGTACTGTCTGCTCCTCTGCACAGATTCTTTAGTTGTTTTACTTTCTGAAGAGCGATAGATGTCCTTTTAATTTCCCTCATTGTATCTCCATTATTAGTAGGCAGTGATCCAAGATATTCAAAACTCTCTACTTCTTCCAGTTTTTCCTCATTGATATATATTTCAGCTGCCTTATTTGTTACGTCAGTTGTCATCAATTTAGTTTTCTTTGCATTAAGATAGAGGTTCTGCTCTTCGCTGTCCTTACGGATTGTCATAATTAATTTTTCCATTCCTTTTTGTGTTGTGGACAGTAATACTGTGTCATCAGCATATCTAATCTCTGGTATTTCATAACCTCCAATTGTTATGGCATCGTAATATTCTTTTCTACATCTTCTCTAACATTCCTCATTATATTTTCAGTGTACAAGTTAAATAAGTAAAGCGACAATATGCACGCCTGACGGACCCCTTGTTAATTTAATTTGTTGTTTTGTACTAAATCAAGTGTGTGGGAAGAATGAAAGATGGAGTGATGAAGGGCAGAATGTAAGACGGGTTTGCGTGCCCAATTCTTTACCCTTGAAAAATAAAGATTATCCATTCATTCATTCATTCAAACCAAGTTGTTGTTTCACCATTTATTCTTACTGCTGCTTGTTGGTCTAGATAAAACAAGTTAACTGTATCAAATGTGTTGGAAATTCCATTTTTCCCATTATTTCCAAAGTTTCTGGTGTTGTAACTTTGAGTAGTCTATAAAGGATAAATATAGATTCACATCAAACTCTCTGCATTTCTCTATCATTAATCTTATATTGAATATATGAAATGAATTCTCAATAGTACTTAAGAACCGCTTCAGTGTCCTACTGAAATGTCCATATTAGAGTTCAATAAAACACTATAGGAAACAGCAAAAGAGGTGCTGGGATATCGGAAAAGGAGAAAAGAGGAATGGATAAGCTAGACCACATGGGAAAAGATAGAGCAAAGAAAAGAAATCAAGAAAAAAAAATACTGAACACCAAATCACAACGGCTTAAAGAACGAATTTTAAGTAATTATGCACAAAAAGACAAAGAAGTGAAGGAATCATGCCGTCAAGATAAACGTCAATATTATGACAACTTAGCAGAAACAGCAGAGAAAGCAGCATATACAAATGACATGAAAACCATATATAAAATCACAAAGCAGATGACAGGTAACTTCAACACAAGATGTGAAAGTGCAGTAAGAACACAAAATGGACAACTGGTCGGTGGAGAAAGAGAAAAAATTGAAAGATGGAGGGAACACTTTAACACCCTACTAAACAGAACACAAGCAGCACAAACAATACTCATACCTGAAGCAAAAACGGAACTAAACATCAATCATCATCATCATCAGGTGCCGTGCCGACTGCCGTTGGCTATTATGCTTCTCCAGAGTACCCGATCCCTCAATGCATTCCATCAGTTCAGTTGGTGATCTCCTCTCACACCATCCCATCAGACCGTCCAGTATCATTTCTCTTGGTCTTCTTCTTGATCTTCTTCCTTCTATTTTTCCTGTTGTTATAATATTTTCAATGCCCCCTCTTCTCATTGCATGTCCTATGAAAGTACATTGTCTCTCTCTTATCTTTCTGACAAGGTTTTTTGTCTCTCCAGCTCTTCTCATACATTCTTCATTAGTTATTTTTGCTGTCCAGGGGATTCGCAACATTCTTCTAATAAACCACATTTCTGCTGCTTCCAATGATTTTTGTGCAGACTTGCAGACATCAATACAGGACCAATAACAATAAATGAAGTAAAGGAGGCGATAAAGAAGCTAAAATCAGACAGGGCACCAGGTGAAGATGAAGTGACTGCGGAGATGTTGAAAGCAGACGAAACAGAAACACCAAAACAACTTTGCCGGATATTACAACAAATTTGGGATCTAGAAAAAGCCCCAGAGGAGTGGAAAACTGGGCTTATAGTAAAACTACCAAAGAAGGGTGACCTCAGAGATTGCGGGAACTGGAGAGGCATTACCCTTCTGCCACTCACCAGTAAAGTATTTTGCAGAATAATCATCAACAGAATTGTACCAACACTTGAGGAAAAACTTCGGAAAGAGCAGGTAGGATTTAGGAAAGGAAGATCATGCATAGACCACATATTTGTACTTAGACAAATATTAGAACAGGCAAATGAGTGGCATAGCACAACATATGCATTATTCATAGATTTTGAGAAAGCCTTTGACAGTGTCAACAGAGAGATGCACTGTGGAAAATCCTAAGATGGCATGGCCTCCCTCATAAAATAGTTAATGTAATCAAAGCCCTATACGAGGGTTTTCAGTGCAAAGTTATGTGGAGAACATACCTCCAGCAGCTTTAGGGTACAAACAGGAGTGAAACAGGGATGTGTACTATCACCAACATTATTTATCTTGGCAGTAGACTGGTTAATGAAGGAGGCAACATCAGACAAACGCAGAGGATTACAATGGACCCTTGACACAGTGCCGGAGGACCTTGACTTTGCGGACGACATTTGTCTATTATCAAGCAGTCACAAAGATATGCAAGATAAAATAAACAAGCTAACTCAGAATGCAAACAACATAGGACTAAAGATCAACGTAGGAAAGACAAAGTTAATGAAGCAAAATGTGAACAACAGAAATGTACTCAGAGGAGATAACAAGTTAGTGGAGGAGGTCAACGAATTTGTATACCTTGGCAGCAGAGTAGTAGAAAATGGAGACAGCACAGAGGACATCAACAGCAGACTTACTAGAGCAAACCAGGCTTATGCAATGCTGCAGACTATATGGAAATCAAAAAAACTAAGCATAAATATGAAAATCAGGATATTTAAGAGTAATGTTCTAAGTGTACTACTATGAATGTGAATGCTGGAAAATCACCAAAACCATAGAAAACAAGTTGAATTCTTTCCAAACTAAATGTTTACGAAGAATTAGAAAAATATTTTGGCCAAACACCATAAGAAATAACATCTTATTAGCAGAAATGCAGATGAAACCACTGACAACAATTAATGAAGAAAGACGCTGGCGATGGTTGGGACATGTGCTCCGAATGACTGACAACTCACTACCAAAAATAGCACTAAGATGGACACCACAGGGGAGCAGAAGTAAGGGTAGACCAAAAGAGACATGGAGAAGAACAACAGAAAGGATGTTGAGCAATAGAGGGCTTGCCTGGGCAAGAGCAGAAAAAAAGGCGAAGGACAGGCATTTGTGGAAAACCCTTGCGGAAGCCCCATGTGCCCTGGGCACTTAAGGTTCAGAGAGAGAGAGAGAGAGAGAGAGAATATATGATCTCTTGATCCTCTTCCTTGCCTGAAACCAGCTTGGACCATATTGATTTCTTCTTCTGTTTTCTTTCGAAGTCTACCCATTATGATTTTTAACTTAATTTTACTGGCATGACTAATCAGGGCAACAGTTCTGTAGTTTGTACATAATTTCAGGTTACCCTTTTTTAGCAGTGGTATGAATATAGTTCTTTTTCCATTCTTTTATCCAAATACCTGAATGCCATATCTTTTTACATAGTGCATGATAGATTGTTGCACATTCCTTTCCTCCTGCTTTAATAAATTCAGTTGTTATCTCATCACATCCTGGTGATTTACCATTTTTCAGATTCTTTATTGCCAATAAAACTTCCTCTATTGTCAGTTCGGGTTCTTTTCCTCCAATAATAATTCACACTGTTGATTTCTGCTTTCAAAGTCGGTTGTTTCAAACTTTCCTCTGCAATATTCCTTCCATCTTTCTAGAATTTCCTCTGTCTCTGTCAGGGTATTCCCCATTTTGTCTCAAATTACATTAACTTAAGTGTGTTGTTTCTCGTGAATATCTTCATTTCTTTAAACATTTCACTATCTCTTCCACACTTCTGATGTCCTTCTATTCATTCACAACAGTATTGTATGTATTGTTTGTTATCTTTTCTTATTTTTCTTCGTACTTCTTTTGTTAAAGAATTATATTCATCTTTGTTGTCATTTGTCACTGTTGTTTTATCAGTTCTAGTGTGCCTGCTGTAATTAATCCACTCTTTTGTGTTTTCTTTACTGGAATGATGTCTTTAGCTGTTGTTATTAAGATATCTCTGGCATGTCTATACATACATAAGATATATGTCTCATGCCTTCTCTGTTAAGCTAAGCTTTGTATGTCTATACATCTTCTTTTGTCTGTCATTATCTGACACTTTCTCTGTCTATACATCTTTTCTCTGTTATTGTCTCAGACTTTTTCTGTTAAGCTAAACTTTGTCTGTCTATACATCTTTTTTTCTGCCATTGTGTCAGACTTTCCCTGGTAATCTAAAGTGTGTCTGTCTATACATCTTTTTGTCTGTCACTGTGACAGACTTTCTCTTCCAAACTAAAATGTATCTATACGTCTTCTTTTTTCTGTCATTGTCTCAGACTTTCTCTTGTAAGCTAAACTTTGTCTATGCATCTCCCTTTTCCGCGAATGTATATAATGATGTAGACAGTGTGAGATAGAGAACCTCATATCTACTTATATGATGTAGACAGTGTGAGTTAGAGAATCTCATATCTACTTATATGATGTAGACTGAGTTAGAGAGCTTCATATCTACTTATATGTAATGTAGGCAGTGTGAGTTAGAGAAAATCTTATCTATTTATGTGATGTAGACAGTGTGTGTCAGAGATCCTCATATCTACTTAAATGATGTAGACAGTTTGAGTTAGAGAATATATCTACTTACGTATTTTTATGGTGGGGGGAGGGGGAGATCCAATGTGCAGGAGGGAGGTCTTGAAATAACAAAGTACTGAATCTGATATCTTAGATTCTCTCTCAGTTTCACTGATTGGACTACAGTCTTTATCAAAATCACATTTCACATGTGACACAAGTGTGATCGTTATCGCTGTGAGCATACTTTATTATCCAGCAAATAATGCAGGACATTATGTCCTCCGGCGCGCAACTACCGAAGCTGGCATAGAAAAAAAACAAGTTCATACGTCGTTAATATGTCGCTCATATGTCGTTAATATGTCGGTGTCAGCAAGACAGGAAGAACTTCTTCACATAAATGACAAAAGTTGACAAGTGTAATGTCTAGCAGCAAACATGCTTTTATGGCTCTTCAGTGTCTTGCACCGATTATTTTATCTCCATTGTCTTGCACCGATTATTTTATCTTCAGTGTCATGCATTGATTATTTTATCTTCAATGTCTTGTACCGAGTTTGGAAAAGCTTTTGTTTTATTTCTCATTTTCTTATTCTTTTTTATTGATGGGCCATATTAAATTTATTTATAGGGAGAGCTTCAGTCTCTTTTATCAGTGGGAAAACAAAATTATCCTCATGATGCTCAGAAGTTTTCCTGTCAGATTATACTAGTTCTAGAGACAGTTGTAAGAGCTGTCATGTCAGATCATACTAGTTCTAGAGACAGTTGTAAGAGCTGTCATGTCAGATTATACTAGTTCTAGAGACAGTTATACGAGCTGTCATATCAGATCATACTAGTTCTAGAGACAGTTGTAAGAGCTGTCATGTCAGATTATACTAGTTCTAGAGACGGTTGTAAGAGTTGTCATGTCAGATCATACTAGTTCTAGAGACGGTTGTAAGAGCTGTCATGTCAGATCACACTAGTTCTAGAGACGGTTGTAAGAGCTGTCATGTCAGATCACACTAGTTCTAGAAACGGTTGTAGGAGCTGTCATGTCAGATCATACTAGTTCTAGAAACGGTTGTAGGAGCTGTCATGTCAGATCATACTAGTTCTAGAAACGGTTGTAAGAGCTGTCATGTCAGATCATACTAGTTCTAGAGACAGTTGTAAGAGCTGTCATGTCTGATCATACTAGTTCTAGAGACAGTTGTAAGAGCTGTCATGTCAGATCATACTAGTTCTAGAAACGGTTGTAAGAACTGTCATGTCAGATCATACTAGTTCTAGAGACAGTTGTAGGAGCTGTCATGTCAGATCATACTAGTTCTAGAAACGGTTGTAAGAGCTGTCATGTCAGATTATACTAGTTCTAGAGACGGTTGTAAGAGCTGTCATTTCAGATCATACTAGTTCTAGAAACGGTTGTAAGAGCTGTCATGTCAGATCATACTAGTTCTAGAGACGGTTGTAAGAGCTGTCATGTCAGATCATACTAGTTCTAGAGACAGTTGTAAGAGCTGTCATGTCAGATCATACTAGTTCTAGAAACGGTTGTAGGAGCTGTCATGTCAGATCATACTAGTTCTAGAGACGGTTGTAAGAGCTGTCATGTCAGATCATACTAGTTCTAGAGACAGTTGTAGGAGCTGTCATGTCAGATCATACTAGTTCTAGAGACAGTTGTAAGAGCTGTCATGTCAGATCATACTAGTTCTAGAGACAGTTGTAAGAGCTGTCATGTCAGATCATACTATACTGCCCAAACAAAAAAAAATAGGAACGCAACACTACTGATGACCCAATTTTAGCCATAAATGTGATATTCTATAGCTTTTGACATTGAATGAATACAATTTTCAAATTGCACACAATAATACCTAAGGGTTTAAACACTCATGTGACCGTGACAGTTTCTTGCATCTGTGTGATGAGAATTTGTTAGTCCCAGGGGTTCTCAAGTTAGTATGGTGTGTGGCCTCCGTTTGCATCTCCTGGGGAAAGATGCGATCAGATGTCTGATGTGCGCCTGTGGGATGGCTGCCCACTCTTCCTGGAGTGCCTGCCACAGATCACGACGATTGGCTGGAGAAACGTTCCGGCGACAGACACGTATTTGCAGCTCATCCCATGGGTGCTCGATCAGAAGATGTCTGGAGACAGGGGTGGCCAGGGAAGGGTGAGAATGTTGTTGGCAGTCAGGAACTGTGTGGTGAACCGTGCAGAATGGGGTCTGGCGTTGTCCTGTTGAAACACAGACCTTTGCGGTATGGGGTCGAAGAATTTCATTGACGTATCGTTGCGCATTCAAGCCTCCTTCAATCTGCACCAATGGACTCCTTCCGGTGAAACTGATCATTCCCTACACCATTACACCCCCACCACCGTGCGGCGAAGCTTCATCAACCCAATTTTGAGCAAAACGTTCATTTGACCTACGGTAGACCCTTCTCCGCATATCATGGCGGTGCAGCAAAAAGGAAGATTCCTCACTAAACCAGACACGTCCCCATTGATTGTCAGTTGTCCAGAGCCGATGCTGGTTGGCCCAAACAAGTCCATTTTGGCGATGGTGTCTCGTTAAGACAGGACCTCGGTGAGGTCGTCGTGCCACTAGTCCAGGTTCATGCAGTCTGTTCCAGACAGTTTGATCAAACACACGACGTCCTGCAAGCAATGACTAGGCACTTGAGGAAGCTGTAGTAAACCTGTTTCTGAGGTGGTGAACCAGAATAAAGCGATCATCAGCTGCTGTTGTCACCCTGGGTCATCCACTGCGGTGTCGGTCTTCAGCTGACCCTGTGGCTTAGAAACGGTGCCAAAGTCGACTGATGGTACTCTGCTGCACATTTAATGCCTAGCAACCTGACTTTGACTTTCGCCTGCTTGCAGACGACCAATAGCAATGTTTCGTAAATTTTGCGATAGACGCGCCATAACTGTCTGCTTGAAAATTAACTGAATTTGTTTGTGTAACCTCATCTTTTTGTAGGGTTTCATTTGTGTGGGAGGTGAGTTGTGCTCACCAAAAAAATCACGAGTTTCCATAAAAGGCAACGTGAGTTATGGTAAAAAAAAGTGCGTGATTAGCAAGGGCAGCAACTGCGTTTTGACTATACATGAGAATAGCAAAATTCACGCTAAATCATGGACCTGATATCTTGGTGACAACTTTTAGTTTGGTTTGAGATACCCAGAAAAAAATGTTTGTCATAACATATAAAAAATGAAGCTTATATAAGCTATGCGTTTCTTTTTTTTTTTTTTTTGGACAGTGTTCTAGAGATAGTTGGAAGAACTGTCATGCCAGATCATGCTAGAGACAGTTGGAAGAGCTATCATGTCAGATCATGCTAGTTCTAGAGACAGTTGTAAGAACTGTCATGCCAGATCATGCTAGTTCTAGAGACAGTTGTAAGAACTGTCATGCCAGATCATGCTAGTTCTAGAGACAGTTGGAAAAGCTGTCTTGTCAGTTTTAGAAAAAAAGAATTCAAGTAATAAAATCTAAAATAACGAATATTTTATTTTGCTGTTTTATTTAAGACCTGAAAATTCATACCAGCGAACATATTTCTGGAAAGACAATGATGATGATGATGATGATGATGAGATGATGATGATGATGTTGCTGATGATGATGATGATGATGATGATTTACACAACAAAACTGTTAATATTACTGGAGAACGATTGCGGACCAAAATTATAACCACAACTATGAAGTCTCATCTTTATTTAACTTTATCTTTTCTCTTGTACCGTGAAGTCTCATCTTTATTTAATTTTATCCTTTCTCTTGTACTGTGAAGTCTCATCTTTATTTAACTTTATCCTTTCTCTTGTACCGTGAAGTCTCATCTTTATTTAACTTTATCCTTTCTCATGTACCGTGAAGTCTCATCTTTATTTAACTTTATCCTTTCTCTTGTACCGTGAAGTCTCATCTTTATTTAACTTTATCCTTTCTCTTGTGCCGTGAAGTTTCATCTTTATTTAACTTTATCCTTTCTCTTGTACCGTGAAGTCTCATCTTTATTTAACTTTATCCTTTCTCATGTACCGTGAAGTCTCATCTTTATTTAACTTTATCCTTTCTCTTGTACCGTGAAGTCTCATCTATATTTAACTTTATTCTTTCTCTTGTACCGTGAAGTCTCATCTATATTTAACTTTATCCTTTCTCATGTACCGTGAAGTCTCATCTATATTTAACTTTATCCTTTCTCTTGTACCGTGAAGTCTCTAGGGGAGATGCAATAATTCCCGAGTGTTTCTCTGATACCATCTGTCCATCTCTTTCTGGGTTTTCCTCTTGATCTATATTTTGCAATTATGAATACTCATCAGTACTTGAAAACAAAACTAAACAAACAAGAAAAAAAAAAACTTCACTAAACAAACACGTCTTTGTTCTGCCTATTACTGAAAGTATACAAAACATAATTCACGGCAACTTCGAGTTTCACTCCACATTTCAAAATCCTACATGGCACGTTTAAAAAAATGCGAGTTCGGGATTCTAAGTTAAAAATATTAACTGATTAGTTAAAATCAAAGTGGAATGTTAAAATGCTGAAGTCTTATCATGACTGCAAGTCTGACAAGTCTGTAGGTGCTATGATATTTTATCATGACTTCCTGCCAGGAAGGGTTTCACCAGATGAAGGTAATGTCCCACCAGCTAGGACCCAGATACTTGCTAGGATCCAAACATTAGCTAGGACCCAGACACTAGCAAGGATCCAGACACTAGCTAGGATCCAGACACTAGTTAGGACCGAGACTCCAGCTAGGATCAAAACACTAGCTAGGACCCAGACACTAGTTAGGACCGAGGCTCCAGCTAGGATCAAAACACTAGCTAGGACCCAGACACTAGTTAGGACCGAGACTCCAGCTAGGATCAAAACACTAGCTAGGATCCAGACACTAGCTAGGACCCAGACACTAGCAAGAACCTAGGCAATAGCTAGGATCAAGACACTAGCTAGGACCCAGACACTAGCTAGAATCCAGTCAATAGCTAGGATCCAGATATTAGCTAGGACCCAAACGCTAGCTAGGACCCAAAAACTAACTATGCCCCAAACATCAGCTAGGATCCAAACACTAACTAGGCCCCAAACATCAGCTAGGATCCAGACACTATCTAGGATCCAGACATTAGCAAAGACCCAGGCACTAGCAAGGACCCAGACAATAGCTTGGACCCACACACACTAACTAGGATCCAAACATTAGCTAGGACCCAGACACTAGCTAGGATCCAGACACTAGCTACGACCCAAACACTAGCTAGGACCCAGACACTAGCTACGACCCAAACACTAGCTAGGACCCAGACACTAGCTAAGACCCAGACAAAAGCAAGGACTCAGTCACTAGCTAGGATCTAGAAGAATGCGCTGTGATGAGTCCCAGATCATAATTTCGTGAAAGATCAATGAAACTTTGCACCTTGTTAATTTAGTACACAAAACTTTACATCTTTTGAGTTAGTGGTTGTAAATAACATGAAATTATATTCGGCAGGTAATATACGCGAGAATGCATCTATCCATTGTAATATATCAGACTAAATTCAGAAAATAAAATATATGAAAGTAAACACGGTAAATAAAATACAGGAAAATATGACCATATGAAAACGCATCTAGTAAATACAAAATATGAAAGTATATCCAGTAGACAAACGACATGAGGGTAAATCTAGCAGATAAAAGATAATGAAGGTAAATCTAGCAGATTAAAGATATTAAGGTAAATCTATAAGATAAAATATGAAAAGTTAAATCTAGCAGATAAAAGATATGGAGGTAAATGTAGCAGATAAAAGACAATGGATTATATTTAGCGAATAAAAAATAGGAAGATAAATATAGTAGATAAAAGACATGAAGGTAAGTCTAGCAGATAAAAGACATGAAGATTTAACCTACCAGATAAAAGATATGAAAGTATACATAGTTGATAAAATATATTACATTTTTCGACTATTTAAAAATAAAGTAAGACAATTTTATATATGAAGGTACATTTAGTAAACAAAATATATGTAAGAATACCCAGTAGATAAAGTATGCACAAGTTTATTTACTCGAAAAAATTGCATTAAAGTAGATCAGGCAGATAAAGTAGATAAAATCAATAGATAAAATCATCACAACATCAGTGTCACTATCATATAACATATAAAATGCACTCATTCATTTTATTCATTTGCATGTCCCTTGCGGAACTTTGCCTCCCTAACAACACTCTTGTAGGCCTCTCGGTTGTAAGCAAGATGGCCTGCTGCTGATGCATCAATTTGCAGATCATCAACGATGTCTTGCAGCCATCTTCGCCTTCGTTTTCCTCTCTTTCTTTTTCCTATTATGTACCCTTCCAAGACAGTTTTCTCTAGATTATCATGACGTTTAATGTGTCCAAATTATTTAAGTTTTCTCTCTTTAATCCTATTTACTAGCCAGCCTTCTTCAATATGGAAAAACTATGTCATTACGTAAGAACAGCGAAGAGCATAACCTCTATCTTAATGCAAAGAAAACTAAATTGATGACAACTGACAAAACAAACAAGACAGCTGAAATATGTATCACTAAGGAAAAACTGGAAGAAGTGGAGAGTTTTGAATATCGTGGATCACTACTAACTAATAATGGAGATACAATGAAGGAAATTAAAAGGATGACATCTATCGCTTTTCAGAAAGTAAAACAATTAAAGAATCTGTGGAGAGGAGCAGACAGAACCACAAAAATAAGATTTTTAAGGGCATGCATCTTTCCCATCGCAACATATGCCTGTGAGACCTGGACACTTAACAAAACAGCTGACAAACACATACATGCCTTTGAATGTAAATGCTACAGAAGAGTTATTCAAATATCGTGGACACAAAAAAAAGAAAAAAACAACAAATTTATCTATACTACAAGAGCTTAATATTAAAGAAGGCTGGCTAGTAAAGAGGATTAAAGAGAGAAAACTTAAATATTTTGGACACATTAAACGTCATGATAATCTAGAGAAGACCGTCTTGGAAGGATACATAATGGGAAAAAGAAAGAGAGGAAGACCAAGCGAAGATGGCTGCAAGACATCGTTGACGGTTTGCAAATGGATGCATCAGCGGCAGGGCATCTTGCTCACAACCGAGAGGCCTACAGGAGTGCTGTTAGGGATGCAGAGTTCCGCAAGGGACATGCAAAAGAATGAATGAATGAATGAACGAATCGTCAGTAATACTGTGTCATCAGCATATCTAATCTCTGGTATTTCATAACCTCCAATTGTTATGGCATCGTAATATTCTTTGTCTACATCTTCTCTAACATTCCTCATTATGTTTTCAGTATACAAGTTAAATAAGTAGGGTGACAATATGCACCCCTGACGGACCCCTTGTTTTATGTCAAACCAAGTTGTTGTTTCACCATTTATTCTTACTGCTGCTTGTTGGTCTAGATACAGCAATGATGTTAATTGTATCAAATGGGTTGGAAATTACATTTTTTCCATTAAGGAGAAGTAAGAAATAAAATGCACTTGTAGATAAAATATATGAAAATATGTCTAGTAGACAGAATATATAAAATATATCTGTTATATGAAAATGGCGGCCTGGTTAGCCGAGTGGTTAGATGCTCAGTTTGCTAATCCGATGGTACCGGGTTCGGTCCCAGCAGAGGAATTGTCTTCTGGTACGCACATCACAGGCCCCGGGGTTCACCTAAAAAATGGGTAGCAGAGAAACCGGGCCTGTGTGATACGGGCCACATCACAATTTCATGCACCAAAGGTCTTGGAAATACGGGGCCTGATCTCGCATCCCCGATAAGACTTAATGGTATGGACACGGGAATTTTACCTTTACTTCACGTATATGAAGATACATCTAGTGTATGAAAATACGTCTAGTACTTAGTAGATAAATATATGAAAATACGTCTAGTACTTAGTAGATAAATATATGAAAATACGTCTAGTACTTAGTAGATAAATATATGAAAATACGTCTAGTACTTAGTAGATAAATATATGAAAATACATCTAGTACTTAGTAGATAAATATATGAAAATACATCTAGTACTTAGTAGATAAATATATGAAAATACATCTAGTACTTAGAAGATAAATATATGTAAATGCATATAGTACTTAGTAGATAAATATATAAAAATACATCTAATATTGAGTAGATAAATATATGACAATACATCTAGTATTGAGTAGATAAATATATGAAAATACATCTAGTATTGAGTAGACAAATATATGAAAATACATCTAGTATTTAGTAAATAAATATAGGAAAATACATCTAATATTTAGTAGATAAATATAGGAAAATACATCTAATATTGAGTAGATAAATATATGAAAATACATCTAATATTGAGTAGATAAATATGAAAATACATCTAGTATATGAAATATAAGAAGTTTATCTAGCAGAGTAAAAATACAAAATTATATTTAGAAGATAAAATATATGAAAATACGTCAAAAGATACAAAATTTTAAATTATATACTGTAGATAAAAAGCCGATAAAATGTATGAAAGTATATCTATTACATAAAGTATACGTTGCTACATGTGGTTGATAAAATGTATGAAACTATATCTATTAGATAAAGTGCACGTTGCTACATGTAGTTGAAAAAAATGTATGAAAATTTATCCATTAGATAAACTATACGTTGCTACATGTAGTTGATAAAATGTATGAAAATATATCCATTAGATAAAGTATATGTTGCTACATGTAGCTGATAAAATGTAAGAAGCTATATCTATTACATAAAGTGCACGTTGCTAGATGTAGCTAATAAAAATTATGAAAGTGTATCTATTAGATAAATTATACATTGCTACATGTAGCTGATAAAAGATACGAGACTTTATGTAGCGAACAAAATTATATCGTATTTTCATCATCATAATATTAGCCGCCAGAAAGTTTGCAACTACAAAACAGATGCCACAGAAACAGCAGTAACAATAACAGCAGGAGCAATAACAACAATAATAAAAAAAAAACAACAACAGCAACAAAAATAACAATTCTCATGAAATCTTACCACAGTGTTAATTATCCCCCCCTGTCTTACGCTCTCTTGGAGCAAATACTGGAAAAGTCAGGAAAGGTCCAAGAACAGGAAGGTCACAGCTATAGGAGTTTCTTCCTTCAATGACGGCAGTTTCTCTTCCCATAATTTCCTGTTCTTTACTCCCCAGTGACTGAAGTATTTGGGGCTATATAGATGTCCTCCATTGCCTCTGATAGTTGGAGATACTTTATTTCCTGTAAGGATTGTCCTTCACGTGCAGCTTTTCGCTTCAATGTTTAAGATGCCCTACTCCCTATAATATTTTCCATCCAAATAGTTTTCTATTTGACATTATTTCGTTCTTTCTCTTTCACTTGTTTTCATCTCTCTCTCTCTCTCTTTCTCTCTCTCCTGATCGTGTCTCTTGTCACTAAATGCCATAAATGTTATTCTCATTTTATGGCTGCGCCTGAAGTCTGTAATTTGAAAACGAAACCAGATGAAAATATAAAACCTCGCTCCCATCGTCTTCAAGCGGGCTGGAGATAATGAGTATTGTCTGCCTAGCATGTTTAGAAATATGAGAAGCATTCTCTTCTCTTACAGCTGTGCACATCAATAACATTCAGCATGGGGGAAACGGTTGATTATCATTGCACGCTTTCTCTTAGTCTACTTTGTGAGGGTTCCGTTCTCTGCTCACTCAGGCGTGTCATATTGTGTGCTTGTAAAAACCTCATTTTCCAGATGGGATATGGCAGCGAAAAAAGCACAGATAATTGCTTTAATAAACGTGGTCAGCAGACCAGGCGTTGCAAATATGATAGGGGTTCGAATCTAAATTCACAATATCATAAACGTTCACGTAATTATTACATTTATGCTCTCCCCCCCACCCCCCACCCCCCGCATGCAACCTCTCCTTCAGCAATCCGTTTTTACCCTCTTTTTCTTCTTCATCGGTAGTGATCAGTCTCTGTCCAGGTGTGCTCCTACTACCCTAAGAAACCCCACTCGGGTTCCAAGCATTTTTAGGAAGGGATCGTCTTTCAACTGTGATCCCTATTTACTGGATAGACTATGGTGTGTTTCAAGCGGCAGCACTAGGACGTAGAACAGGGTCTTGGACAGCAATGTTACATCAGCCTTGACCTAGATACTCAGCGGTGGGTTACTGACTTCTGCTCATTCAGTTTCAGTACCTGCCCCTAACCTTTTACCAGATCCTTACACCTAATCTTCTATCCTCACTCCCAACTTTTCTCCACATCCTTACACCTGTTGTTCTATCCTCACTCCCAACTTTTCTCCACATCCTTACACCTATTCTTCCATCCTCACTCCCAACCTTTCTCCACATCCTTACACCTATTGTTCTATCCTCACTCCCAACCTTTCTCCAGATCCTTACACCTATTCTTCTATCCTCACTCCCAACTTTTCTCCAGATCCTTACACCTGTTCTTCTATCCTCACTCCCAACCTTTCTCCAGATAGCTAATAAAAATTATGAAAGTGTATCTATTAGATAAATTATACATTGCTACATGTAGCTGATAAAAGATACGAGACTTTATGTAGCGAACAAAATTATATCGTATTTTCATCATCATAATATCAGCCGCCAGAAAGTTTGCAATTACAAAACAGATGCCACAGAAACAGCAGTAACAATAACAGCAGGAGCAATAACAACAATAATAAAAAAAAAACCACAACAGCAACAAAAATAACAATTCTCATGAAATCTTACCACAGTGTTAATTATCTCCCCCTGTCTTACGCTCTCTTGGAGCAAATACTGGAAAAGTCAGGAAAGGTCCAAGAACAGGAAGGTCACAGCTATAGGAGTTTCTTCCTTCAATGACGGCAGTTTCTCTTCCCATAATTTCCTGTTCTTTACTCCCCAGTGACTGAAGTATTTGGGGCTATATAGATGTCCTCCATTGCCTCTGATAGTTGGAGATACTTTATTTCCTGTAAGGATTGTCCCTCACGTGCAGCTTTTCGCTTCAATGTTTAAGATGCCCTACTCCCTATAATATTTTCCATCCAAATAGTTTTCTATTTGACATTATTTCGTTCTTTCTCTTTCACTTGTTTTCATCTCTCTCTCTCTCTCTCTCTCTCTCTCTTTCTCTCTCTCCTGATCGTGTCTCTTGTCACTAAATGCCATAAATGTTATTCTCATTTTATGGCTGCGCCTGAAGTCTGTAATTTGAAAACGAAACCAGATGAAAATATAAAACCTCGCTCCCATCGTCTTCAAGCGGGCTGGAGATAATGAGTATTGTCTGCCTAGCATGTTTAGAAATATGAGAAGCATTCTCTTCTCTTACAGCTGTGCACATCAATAACATTCAGCATGGGGGAAACGGTTGATTATCATTGCACGCTTTCTCTTAGTCTACTTTGTGAGGGTTCCGTTCTCTGCTCACTCAGGCGTGTCATATTGTGTGCTTGTAAAAACCTCATTTTCCAGATGGGATATGGCAGCGAAAAAAGCACAGATAATTGCTTTAATAAACGTGGTCAGCAGACCAGGCGTTGCAAATATGATAGGGGTTCGAATCTAAATTCACAATATCATAAACGTTCGCGTAATTATTACATTTATGCTCTCCCCCCCCCACCCCCCACCCCCCGCATGCAACCTCTCCTTCAGCAATCCGTTTTTACCCTCTTTTTCTTCTTCATCGGTAGTGATCAGTCTCTGTCCAGGTGTGCTCCTACTACCCTAAGAAACCCCACTCGGGTTCCAAGCATTTTTAGGAAGGGATCGTCTTTCAACTGTGATCCCTATTTACTGGATAGACTATGGTGTGTTTCAAGCGGCAGCACTAGGACGTAGAACAGGGTCTTGGACGGCAATGTTACACCAGCCTTGACCTAGATACTCAGCGGTGGGTTACTGACTTCTGCTCATTCAGTTTCAGTACCTGCCCCTAACCTTTTACCAGATCCTTACACCTAATCTTCTATCCTCACTCCCAACTTTTCTCCACATCCTTACACCTGTTGTTCTATCCTCACTCCCAACTTTTCTCCACATCCTTACACTATTCTTCCATCCTCACTCCCAACCTTTCTCCACATCCTTACACCTATTGTTCTATCCTCACTAACAAATTTTCTCCACATCCTTACACCTATTCTTCCATCCTCACTCCCAACCTTTCTCCACATCCTTACACCTAATCTTCTATCCTCACTCCCAACTTTTCTCCACATCCTTACACCTGTTGTTCTATCCTCACTCCCAACTTTTCTCCACATCCTTACACCTAATCTTCTATCCTCACTCCCAACTTTTCTCCACATCCTTACACCTGTTGTTCTATCCTCACTCCCAACTTTTCTCCACATCCTTACACCTATTCTTCCATCCTCACTCCCAACCTTTCTCCACATCCTTACACCTATTGTTCTATCCTCACTAACAAATTTTCTCCACATCCTTACACCTATTCTTCCATCCTCACTCCCAACCTTTCTCCACATCCTTACACCTAATCTTCTATCCTCACTCCCAACTTTTCTCCACATCCTTACACCTGTTTCTATCCTCACTCCCAACTTTTCTCCACATCCTTACACCTAATCTTCTATCCTCACTCCCAACTTTTCTCCACATCCTTACACCTGTTGTTCTATCCTCACTCCCAACTTTTCTCCACATCCTTACACCTATTCTTCCATCCTCACTCCCAACCTTTCTCCACATCCTTACACCTATTCTTCCATCCTCACTAACAAATTTTCTCCACATCCTTACACCTATTCTTCCATCATCACTAACAAATTTTCTCCACATCCTTACACCTATTTTTCTATCCTCACTCCCAACCTTTCTCCACATCCTTACACCTATTCTTCCATCCTCACTCCCAACTTTTCTCCACATCCTTACACCTATTCTTCCATCCTCACTAACAAATTTTCTCCACATCCTTACACCTATTCTTCTATCCTCACTCCCAACCTTTCTCCACATCCTTACACCAATTCTTCTATCCTCACTCCCAACTTTTCTCCACATCCTTACACCTATTCTTCTATCCTCACTCCCAACCTTTCTCCAGATCCTTACACCTATTCTTCTATCCTCACTCCCAACCTTTCTCCAGATCCTTACACCTATTCTTCTATCCTCACTCCCAACCTTTCTCCAGATCCTTACACCTATTCTTCTATCCTCACTCCCAACCTTTCTCCGGATCCTTACACCTGTTCTTCTATCCTCACTCCCAACCTTTCTCCGGATCCTTACACCTGTTCTTCTATCCTCACTCCCAACCTTTCTCCAGATCCTTACACCTGTTCTTCTATCCTCACTCCCAACCTTTCTCCAGATCCTTACACCTGTTCTTCTATCCTCACTCCCAACCTTTCTCCACATCCTTACACCTGTTCTTCTATCCTCACTCCCAACCTTTCTTCAGATCCTTACACCTGTTCTTCTATCCTCACTCCCAACATTTCACCAGATCCTTACACCTATTCTTCTATCCTCACTCCCAACCTTTCTCCAGATCCTTACACCTGTTCTTCTATCCTCACTCCCAACTTTTCTCCAGATCCCTACACCTGTTCTTCTATCCTCACTCCCAACTTTTCTCCAGATCCTTACACCTGTTCTTCTATCCTCACTCCCAACCTTTCTCCACATCCTTACACCTGTTCTTCTATCCTCACTCCCAACTTTTCTCCACATCCTTACACCTGTTCTTCTATCCTCACTCCCAACCTTTCTCCAGATCCTTACACCTGTTCTTCTGTCCTCACTCCCAACTTTTCTCCACATCCTTACACCTGTTCTTCTATCCTCACTCCCAACTTTTCTCCACATCCTTACACCTGTTCTTCTATCCTCACTCCCAACTTTTCTCCACATCCTTACACCTGTTCTTCTATCCTCACTCCCAAAATTTCTCCACATCCTTACACCTATTCTTCTATCCTCACTCCCAACTTTTCTCCAGATCCTTACACCTAATCTTCTATCCTCACTCCCAACTTTTCCCCACATCCTTACACCTGTTGTTCTATCCTCACTCCCACTTTTCTCCATCCTTACACCTGTTCTTCTATCCTCACTCCCAACTTTTCTCCACATCCTTACACCTGTTCTTCTATCCTCACTCCCAAAATTTCTCCACATCCTTACACCTATTCTTCTATCCTCACTCCCAACTTTTCTCCAGATCCTTACACCTAATCTTCTATCCTCACTCCCAACTTTTCCCCACATCCTTACACCTGTTGTTCTATCCTCACTCCCAACTTTTCTCCACATCCTTACACCTGTTCTTCTATCCTCACTCCCAACTTTTCTCCACATCCTTACACCTGTTCTTCTATCCTCACTCCCAACTTTTCTCCACATCCTTACACCTGTTCTTCTATCCTCACTCCCAAAATTTCTCCACATCCTTACACCTATTCTTCTATCCTCACTCCCAACTTTTCTCCACATCCTTACACCTATTCTTCTATCCTCACTCCCAACTTTTCTCCAGATCCTTACACCTATTCTTCTATCCTCACTCCCAACATTTCTCCAGATCCTTACACCTATTCTTCTATCCTCACTCCCAACTTTTCTCCACATCCTTACACCTATTCTTCTATCCTCACTCCCAACTTTTCTCCAGATCCTTACACCTATTCTTCTATCCTCACTCCCAACTTTTCTCCAGATCCTTACACCTATTCTTCTATCCTCACTCTCAACTTTTCTCCAGATCCTTACACCTATTCTTCTATCCTCACTCCCAACTTTTCTCCAGATCCTTACACCTATTCTTCTATGCTCACTCCCAACATTTCTCCAGATCCTTACACCTATTCTTCTATCCTCACTCCCAACCTTTCTCCAGATCCTTACACCTATTCTTCTATCCTCACTCCCAACCTTTCTCCAGATCCTTACACCTATTCTTCTATCCTCACTCCCAACCTACAACCCGATCCTAACAACAGTTCTTTCACCCTCTCCCCCCCCCCCCAACCTATCACCAAACGATTAGACCCGTTCTTCCACCCCTACCCCCAACATTTCACCTCATTCTTACAACAGCTCTTCCAGTCCAACCTAAAGTCTATAACCAGATTCTTACAACTGTTCTTCCACCGCAACCCCCAACCTTTCACCAAATTCTTACAACTGTTCTTCCACCGCAACCCCCAACATTTTACCAAATTCTTACAACTGTTCTTCCACCGCAACCCTCAACCTTTCACCAGATTCTTACAACTGTTCTTCCACCACCACCCCAACATATTACCACATCCTTAAAACTGTTCTTTCACCACCACCCCAATATATTATCACATCCTTACAACTGTTCTTCCACCACCACCCCAACATATTACTACATCCTTACAACTGTTCTTTCACCACCACCCCAATATATTATCACATCCTTAAAACTGTTCTTCCACCACCACCAAAACATATTACCACATCCTTAAAACTGTTCTTTCACCACCACCACAATATATTATCACATCCTTAAAACTGTTCTTCCACCACCACCCCAACATATTACTACATCCTTACAACTGTTCTTCCACCACCACCCCAACATATTACTACATCCTTACAACTGTTCTTCCACCACCACTCCAACATATAAACACATCCTTTAAACTGTTCTTCCATCACCACCCCAACATATAAACACATCCTTTAAACTGTTCTTCCATCACCACCCCAACATATAAACACATCCTTTAAACTGTTCTTCCACCACCACTCCAACATATAAACACATCCTTAAAACTGTTCTTCCACCACCACCCCAACATATTACTACATCCTTACAACTGTTCTTCCACCACCACTCCAACATATAAACACATCCTTTAAACTGTTCTTCCAACACCACCATAACATATAAACACATCCTTACAACTGTTCTTCCACTACAACCCCAATATATTATCACATCCTTACAACTGTTCTTGCACCACCTTTCCAACATATTACCACATCCTTACAACTGTTCTTCCACCACCACTCCAACATATAAACACATCCTTACAACTGTTCTTCCACCACGACTCCAACATATAAACACATCCTTTAAACTATTCTTCCTCCACAACCCCAACATATAAACACATCCTTAAAATTGTTCTTCCACCACCACCCCAACATAAAAACAGATCCTTAAAACTCTTCTTCCACCATCACCCCAACATAAAAACACATCCTTAAAACCGTTCTTCCACCACCACTCCAACATATAACTACATCCTTACAACTGTTCTTTCACCACCACCCCAACATATTATCACATCCTTACAACTGTTCTTCCACCACCACCCCAACATATTACTACATCCTTACATCTGTTCTTCCACCACCACCCCAACATATTACTACATCCTTACAACTGTTCTTCCACCACCACCCCAACATATTACTACATCCTTACAACTGTTCTTCCACCACCACCCCAACATATAAACACATCCTTACAACTGTTCTTCCACCACCACCATAACATATAAACACATCCTTACAACTGTTCTTCCACCACCACCATAACATATAAACACATCCTTTAAACTGTTCTTCCAACACCACCATAACATATAAACACATCCTTACAACTGTTCTTCCACTACAACCCCAATATATTATCACATCCTTACAACTGTTCTTGCACCACCTTTCCAACATATTACCACATCCTTACAACTGTTCTTCCACCACCACTCCAACATATAAACACATCCTTACAACTGTTCTTCCACCACGACTCCAACATATAAACACATCCTTTAAACTATTCTTCCTCCACAACCCCAACATATAAACACATCCTAAAACTGTTCTTCCATCATCCCCCCAACATATAAACACATCCTTAAAAATGTTCTTCCACCATCACCCCAACATAAAAACACATCCTTAAAACTGTTCTTCCACCACGACTCCAACATATTTCCACATCCTTAAAACTGTTCTTCCAGCACCACCAAAACATATAAACACATCCTTAAAACTGTTCTTCCAGCACCACCAAAACATATAAACACATCCTTAAAACTTTTCTTCCAGCACCACCTCAACATATAAACACATCCTTAAAACTTTTCTTCCACCACCACCCCAATATATAAACACATCCTTAAAACTTTTCTTCCACCACCACCCCAATATATAAACACATCCTTACAACTGTTCTTCAACCACCACCCCAACATATTACTACATCCTTGCATCTGTTCTTCCACCACAACCACAACATATTACCACATCCTTATAATTGTTTTTCCACGACCACCTCAACATACTACCACATCCTTGCAACTGTTCTTCCACCACCACCACCCCAACATATTCTCTCTCTCTCTCTCTCTCTCTCTCTCTCTCTCTCTCTGAACCTTAAGTGCCCAGGGCACATGGGGCTTCCGCGAGAGTTTTCCACAAATGCCTGTCCTTCGCCTTTTTTTCTGCTCTTGCCCAGGTGAGCCCTCTATTGCTCAACATCCTTTCTGTTGTTCTTCTCCATGTCTCTTTTGGTCTACCCTTACTTCTGCTCCCCTGTGGTGTCCATCTTAGTGCTATTTTTGGTAATGAGTTGTCAGTCATTCGGAGCACATGTCCCAACCATCGCCAGCGTCTTTCCTCAATAATTGTTGTCAGTGGTTTCATCTGCATTTCTGCTAACAAGATGTTATTTCTTATGGTACCCTAACTTTCATCATATCTCTACACCAGTTCTTCTACCCAAGACCCCAAACTTTCATCAAATCTCTACACCAGCTCTTCTACCCAAGACCACAAAATTTCATCAGATCTCTAAATTTCATCAAATCACTACACCAGCTCTTCTACCCAAGACCACAAAATTTCATCAGCTCTCTAAATTTCATCAGATCTCTACACCAGTTCTTCTACCCAAGACCCCAAACTTTCATCAAATCTCTACACCAGTTCTTCTACCCAAGACCACAAAATTTCATCAAATCTATACACCAGTTCTTCTACCCAAGACCACAAAATTTCATCAGATCTGTACACCAGTTCTTCTACCCAAGACCACAAACTTTCATCAGATCTCTACACCAGTTCTTCTACCCAAGACCACAAACTTTCATCAGATCTCTACACCAGTTCTTCTACCCAAGACCACAAAATTTCATCAAATCTCTACACCAGTTCTTCTACCCAAGACCACAAACTTTCATCAAATCTCTACACCAGTTCTTCTACCCAAGACCACAAAATTTCATCAAATCTCTACACCAGTTCTTCTACCCAAGACCACAAACTTTCATCAAATCTCTACACCAGTTCTTCTACCCAAGACCACAAAATTTCATCAAATCTCTACACCAGTTCTTCTAACCCAGACCCCAAACTTTCATCAGATCCTTACAACCATATTTCCACCACCATCCCTAACCTATAACCAGATCTTTTCAACGGTTCTTCTACCACCACCCACAACCTATAACCAGATCTTTTCAACGGTTCTTCTACCACAACCCCCAACCTATAACCAGATCTTTTCAACGGTTCTTCCACCACCACCCACAACCTATAACCAGATCTTTTCAACGGTTCTTCCACCACCACCCCCAACCTATAACCAGATCTTTTCAACGGTTCTTCTACCACAACCCCCAACCTATAACCAGATCTTTTCAACGGTTCTTCCACCACCACCCCCAACCTATAACCAGATCTTTTCAACGGTTCTTCTACCACCACCCTCATCCTATAACATAATCTTTACAATTGTTCTTCCATCTCAATCCCCAACCTATAACCTGATCTTTTCAACTGTTCTTCCATCATCACCTCCAACCTATAACCAGATCATAACACCCGTTCTTCCACCACAACCTCCATCCTATAACCAAATCTTTACAACTGTTCTTCAACCACCACCTCCAAACTATAACCAGATCCTTACATCCGTTTATACACCACCACCCCCCTCCCTTCATCACCACACCCAAATTATAACCAGATCCTTTCACCCTTTCTTCACCCACCACCGCTCGCCCTCCCCCACCACCGCTACCCCCAACCTATAATACAACCGTTTTCCCACCACCACCTATAACATATAACCCAGATTCTTCGACCTCCAACCTCACCTCCATCACCACCAAACCCAACCTTTCACCAGATCATTACGACCGTTCTTCCAACCCCCCACCCCCAACCCACATCCCAAAACCTTCAAAAGATCCTTACAACCGTTCTACCACCAACCACCCCCAAAACCAACCTATCACCAGATACAACCGTTTTTCCGCCCGAGATCCCAAACTTTCACCAAATCCTTGCAACCGTTCTTTCAGCCCAGACCCCAACATTTCACCAGATCCTTAGATCTTTCACCAGATCACCATTCTTTCACAACAGACCAAAAGTTTTCATCAGAACCTTGCAACACATCTTCCATCTCGGACACCAAACTTTCGTCAGATCCTTACAACAGTTCTTCTAACCAAGACACCAAACTTTCATCAGATCCTTACAACCATATTTCCACCACCACCCCCAACCTATAACCAGATCTTTTCAACGGTTCTTCCACCACCACCCCCAACCTATAACCAGATCTTTTCAACGGTTCTTCTACCACCACCCTCATCCTATAACATAATCTTTACAATTGTTCTTCCATCTCAATCCCCAACCTATAACCTGATCTTTTCAACTGTTCTTCCATCATCACCTCCAACCTATAACCAGATCATAACACCCGTTCTTCCACCACAACCTCCATCCTATAACCAAATCTTTACAACTGTTCTTCAACCACCACCTCCAAACTATAACCAGATCCTTACATCCGTTTATACACCACCACCCCCCTCCCTTCATCACCACCCCCAAATTATAAAAAGATCCTTTCACCCTTTCTTCAACTACCACCGCTCGCCCTCCCCCACCACCACTACCCCCAACCTATAATACAACCGTTTTCCCACCACCACCTATAACATATAACCCAGATTCTTCGACCTCCAACCTCACCTCCATCACCACCAAACCCAACCTTTCACCAGATCATTACGACCGTTCTTCCAACCCCCCACCCCCAACCCACATCCCAAAACCTTCAAAAGATCCTTACAACCGTTCTACCACCAACCACCCCCAAAACCAACCTATCACCAGATACAACCGTTTTTCCGCCCGAGATCCCAAACTTTCACCAAATCCTTGCAACCGTTCTTTCAGCCCAGACCCCAACATTTCACCAGATCCTTAGATCTTTCACCAGATCACCATTCTTTCACAACAGACCAAAAGTTTTCATCAGAACCTTGCAACACATCTTCCATCTCGGACACCAAACTTTCATTTGATCCTTACAACTGTTATTCCACACTAGACAACAAACTTTTATCTGATACTTACAACTGTTCTTCCACACTAGACAACAAACTTTTATCTGATACTTACAACTGTTCTTCCACACTAGACAACAAACTTTTATCTGATACTTACAACTGTTCTTCCACACTAGACAACAAACTTTTATCTGATACTTACAACTGTTCTTCCACACTAGACAACAAACTTTTATCTGATACTTATAAACGTTCGCACTCCAGACCAAAAACTATTATCAGATCTATCACCAGTTCTTCAACCACCTCCTGCAACTTTTCATCAGATCCTTACAACAGTTCTTCAACAACAACCCTCAACTTTTCATCAGATCCTTACAACAGTTCTTCAACAACAACCCTCAACTTTTCATCAGATCCTTACAACAGTTCTTCAACAACAACCCCCAACTTTTCATCAGATCCTTACAACAGTTCTTCAACCACAACCTGCAAACTTCCACAAGATCCTTACAACAGCTCTTCAACCACAACCCCCAACTTTTCATCAGATCCTTACAACAGTTCTTCAACCACAACCTGCAACCTTCCACAAGATCCTTACAATAGTTCTTCAACCACAACCCCCAACTTTTCATCAGATCATTACAACAGTTCTTCAACCACAACCTGCAACCTTCCACAAGATCCTTACAACAGTTCTTAAACCACAAACCCAAACCTTTCACAATATCCTTACAATAGTTCTTCAACCAGAAACCCAAACTTTTCACTAGATCCCTACAACGGTTCTTCAACCACCACCTTCAAACTTTTCACAAGATCCTTACAACAGTTCTTCAACCACAACCTCAAACTTTTCATTAGATCCTTACAACAGTTCTTCAATCACAACCCCAAAATTTTCAAAAGATCCTTACAATCGCTTTTCAACCACAACCTCAAACTTTTCACTAGATCCTTACAACAGTTCTTCAACCACAAACCCAAACTTTTCACTAAATCTGTACAACAGTTCTTCAACCACAACCCCAAACTTTTCACTAGATCCTTACAACATTTCTTCAACCACAACCTCAAACATTTCACTAGATCCTTACAACAGTTCTTCAACCACCACCCAAAACTTTTCACAAGACTCTTACAACAGTTCTTCAACCACAACCCCAAACTTTTCACTAGATCCTTACATCAGTTCTTCAACCATAACCTCAAACTTATCACTAGACTAGTACAACAGTTCTTCAACCACCAGCTCGAAACCTTTCGCAATATAATTTTAATAGTTCTTCAACCACAACCCCAAACTTTTCACTAGATCCTTACAAGAGTTCTTCAACCACAACCCCAAACTTTTCACTAGATCCTTACAACAGTTTTTCAGCCACCACCTCAAACTTTTCGAAAGATCCTTACAACAGTTCTTCAACAATAAACTCAAACTGTTCACTAGACCCTTACAACAGTTCTTCAACAATAAACTCAAACTGTTCACTAGACTCTTACAACAGTTCTTCAACAATAAACTCAAACTGTTCACTAGACTCTTACAACAGTTCTTCAACAATAAACTCAAACTGTTCACTAGACTCTTACAACAGTTCTTCAACAATAAACTCAAACTGTTCACTAGACTCTTACAACAGTTCTTCAACAATAAACTCAAACTGTTCACTAGACTCTTACAACAGTTCTTCAACAATAAACTCAAACTGTTCACTAGACCCTTACAACAGTTCTTCAACAATAAACTCAAACTGTTCACTAGACTCTTACAACAGTTCTTCCACCACCACACTCAACTTTTTCACGAGATCATTACACCAGTTTTTCAACCACAACCTCCAAACTTTTCACCAGATCCTTACAACAGTTCTTCAACCACAACCTCCAAACTTTTCACTAGATCCTTACTACAGTTCTTCCAGCACAACCCCAAACTTTTCACCAGATCCTTATAATCGCTCTTCAACCACAACCTCCAAACTTTTCACCAGATCCTTACAACAGTTCTTCAACCACAACCTCCAAACTTTTCACCAGATCCTTATAATCGCTCTTCAACCACAACCTCCAAACTTTTCACCAGATCCTTACAACAGTTCTTCAACCACAACCTCCAAACTTTTCACTAGATCCTTACTACAGTTCTTCCAGCACAACCCCAAACTTTTCACTAGATTCTTACTACAGTTTTTCAACCACCACCTCCAAACGTTTCAAAAGATCCTTACAACAGTTCTTCAACCACAACCCATAACTTTTCACTAGACTCTTACAACAGTTCTTCAACTATAACCTCAAACTTTTCACTAGACTCTTATAACAGTTCTTCAACCATAGCCTCAAGCTTTTCACTATATCTTTACAACAGTTCTTTCACCACCACACTCAACTTTTTCACAAGATCCTTATAACAGTTCTTCAACAACAACCCCAAACTTCTCACCAGATCCTCATAATCGCTGTTCAACCACAACCTCCAAATTTTTCACTAGATCCTTACAACAGTTCTTCAACCACAAACCCAAACTTTTCACTAGATCCTTACAATCGCTCTTCAACCACAACTGCAAACTTTTCACAATATCCTTACAACAGTTCTTCAACCACAACCTCAAACCTTTCACTAGATCCTTACATCAGTTCTTCAACCATAACCTCAAACTTTTCACTAGACTCTTACAACCGTTCTTCAACCACCAGCTCCAACTGTTCACTAGACCCTTACAACAGTTCTTCAACAATAAACTCAAACTGTTCACTAGACTCTTACAACAGTTCTTCCACCACCACACTCAACTTTTTCACGAGATCATTACACCAGTTTTTCAACCACAACCTCCAAACTTTTCACCAGATCCTTACAACAGTTCTTCAACCACAACCTCCAAACTTTTCACTAGATCCTTACTACAGTTCTTCCAGCACAACCCCAAACTTTTCACCAGATCCTTATAATCGCTCTTCAACCACAACCTCCAAACTTTTCACCAGATCCTTACAACAGTTCTTCAACCACAACCTCCAAACTTTTCACCAGATCCTTATAATCGCTCTTCAACCACAACCTCCAACTTTTCACCAGATCCTTACAACAGTTCTTCAACCACAACCTCCAAACTTTTCACTAGATCCTTACTACAGTTCTTCCAGCACAACCCCAAACTTTTCACTAGATTCTTACTACAGTTTTTCAACCACCACCTCCAAACGTTTCAAAAGATCCTTACAACAGTTCTTCAACCACAACCATAACTTTTCACTAGACTCTTACAACAGTTCTTCAACTATAACCTCAAACTTTTCACTAGACTCTTATAACAGTTCTTCAACCATAGCCTCAAGCTTTTCACTATATCTTTACAACAGTTCTTTCACCACCACACTCAACTTTTTCACAAGATCCTTATAACAGTTCTTCAACAACAACCCCAAACTTCTCACCAGATCCTCATAATCGCTGTTCAACCACAACCTCCAAATTTTTCACTAGATCCTTACAACAGTTCTTCAACCACAAACCCAAACTTTTCACTAGATCCTTACAATCGCTCTTCAACCACAACTGCAAACTTTTCACAATATCCTTACAACAGTTCTTCAACCACAACCTCAAACCTTTCACTAGATCCTTACATCAGTTCTTCAACCATAACCTCAAACTTTTCACTAGACTCTTACAACCGTTCTTCAACCACCAGCTCCAAGCCTTTTACAATATCCTTACAACAGTTCTTCAACCACAAACCCAAACTTTTCACTAGATCCTTACAAGAGTTCTTCAGCCACAACCCCAAACTTTTCACTAGATCCTTACAACAGTTCTTCAACCACAACCCCAAACTTTTCACTAGATCCTTACAACAGTTCTTCAACCACAAACCCAAACTTTTCACTAGATCCTTACAACAGTTCTTCAACCACAACCTCAAATTTTTCACTTGACTCTTACAAAAGTTTTTCAACCACCACCTACAAACATTTCAAAAGATCCTTACAACAGTTCTTCAACTATAAACTCAAACTTTTCACTAGACTCTTACAACAGTTCTTCAACCATAACGTCAAACTTTTCACTAGACTTTTACAACAGTTCTTCAACCATAAACTCAAACTTTTCACTAGATCCTTACAACAGTTCTTCAACTATAAACTCAAACTTTTCACTAGACTCTTACAACAGTTCTTCAACCATAAACTCAAACTTTTCACTAGACTCTTACAACAGTTCTTCAACTATAAACTCAAACTTTTCACTAGACTCTTACAACAGTTCTTCAACTATAAACTCAAACTTTTCACTAGACTCTTACAACAGTTCTTCAACTATAAACTCAAACTTTTCACTAGACTCTTACAACAGTTCTTCAACTATAAACTCAAACTTTTCACTAGACTCTTACAACAGTTCTTCAACTATAAACTCAAACTTTTCACTAGACTCTTACAACAGTTCTTCAACCATAAACTCAAACTTTTCACTAGACTCTTACAACAGTTCTTCAACCATAAACTCAAACTTTTCACTAGACTCTTACAACAGTTCTTCAACTATAAACTCAAACTTTTCACTAGACTCTTACAACAGTTCTTCAACCATAACGTCAAACTTTTCACTAGACTTTTACAACAGTTCTTCAACCATAAACTCAAACTTTTCACTAGATCCTTACAACAGTTCTTCAACCACAACCCATAACTTTTCACTAGACTCTTACAACAGTTCTTCAACCACAACCCATAACTTTTCACTAGACTCTTACAACAGTTCTTCAACCATAAACTCAAACTTTTCACTAGACTCTTACAACAGTTCTTCAACCATAAACTCAAACTTTTCACTAGACTCTTACAACAGTTCTTCAACCACAACCCATAACTTTTCACTAGACTCTTACAACAGTTCTTCAACCATAAACTCAAACTTTTCACTAGACACTTACAACAGTTCTTCAACCATAAACTCAAACTGTTCACTATATCTTTACAACAGTTCTTCCACCACCACACTGAACCTTTCACCTGATTATTACATTCGTTTTTCCATCACTACCACACCCAAACTATAACCAAATTCTTTCAACTGTTCTTCCACCACCACCTCCAACCTATAACCAGACCCTTACAACGGTTCTTCCTTCACGACCCCCTCCCCCTCTCCACCACCTTTCACCAGATCGTTACAAACGTTCTCCACCTCTACTCGCAACCTTTCACCAGATCGTTACAAACGTTCTCCACCTCTACTCGCAACCTTTCACCAGATCGTTACAAACGTTCTCCACCTCTACTCGCAACCTTTCACCAGAACCTTACCACCGTTCTAATATCACCAAACCCAACACCAACCTCTCATCAGATACTTACTACCGTTCTTCCATCCTAGACCACAAACTTTCATCAGATCCTTACATTTGTTCTTCCAACCCATACCCCAAACTTTCATCAGATCCTTACATTTGTTCTTCCAATTCATACCCCAAACTTTCATCAGATCCTTACAATCGTTATTCCACTCCAACCCTCTACTTTTCATCAGATCCTTGCAATAATTCTTTCACTACCATACCCAACCTTACACCCGATTATTACACCCGTTCCTCCACCACAACCACCCCAACCTACTACCAGATCCTTTCAGCTGTTCTTTCACCACCAATCCTTGCAACAGTTCTTTCATCCCAGACCCCAAATTTTCATCAGATCCTTACAACCATTCTTCCACAACAGACTAAAACGTTTCATCAGAATCTTGCAATCTTTCTTACATTCCAAACCCCAAACTTTCATCAGACACTTACAACTGTTCTGCTATCCCAGACCACAAACTTTCATCAGATCCTTACATTTGTTCTTCCAACCCATACCCCAAACTTTCATCAGATCCTTACATTTGTTCTTCCAATTCATACCCCAAACTTTCATCAGATCCTTACAATCGTTATTCCACTCCAACCCTCTACTTTTCATCAGATCCTTGCAATAATTCTTTCACTACCATACCCAACCTTACACCCGATTATTACACCCGTTCCTCCACCACAACCACCCCAACCTACTACCAGATCCTTTCAGCTGTTCTTTCACCACCAATCCTTGCAACAGTTCTTTCATCCCAGACCCCAAATTTTCATCAGATCCTTACAACCATTCTTCCACAACAGACTAAAACGTTTCATCAGAATCTTGCAATCTTTCTTACATTCCAAACCCCAAACTTTCATCAGACACTTACAACTGTTCTGCTATCCCAGACCCAAACTTTCATCAGATCCTTACAATTGTTCTGATATCCCAGACCCAAACTTTCATCAGATCCTTACAATTGTTCTGATATCCCAGACCCAAACTTTCATCAGATCCTTACAATTGTTCTGATATCCCAGACCCAAACTTTCATCAGATCCTTACAATTGTTCTGATATCCCAGACCCAAACTTTCATCAGACACTTACAACTGTTCTTTCACCACCTTCAGCCTTTCAAAAGATACTTAAAATTGTCCCTCCATCACCACCTTCAATCTTTCAACAGATACTTAAAATTGTCTCTACATCACCACCTTCAATCTTTCAACAGATACTTAAAATCGTCTCTACATCACCACCTTCAATCTTTCAACAGATACTTAAAATCGTCCCTCCATCACCACCTTCAATCTTTCAACAGATACTTAAAATCGTCCCTACATCACCACATTCAACCTTTCATCTGATATTAACAACCGTTATTCCACCACCACCTCCAATCTTTCACCACGTACTTATAAACAATCTTTCATCACAACTTCCAATCTTTTACCAGGTACTTATAACCAATCTTCCATCACCACCTCCAATCTTTCACCAGGTACTTATAACCAATCTTTCATCACCGCCTCCAATCTTTCACCAGATACTTATAACCAATCTTTCATCACCACCTCCAATCTTTCACCAGGTACTTATAACCAATCTTTCATCACCACCTCCAATCTTTCACCAGATACTTATAACCAATCTTTCATCACCACCTCCAATCTTTTACCAGGTACTTATAACCAATCTTTCATCACCACCTCCAATCTTTCATCAGATACTTATAACCAATCTTTCATCACCACCTTCAATCTTTCACCAGGTACTTATAACCAATCTTTCATCACCGCCTCCAATCTTTAACCAGATACTTATAACCAATCTTTCATCACCACCTCCAATCTTTCACCAGGTACTTATAACCAATCTTTCATCACCGCCTCCAATCTTTCACCAGATACTTATAACCAATCTTTCATCACCACCTCCAATCTTTCACCAGGTACTTATAACAAATCTTTCATCACCACCTCCAATCTTTCACCAGATACTTATAACCAATCTTTCATCACCACCTCCAATCTTTTACCAGGTACTTATAACCAATCTTTCATCACCACCTCCAATCTTTCATCAGATACTTATAACCAATCTTTCATCACCACCTTCAATCTTTCACCAGGTACTTATAACCAATCTTTCATCACCGCCTCCAATCTTTCACCAGATACTTATAACCAATCTTTCATCACCACCTCCAATCTTTCACCAGGTACTTATAACCAATCTTTCATCACCGCCTCCAATCTTTCACCAGATACTTATAACCAATCTTTCATCACCACCTCCAATCTTTCACCAGGTACTTATAACCAATCTTTCATCACCACCTCCAATCTTTCACCATGTACTTATAACCGTTCTCCCACAAACATCCCCAACCTATAAAAAGATACTTACATCTGTTCTTCCACAACCACCCCAACATAAAACCAGATATTTACCATCGTTCATCCACCACAACCCCTAAAATGTAATGAGATTTTTGCAACTATTCTATCAAGACCATATCCAACCTATAACCAGATCTTTACAACCCTTCTTCCACCAACACAACAACTTATCAACATACCTTACATCTGATCGTCTAACACCACATTCAACCTATAACCAGATCTTTACAACCTTTCTTCCACCAACACAACAACCTATCAAAAGACCTTACATTTGATCGTCTAACACCACATTCAACCTATAACCAGATCTTTACAACCTTTCTTCCACCAACACAACAACCTATCAAAAGACCTTACATTTGATCGTCTAACACCACATTCAACCTATAACCAGATCTTTACAACCTTTCTTCCACCAACACAACAACCTATCAAAAGACCTTACATCTGATCGTCTAACACCACACTCAACCTATAACCGTCTTACCAGTACCACCCCCAAATTATAACGAGATCTTTACAACCATTCATCAACCACCACCTTCAACCTACAACCAGATCTTTATAACCCTTCTTCCACAACCATCCCCAAACTGTAACCAGATCTTTAGAACCACCATCCCCATCCTATAACATAATCTTTACAATTGTTCTCCCACCATAACCCCAACCTATAACATAATCTTTACAATTGTTCTTCCACCATAACTCCAACCTATAACATAATCTTTACAATTGTTCTTCCACCATAACCCCAACCTATAACATAATGTTTATAATTGTTCTTCCACCATAACCTCAACCTATAACATAATCTTTACAATTGTACTTCCACCATAACCATGAGCTAAAACATAATCTTTACAATTGTTCTTCCGCCATAACGCCAATCTATAACATAATCTTTACAATTGTTCTCCCACCATAACCCCAACCTATAAATTAATCTTTACAATTGTTCTTCCACCATAACTATGAGCTAAAACATAATGTTTACAATTGTTCTTCCGCCATAACGCCAACCTATAACATAATCTTTACAATTGTTCTCCCACCATAACCCCAACCTATGAATTAATCTTTACAATTGTTCTTCCACCATAACCCTAACCTATAACACAATCTTTACAATTGTTCTTCCACCATAACCCCAACCTATAACATAATCTTTACAATTGTTCTTCCACCATAACCCTAACCTATAACACAATCTTTACAATTGTTCTTCCACCATAACCCCAACCTATAACATAATCTTTACAATTGTTCTTCCACCATAACCCTAACCTATAACACAATCTTTACAATTGTTCTTCCACCATAACCCCAACTTATAACATAATCTTTACAATTGTTCCTCCACCATAACTCCAGCCTATAACATAATGTTTACAATTGTTCTTCCACCATAACCCCAACCTATAAATTAATCTTTACAATTGTTCTTCCACCATAACCCCAACCTATAACACAATCTTTACAATTGTTCTTCCACCATAACCCCAACCTATAACATAATCTTTACAATTGTTCTTCCACCATAACGCCAACCTATAACATAATCTTTACAATTGTTCTCCCACCATAACCCCAACCTATAACACAATCTTTACAATTGTTCTTCCACCATAACCCCAACCTATAACATAATCTTTACAATTGTTCCTCCACCATAACTCCAGACTATAACGAGGTCTTCACAACCGTTCTTCCATCACCATCCCAACCCTCACCACCACCATCCCACCAACCTATAACCAGATCCTTAGAACCGTTCATCCCCTTCCACCCCCTCCACCACTAATCACAACCTTTCACCAGATCATTACAATCGTTCTACCACACAACAACCGAACCCCAACTTCCCACAAGATATTTACAACCATTCTTCAACCTTAGTCTCAACCTTTCATCAGATCCTTTCAAGTGTTCTTTCAACACAGTTCGCAACCTTTCATCAGATCATTTCAAGTGTTCTTTCAACACAGTTCGCAACCTTTCATCAGATCATTTCAAGTGTTCATCCAACACAGTTCGCAACCATTCATCAGATCCTTTCAAGTGTTCTTTCAACACAGTTCGCAACCTTTCATCAGATCATTTCAAGTGTTCTTTCAACACAGTTCGCAACCTTTCATCAGATCATTTCAAGTGTTCTTTCAACACAGTTCGCAACCATTCATCAGATCCTTTCAAGTGTTCATCCAACACAGTTCGCAACCTTTCATCAGATCCTTTCAAGTGTTCTTTCAACACAGTTCGCAACCTTTCATCAGATCATTTCAAGTGTTCTTTCAACACAGTTCACAACCTTTCATCAGATCCTTTCAAGTGTTCTTCCAACACAGTTCGCAACCATTCATCAGATCCTTTCAAGTGTTCTTTCAACACAGTTCGCAACCTTTCATCAGATCCTTTCAAGTGTTCTTTCAACACAGTTCGCAACCTTTCATCAGATCCTTTCAAGTGTTCTTTCAACACAGTTCGCAACCTTTCATCAGATCCTTTCAAGTGTTCTTTCAACACAGTTCGCAACATTTCATCAGATCATTTCAAGTGTTCTTTCAACACAGTTCGCAACCTTTCATCAGATCCTTTCAAGTGTTCATCCAACACAGTTCGTAACCTTTCATCAGATCCTTTCACGTGTTCTTTCAACACAGTTCGCAACCTTTCATCAGATCCTTTCAAGTGTTCTTTCAACACAGTTCGCAACCTTTCATCAGATCCTTACAACCGTTCTTGCCACCACCCCCAACGCTTTACTAGAGTCTTAGAACTATTACTCCACAGATATGCTCATCTCTTCACTAGAGTCTTAGAACTATTATTCCACCGCCATGCTCATCTCTTCATTAGATTTTTTAAAATTCTACTTCACCACCACCCCAAACGTTTCACTAGATTTTTAGAACTATTTCATCACAACCCCCAAATTTTCACTAGATTTGTAGAACTTCTATTTCATCACAACCCCCAAATTTTCACTAGATTTTTAGAACTTCTATTTCACCACAACCCCCAAATTTTCACTAGATTTGTAGAACTTCTATTTCATCACAACCCCCAAATTTTCACTAGATTTGTAGAACTTCTATTTCATCACAACCCCCAAATTTTCACTAGATTTGTAGAACTTCTGTTTCATCACAACCCCCAAATTTTCACTAGATTTTTAGAACTTCTATTTCATCACAACCCCCAAATTTTCACTAGATTTATATAACTTCTATTTCATCACAACCCCCAAATTTTCACTAGATTTATAGAACTTCTATTTCATCACAACCCCCAAATTTTCACTAGATTTTTAGAACTTCTATTTCATCACAACCCCCAAATTTTCACTAGATTTTTAGAACTTCTATTTCATCACAACCCCCAAATTTTCACTAGATTCTTACAACCGTTCTTACCACAACCCCCAAATTTTCACTAGATTTGTAGAACTTCTATTTCATCACAACCCCCAAATTTTCACTAGATTTATAGAACTTCTATTTCATCACAACCCCCAAATTTTCACTAGATTTATATAACTTCTATTTCATCACAACCCCCAAATTTTCACTAGATTTATAGAACTTCTATTTCATCACAACCCCCAAATTTGCACTAGATTTGTAGAACTTCTGTTTCATCACAACCCCCAAATTTTCACTAGATTTTTAGAACTTCTATTTCATCACAACCCCCAAATTTTCACTAGATTTGTAGAACTTCTATTTCATCACAACCCCCAAATTTTCACTAGATTTTTAGAACTTCTATTTCATCACAACCCCCAAATTTTCACTAGATTTTTAGAACTTCTGTTTCATCACAACCCCCAAATTTTCACTAGATTCTTACAACCGTTCTACCATTCCCCCACCCCCAACATTTTACAAGTTCCTTACATCCGTACCTCCAATACCACCTTAACTTTTCACTAGAGACTTACAACTGTTCTTCCACCACCACCCTAACTTTTCACTAGATACTTACAACTGTTCTTCCACCACCACCCTAACTTTTCATTAAATACTTACAACTGTTCTTCCACCACCACCCTAACTTTTCATTAAATACTTACAACTGTTCTTTCCACACCACCCTAACTTTTCATTAATACTTACAACTGTTCTTCCACCACACCACCCTAACTTTTCATTAAATACTTACAACTGTTCTTCCACCACCACCCTAACTTTTCATTAAATACTTACAACTGTTCTTCCACCACCACCCTAACTTTTCATTAAATACTTACAACTGTTCTTCCACCACCACCCTAACTTTTCATTAAATACTTACAACTGTTCTTCCACCACCACCCTAACTTTTCATTAAATACTTACAACTGTTCTTCCACCACTACCCTAACTTTTCATTAAATACTTACAACTGTTCTTCCACCACCACCCTAACTTTTCATTAAATACTTACAACTGTTCTTCCACCACCACCCTAACTTTTCACTAGATACTTACAACCGTTCTTCCATCAACACCCCCCCCCCCCAAACTTTTTACCAGAAGCTTACAACAGTTCTTCCACTCGCACCCCTCAAACTTTTTACAAGATACTTACAACGGTTTTTCCACCACCTTCTCTAACATTCTAGCAGATACTTACAACAGTTCTTCCACCATCTCCTCCAACTTTCTAGCAGATACTTACAACAGTTCTTCCACCATCTCCTCCAACTTTCTAGTAGATATTTACAACAGTTCTTCCACCCCCGCCACAAACTTTTTACCAGATACTTACAACAGTTCTTCCACCATCTCCTCCAACTTTCTAGTCTTCTTCTTCTTCTTCTTCTTCATTCACTTCTACCACCAAAAACCGCACTGTGAACCTACTGAATTCACGCATGTGGTCCTCGTTAGGTCCCGTGGTCCCCTGTGTGGTCCAAAATAGACCACACGAGTTCCACGAAAGGACCACAAGGGGTTCAGAGTATCACAGTGCTTTAGCCTGTATTCTTGGTGGGTCTCGGAAGCGGGATTGCGTGACACCGTGGTTTTCATTGCACCAGTTTGGTCTAGGGTTGGACTTTCTCACCGGAAGACCTCGACGTGTTTAGGATATCAGTGCATCCCCGCTGGGTGAGAGGCGTTAGCCCACCCAGGCCAGAGTTGGACTTTCTCACCGGAAAACCTCGACGTGTTTTGAGATACCCGTGTATCACCGCCGGGTGAGAGGTGGTCGCCCATCCAGTCCAGGGTTGGACTTTCTCACCGGAAAACCTCCGCGTGATTAGGATACGCAGACATCCCCGCCGGGTGAGAGGTGGTTGCCTATCTAGACTTCCCTGGTCCAGTGTCTCCGACTTCAGCATTTTGTGGTCGTGGCCGCTACCCTTCCTAGTTGTGACCAGGATGGAGCTTTTGTCCAGGAGGACGAATCCTCGCCACTAGTGACTTCTACCCCTGGGTTCAGCCGGTTTAGGCATTTCCCAGTATGGGCGTGTTTGGGACGGGACCGACCTCTAGGGCTGAGGTACTGTGACATTCATAGTCTTCAAGATTCACCCCTGGTATGAGCCGGTTTAGGCAAAATTCACCAGAATGGGTGTTTATCAGGCGTTACCGACCTCTAGAGCGGAGGTGGCATGACATGTCTAGCCATCGAGTTCCACCCCTGGTGTGTGCCGGTTTAGGCATATTTCACCAGTGTAGGTGTATTTCGGACGTAGGCGGCCTCTAGTGCAGAGGTGCCGTGGTATAGCTCTCGTAGCGATACTACTGGACATACCAGGTTAAACTTCACTTTCCACCACCTTTTCCCATCGGCGCCGCACAGCAACCTTTATTTCCGCATTTACTTCCTTAACCGGGAGGAGCTTCACTCCACGCGCGGCATTTGAAAAGTCAAGCCAGCAGTGACTTAACCTCTGGGACAAGCCGGTTCATGCATTTCACCCGATATGACTGCACTCAGGACGTGGCCGACCTCCAGACCAGAGGTGCCGTGATTGACTGTTTGCTTCGCTTTATTCTTTCAACCACCTTTTCCGCAGTGATGCTGCGCGGCAACCTCATTTGCAAATTTCTTCATTGGCCGGAAGAGCACCGCTCCACGCACGGCAGCTGAAGATCTCGCCAACAGCGGCAGATGAGCTACCAAATTAGAACTTCTATTTCATCACAACCCCCAAATTTTCACTAGATTCTTACAACCGTTCTACCATTCCCCCACCCCCAACATTTTACAAGTTCCTTACATCCGTACCTCCACTACCACCTTAACTTTTCACTAGAGACTTACAACTGTTCTTCCACCACCACCCTAACTTTTCATTAAATACTTACAACTGTTCTTCCATCAACACCCCTCCCCCCCAAACTTTTTACCAGAAGCTTACAACAGTTCTTCCACTCGCACCCCTCAAACTTTTTACAAGATACTTACAACGGTTTTTCCACCACCTTCTCTAACATTCTAGCAGATACTTACAACAGTTCTTCCACCATCTCCTCCAACTTTCTAGCAGATACTTACAACAGTTCTTCCACCATCTCCTCCAACTTTCTAGTAGATACAACAGTTCTTCCACCATCTCCTCCAACTTTCTAGTAGATATTTACAACAGTTCTTCCACCCCCGCCACAAACTTTTTACCAGATACTTACAACAGTTCTTCCACCATCTCCTCCAACTTTCTAGTCTTCTTCTTCTTCTTCTTCATTCACTTCTACCACCAAAAACCGCACTGTGAACCTACTGAATTCACGCATGTGGTCCTCGTTAGGTCCCGTGGTCCCCTGTGTGGTCCAAAATAGACCACACGAGTTCCACGAAAGGACCACAAGGGGTTCAGAGTATCACAGTGCTTTAGCCTGTATTCTTGGTGGGTCTCGGAAGCGGGATTGCGTGACACCGTGGTTTTCATTGCACCAGTTTGGTCTAGGGTTGGACTTTCTCACCGGAAGACCTCGACGTGTTTGGAATATCAGTGCATCCCCGCTGGGTGAGAGGCGTTAGCCCACCCAGGCCAGAGTTGGACTTTCTCACCGGAAAACCTCGACGTGTTTTGAGATACCCGTGTATCACCGCCGGGTGAGAGGTGGTCGCCCATCCAGTCCAGGGTTGGACTTTCTCACCGGAAAACCTCCGCGTGATTAGGATACGCAGACATCCCCGCCGGGTGAGAGGTGGTTGCCTATCTAGACTTCCCTGGTCCAGTGTCTCCGACTTCAGCATTTTGTGGTCGTGGCCGCTACCCTTCCTAGTTGTGACCAGGATGGAGCTTTTGTCCAGGAGGACGAATCCTCGCCACTAGTGACTTCTACCCCTGGGTTCAGCCGGTTTAGGCATTTCCCAGTATGGGCGTGTTTGGGACGGGACCGACCTCTAGGGCTGAGGTACTGTGACATTCATAGCCTTCAAGATTCACCCCTGGTATGAGCCGGTTTAGGCAAAATTCACCAGAATGGGTGTTTATCAGGCGTTACCGACCTCTAGAGCGGAGGTGGCATGACATGTCTAGCCATCGAGTTCCACCCCTGGTGTGTGCCGGTTTAGGCATATTTCACCAGTGTAGGTGTATTTCGGACGTAGGCGGCCTCTAGAGCAGAGGTGCCGTGGTATAGCTCTCGTAGCGATACTACTGGACATACCAGGTTAAACTTCACTTTCCACCACCTTTTCCCATCGGCGCCGCACAGCAACCTTTATTCCGCATTTACTTCCTTAACCGGGAGGAGCTTCACTCCACGCGCGGCATTTGAAAAGTCAAGCCAGCAGTGACTTAACCTCTGGGACAAGCCGGTTCATGCATTTCACCCGATATGACTGCACTCAGGACGTGGCCGACCTCCAGACCAGAGGTGCCGTGATTTGACTGTTTGCTTCGCTTTATTCTTTCAACCACCTTTTCCGCAGTGATGCTGCGCGGCAACCTCATTTGCAAATTTCTTCATTGGCCGGGAAGAGCACCGCTCCACGCACGGCAGCTGAAGATCTCGCCAACAGCGGCAGATGAGCTACCAAACGTGCCACTCATCTACCCTAAGTAACTGGTTTTCAGGCGCCAGATATTCGCCCTCGCCCCTTCTCCTGTCAGTTTAAACAGTTCTGCCACGGGAAGGCCAGGAGCTGGACTTGACTGCCAGAGGCTGTTTGTGGCGCGTTTGCAGTCCTTAGAACCAACTTTCTAGTAAATACTTACAACAGTTCTTCCACCATCTCCTCCAACTTTCTAGTAGATACAACATTTCTTCCACCATCTCCTCCAACTTTCTAGTAGATACTTACAACAGTTCTTCCACCATCTCCTCCAACTTTCTAGCAGATACTTACAACAGTTCTTTCATCATGTCCTCCAACTTTCTAGCAGATACTTACAACAGTTCTTTCATCATCTCCTCCAACTTTCTAGCAGATACTTACAACAGTTCTTCCATCATCTCCTCCAACTTTTCACTAGATCCTTACACCTGTTCTTTCACCATCACCTCCAACCTTTCACCAGATCCTTTCAACCGTTCTTTCCTTGTTCCTAATCAAACCTCCAACCTTTCACCAGATCCTTTCAACCGTTCTCTCCTTGTTCCTAATCCAACCTCCAACCTTTCACCAGATCCTTTCAACCGTTCTCTCCTTGTTCCTAATCCAACCTCCAACCTTTCACCAGATCCTTTCAACCGTTCTCTCCTTGTTCCTAATCCAACCTCCAACCTTTCACCAGATCCTTTCAACCGTTCTCTCCTTGTTCCTAATCCAACCTCCAACCTTTCACCAGATCCTTTCAACCGTTCTCTCCTTGTTCCTAATCCAACTTCCAACCTTTCACCGGATCCTTTCAGTCCTTCTTCCAACCCCCCCCCCCTTCCACCTCCCACCACAACCTTTCACCAGATCCTCACAACTAGTGTTAGGTCTCTCACTGTACTCAGCACATGTGTGGTGTGTGGTTGTTTCGCTCTCCGCCTGAGAATCGTCTCATTCGTGCACTTGTTTACGCTCTGGTGGCTGTTAATATGTCTTCTACTCTGTCCAGCGTGAAGTTCATAATTACTCTACTCTGTGTAAGCCTATCTTAATAACTACGCAATTCACGCTAAGATTAACTTGTTACTTCCGCACTCTTATCAGTTTAATTTATTACCTACATTATTATTATTATTATTTTAACCTATCATCGAGTATATTCTCATTAACCTGAAACTCAAAATTTGTCTCTTTATTCCTAAATTAACCACAACTGTATGTTTTAGTTTCAGTTATATTAATATAATATATTCTCATCAATCAAAACTTAAATTGCGCTGTCTCTAGTTACAGTCTTGTCTCTCATCATGTTGTTTTGTCTCCCCTTATGTTGTAAGTCTTGTCTATTATTATATTGTAATTCTTGTCACTTATTATGTTGTAAATCTTATCTCTTATTATGTTGTAAGTCTTGTTTCTTGTTATTATGTTGTAAGTCTTGTCTCTTATTATGTTGTAAATCTTGTTTCTTATTATGCTGTAAATTTTGTCTCTTATTATGTTGTAAGTCTTGTCCCTTATTATGTTGTAAGTCTTGTATTTTATTGTGTTGTAAATCTTGTCTCTTACTATGTTGTAAATCTTGTATTTTATTGTGTTGTAAGTCTTGTCTCTTATTATGTTGTAAGTCTTGTATTTTATTGTGTTGTAAGTCTTGTCTCTTATTATGTTGTAAATCTTGTATTTTATTGTGTTGTAAGTCTTGTCTCTTATTATGTTGTAAATCTTGTATTTTATTGTGTTGTAAGTCTTGTCTCTTATTATGTTGTAAATCTTGTATGTTATTGTGTTGTAAGTCTTGTCTCTTATTATGTTGTAAGTCTTATCTCTTATTGTGTTGTAAGTCTTGTTTCTTATTGTGTTGTAAGTCTAGTCTCTTATTGTGTTGTAAGTCTTGTCTCTTATTATATTGTAAGTCTTGTCTCTTATTGTGTTGTAAGTCTTGTCTCTTATTGTGTTGTAAGTCTTGTCTCTTATTATGTTGTAAGTCTTGTCTCTTGTTATGTTGTAAGTCTTGTCTCTTGTTATGTTGTAAGTCTTGTCTCTCTGCTTGTTCTCTTCCTTTCTGCCTTTGCTTATACGCATTCACTGCACCACTCTGGACGCGCTACATTAAACTGTACCTCATGAAGATGTCCCACTTTAAACTGTACCTCATTATGTTCCCACTTTAAACTGTGCCATATTAAGATGTCCCACATTAAACTCTGCCACATTAAAATAAACCACATGTGGTCATGCATGTTACTGTTCTTGTCCTATGTTTGGTGAATAATTGTTCATACATCTCATCTGACTGACATCTTAAACATCTCACTTGATTGATGTTTCACACAAATCACCTGGCTGATGTATCAAACATCCTACCTGGCTGATGTTTCACAAAATTCACCTGACTGTTATCTCAGTCATCTCATCAATTCGCAATTGACTGATGACGCTTAAATCTCACATGGATGATGTCTCAAAGATCTCACCTGACTGATGACTCAGAAATCTCTCATAATGATGTTTCACACATATCACATCAATGATGTCTCACACATCGCACATGACGAAATTACTGTTCATCTAATAGATGACGGTAAGGTAAAAAAAAGTTGATAATTCAGAAGAAGGAGAAACCGGTAATAACAAAAATCACATGCATGAACTTATCAGTCGTCGCTCCCATCACATCATCGTCATTGTCATACCATCATAGTTTTTGCCATAACATCATCATCATTGTCATAACATCATAGTTTGTGCTTTAACATCAACGTTACTACTATATAATCATCGCCGATATTTTTATATCATCACCACTATCTTTATATTATCGCCACAAGTGTAACTTCAGTGCTACTATCATAAAATCATCCCCACTAGCTTCACATCATCGCCACTATAAAAAAAACTACCGCCTTTGTCATAACATCATTGTAACTACCGTAACGTCATCGCCACTATCATAACGTCATCGCCACTATCATAACGTCATCGCCACTATCATAACGTCATCGCCACTATCATAACGTCATCGCCACTATCATAGCATCACGAACACTATAACATCATCACAACTATCATAACATAATGACCACAATCATAAGATCACTGCTACTAAAATAACATCACCACCATTATCATAACATTCATTATCATAGCATCATGACCACAAATATAATATCAGCGGCATTATAAGAGCGTCATCGCCACTATCATAACGTCCCTACCACAAGCATAATATCATCACCAGTATAATAAAATAACATCACTATCATAACATCATTACCAATATTATAGCATCGTCAAATTTGTTATAACATCATCATCCCATATCATAAAATCATCAGATCTGTTATAACATCATCACAACTATCAAAACTGCATCGCCACTACCTTATCGTTATCATCACTATCATAGTATCATCACAGTTATCATAACATTATCACCACTATCATAACATCATCAGCACTATCATAACATCATCATCACTATCATAACATCAGCGCCACAATCAAAACATCAGCGCCACAATCTTATCGTTATCACCACTATTATAGCATCATCACACCTATCATAACACCATCACCACTATAATAATATTGTCACCATTATCATAACAACATCACTGCTACCATAATATCACCACTACTATCATAACATCACCACTACTATCATGTCATCATCGCCACCATCATAACTTCATCACTGCTGTCATATCATCATCACTACTATCATAACATGATCACCACTATCATAACATCTTCACTGCTATCATATCATCATCATGTCCCGTGTACGGACACAAATCGACTACCCTTGGGACCAGCTTCAGTCATATCTTCTGGCCGGTATTTTTAGTGCATGCCTCAACTGAAAACACCAAACTATCCCCACCCCTCGTACGCCTCGCCGAGATTCTTGTGTGAGAGCAAAGACTAATATTGAAACAGATAAGTGTCATTTGTGTAGCTAGCCAGTGATTTCATGCATAAAATTATTCTAAATAATGTATCTTGTCACTTAGAATTCAGTCTCCAGAGAGAACAGGTTATTTCAGATTTCTGAGTTGGGTCTCCTGTATCTCTGGCTCATTAGAATTCAAGTCTGGCTTCCGCGGAATCAAATGCCAGTTGTTCTGGCATTAAATATCATCTTTGAATATTATAGGTTGAAGGCAGGGGAGACATGTTTGGAGAGAGGGGAATCTGGATGAGTGAAACGTGGCGTTTTGATAGACAGACATACAGACAAACAGGCAGAAAAGCAGGCAGGCAGGCAGGCAGACAGACAGGCAGGCAGGCAGACAGACAGGCAGGCAGACAGACAGACAAGCAGGCAGGCAGGCAGATATAATGAATGAATGAATAATCTTTATTTTTCAAGGGTAAAGAATTGGGCACGCAGGCCCGAATTACATTCTGCCCTTCATGACTCCATCTTTCATTCTTCCCACACACATGATTTAGTACAAATATACTAATTAAATTAGGAAAAAACATATCAAAAGAGTGTAAGATTTAACTAATACATTCAAAGTAAAAGAGAAGAAGTAATTAACCTAATAAAATAGCACTCACGCACACATACATACGCAGACATATACATAAACAAAAATACATTGTAAATACAGATATTCTAACATATGTTTTTTAACAGACATTAACATAATTTCTAACAATATCTAACAAGTTCCTTTTCTAACTATGTCATTTTAGTACTTGATGATTGGCGAGTCACGTGTTGAGAGAGTGCTGGTTATTTTATGGAGGCATATAATTACAAGCAAGTAAATAATGAAACAGGTTTGAGTTAAAGGATGAAGTATTACCAATGGATTTTAAATGGTAGAGAAGGGTGTTCCAGAGCTGTACTGCGGAGTATGCGAGACTTTTCTTGTACAGATCAATCCTGGGTTTAGGAAGAAGACAGTTTTTTAAACGCTGGCTATGTTTAGTGTTATACGTAAACAGTGACCACAAGTAAGGCGGAGCATTGTGCGACAGAATTCTGTGAACAAACATAACTTTGTTAAAAATGATTCTATTTTTGAGGGTAGAATTTTGAGTTGTTTGTGTTGATCTCACAGTCTGTACTGGGTGTTTGTCACAAATAAGATTTAATGCTTGCTTGTGAAGTGAGTGGAGCCTTTTTGTGATTGAGACTGAGCATCTATCCCAGATTGTGGAACAGTAATCTTAAGTCCATCCCAGATTGTGGAACAGTAATCTAAGTTTGTTTGTATGTGTGATATGTAGTATATCTTTCTTGTGTCTTTGTCGATAAAGTGTTTAATTTTGACTAATTGGTAACTTTCTGTGCAATCAAGTTTGTTAGGTTATGTATGTGAGAAATCCAAGTTAAATGCTGGTCAGTGATGAGTCCTAGGGTTTTATGTTCATGAACATTTTCTATTGCCTTAGTCCCAGCACAAAGCTGTAGAGAAGTTTTTGTTGCATTCTGTAGTTTCTGTCTTGTTGTGATGAGCATGGATTTTGTTTTGTTGGTGTTTATCAACATACCATTTTTATTACTCCATTTAATCAAACTGTTTATATCATTTTGGAGCGTTGTCTGTAGTTTATTGATGTCATATTCACTATTGTAAACAGTACAGTCGTCAGCGAAAAGATCACATGAAGAGTTCTTTAAATGTAGTGGTAGGTCGTTAATATAGATAGCAAAGAGAAGAGGACCAAGAATGGAGCCTTGAGGAATACTGGTATCAACCACAGACGAGCCAGATATTTTGTTTCTAAAGCAAACTACTTGTTTTCTACCTGAGAGAAAAGATGTAATAAATTTTGTTAGGTCAGGGTGTAATCTATAGCCTTCCAGCTTTATTGCAAGAATTTCATGATCAGTCATATCGAAGGCTTTCTTGAAATCAACAAAGACAGCACCACACAATTTGTCATCATTTATATTAGACAGCCAGCTTTCTGTCATTTTAGTTAATGCTGTATGGCAGGAGTGATTTGGTCTATAACCTGACTGACTGTCTATTAGTAGATTGTTTTCTTGCATGTGGAGCAGTGTTAACTTTTGTATATGCTTTTCAAGAGGTTTAGATAGTGATGACAGAATGGATATGGGTCTATAGTTTGAGAGGTCACTAATCTGTCCAGATTTAAAAAGAGGAAAAACTTTGGCGAGTTTAAAAGCGTCAGGGAAATAATGTTTGTCAATGCACAAATTGTATAAGTATGTTAGTGTGTCTGTGATAACTGGTGCAGCGTAGCGTAGTATCTTGTTACTAATGTCATCACATCCTGCTGAGTTAGTGTTCTTTAAGGACCGGATGTAGTTATAAACCTCACCGACTGTGAGGAAAGGAATATTAATTTGTTTTAGCTTTACACATTTACTGTCGCTTAAAGTTTTCAACACGCTCAGGTCGCAATTAGGGGTCGGTAATGAAGATTTTAGAATACTAATTTCTTCCCTAAAATGTTCACTGAATTTAGTGCAAGTATGTTCACCAATAAGTGTTTATGGGTTAGATTGCTTCCTTTTTTTTTACAAGAGTATTAATTGCTTTCCAGATTGATTTACTATCAGTTCTGTCTTTCATTCAATTTCTGAAGTAATTTTTCTTTTCCTGCCTAATTAAATACTGCACCTTATTTCTAAGTGAACGATAGCTACTGAAATTTCTGCTTTTTTAAGCAGATAGATAGATAGATAGATAGATAGATAGATAGATAGATAGATAGATAGATAGATAGATAGATAGATAGATAGATAGATAGATAGATAGATAGATAGATAGATAGATAGATAGATAGATAGATAGATAGATAGATAGATATTTTGTACGACTAACACAAACATTATGGCTAGATGTAACCGTTTAGAATATAATGGGAGAATAAATAATAAAAAGAACCTAGGTTAATTAGCTGAAGATATGAAATAAAATATTCTATCGCTGGCTCAATAATTAACCCTTTATTTAAGTAGTACTTTACATATAACATCATGTATTAAACCCTTCATTAGATATAAATGATTCACATAATATTCAACAAGATCTAATTCTCTTGCTTTAAGTCTTTCATTATATCTAATTCCTTACTTTAGAACTTTGATAATTTCTAATTCATGACTTTAGATCTCTTTAGTCTAGTTTTTACTTTATATCTTTCAAATGTCATATTCCTGGATTTATATCTTTCCTGTGTTTAACTTCCTGCTTTTTTTCTTTCTTATGTTCAATTCCTAGCGTTATATCTTTGTTGTGTCCAATTTATGTCTTTTTGTCTTTCCTGTGTTCAATTTCTGGCTTTAAATATTTCTTTTGTCTAATTCCTGGCTTTAGGTCTTTTATAATATCTAATTTCTAACTTTAGATCGTTCATTATTTCTACCTGTTAGCTGCAGATTTGTAATTATGTTTAATTCCTGACGTTAGATGTCCTGCTATGTTTAACTCTAGACTTTAGATATCCTCTTATGTTTTAATTCTAGACTATATATGTCTTCTTATGTTTACCTCCAAGCTTTAGACGTCTTCTTATGTTTATCTCCAAGCTTTAGACGTCTTCTTATGTAGGCTGGACTTTAGATGTTCTCTTATGTTTAACTCTAAATCTTAGATGTCCTCTGATGTTCAACTCTAGACGTTCTCTTTTGTTTAGTTATAAACTTTAGATGTCCTATAATGAACGCTGGGCTTTAGATCTTCCCTTATGTTTAACTCTAAACTTTAAATAACCTCTTTTATTTAACTCTAGACTTTAGATGTACTCTTATATTTAACTCTAGACTCCAGATGTACTTTTATATTTAACCCCTAGACTTCAGACGTACTCCTATATTTAACTGCAGATTTTAGATGTACTCTTATATTTAACTCTAGACTTCAGGTTTACCCATATATTTATTTCTAGACTTCAAATGTACTCTTATATTTAACTCTAGATCTTAGATGCATTCTTATATTTAAATTTAGACTTCAGATGCCCTCTTATATTTAAATTTAGACTTTAGACGTACTCTTATATTTAACTCTAGACTTTAGATGTTCTCCTATATTTAACTCTAGACTTTAGTTGTTCTTTTGTGTTTAGCTGTAGTATCTAGATGTCCTCTTGTATTTAACTCTTAGCTTTAGATCCCCTTTATGTTCAACTATAGACTTTAGATGTTCTATTTTGTGTAACTCTCGACTTTAGATTTTCCAAAGTGAATAACTTCTAGTTTCAGCACTTCTATGCTCTAGTTCACGCTCGACTTTCCTTGCCTAAGTCATGCTCGACTTTCCTTGCACTCAGTCATGTTCATCTTTCCTTGCCTAAGTCATGCCCGATTTTCTTTGTCATCGGTCATGCTCGATTTTCCTTTTCCTCTATCATGCTCGAATTTCCTTGCCCTCAGTCATACTCGACTTTCCTTGCCCTTTGTCATGCTCGACTTTCCTTGACCTCAGTCATGTTAGATTTTCTTTGCCTTCAGTCATACTGGACATTCTTTGCCCTTAGTCTTGCTTGACTTTCCTTGACCTCATTTATGCTCGACTTTATTTCTCCTACAGATAATTATGTAATAACACACATTTTGTCATATTTTCTCTCATTAGCAGATCGTCAGTTATTTTCTTCGAAAGGACGCGCTTTCCTCATATCCATACTCAATCTATTTCCCTCACAATCCATACCCAATCTATTTCCTTCACAATCCATACTCAATCTATTTCCCTCACAATCCATACCCATTCTATTTCCTTCACAATCCATACTCAATCTATTTCCCTCACAATCCATACTCATTCTATTTCCTTCACAATCCATACTCAATCTATTTCCCTCACAGTCCATACTCAATCTATTTCCTTCACAATCCATACTCAATCTATTTCCTTCACAATCCATACTCAATCTATTTCCCTCACAATCCGTATTAAATCTGTTTCCCTCACAATCCGTACTAAATCTATTTCCCTCACAATCCATACTCAATCTATTTCCCTCACAATCCATACTCTATTTATTTCCCTCACAATCCATACTAAATATATTTTCCTCACAATCCACACTAAATCTATTTCCCTCACAATCCATACTAAATATATTTCCCTCACAATCCATACTCAATCTATATTCCTCAAAATCCATATTAAATCTAATTCCCTCACAATCCGTACTGAACCTATTTCCTTCACAATCCATACTAAATCTATATTCCTCACAATCCATAATAAATCTATGTTCCTCACAATCCATAATAAATCTATGTTCCTCACAATCCATACTCAATCTATTTCCCTCACAATCAACACTCAGCCTATTTCCCTTACAATCCACGCACTCTATTTCTGTAGCTAGAACCTACAATAGATCCTTGATCATCTCGAGCCTTTCCCTCTTCCCTAGAGAAGGAAAAATATCATCAACTAAAAACGAGAAACAACAATTAACTCACTTACTCTACCCAGTCCCGTATACTCTATAGCCATTCTTCCAGGCAGTTCAGAAACAAATACGTCCATTTTTACCGGCTGTAATGTAATAATATACCATCTTTTTCCGTTCCTCGATATATTGATTAAAGATCAATGAAAGTTAATCACAAACGATGCTTCTTCCAGGAAGTGTAATGAGAGAACAATAGAGTAGCCTGTTAAGATTCCAGGAGGCAAATCGTGTTGTAGACCAGCTCATCGCGTCTCCAAGGTGATCGTATTGTCTCGGCCAAAGAGAAATACGGCGAGAAAATGCGAGAACAGACAAGTGGGTTACTAAATCGGGATGGCAGAATCCGGAACGTGAAAGTTTGGGAGAATCTGGGACGAGAAGGTTTGGGAGATTCTGGGTACATGAAAGTTTGGGAGAATCTGGATGCATGAAAGTTATGGAGAATCTGGGTATATGAAATTTGGGCAGAATCTGGATATGTGAAAGTTACGGAGAATCTGGATATGTGAAATTTAGGGAGAATCTGGATATGTGAAATTTAGGGAGAATTTGGATATGTGAAAGTTAGGGAGAATCTCGGTATGTGAAAGTTAGGAAGAAGTCAGAGCAGGCAGCCAGACTATGGGCAAGGAAATCAACAAAAAGTTAGACTGAATATCTGAGTGAATTTATGCTTTCTGAATGATTGTCTGTATTTATGTTTGGATACATTTATACTATCTTAGTCATGCTCGACTTCCCTTGACCTCTGTGATGCCACACTTTCCTTGACCTCTGTGATGACAGACTTTCCTTGACCTCTGTGATGACAGACTTTCCTTGACTTCTGTGATGCCAGACTTTCCTTGACCTCCGTGATGCCAGACTTTCCTTGACCTCTGTGATGCCAGACTTTCCTTGACCTCAGCCATGCCAGACTTTCTTTGCCCACAAACATGGTCATCTTTTTAATGTTGGGATTATGCTTGTGGGAATATACTGAATATGTGGATAGGCCATATATGTTATCCTGCTGATTGAATTGATAAAAGTTATATATACATATATGTACTTGTATAGGCTATCCAGTGGAACACAACATGCCGAAGAAAAAAAGATCGACCACTTGAAACAAAAGAGGAGATTGTTAAGAGATACCACATTAGTAGGCATAACATTCCTTGATGAGGTTGAAAAACTCACCAAAGACAGGAAAACTGTGACGTTCAACGGCACAGGAAGGATGTAAGGTGTAAATATATATATATATATATATATATATATATATATATATATATGACATGCTATAAAAAATGTAATAGTTCAAGAATTAATATGAGACAATATAAGCTTTTAAATACAGTAAAAACAACTCTGCCATGGCAGTTTGCTAACCTTGATGTGAAAACATAAGACCACCTACCCTGTTCTCTCCAAATACTTCAGCCACGAAAACGTCAAGAAGAACTGGCAAGAGAAAGAACTGAGGCGGAGATTTAAAAAACAAAAGGTCAGCTTCACGTGGAGACGGATAGAAGAAACATCCTAGGACAGAAATAAATGGAAGGTCCTTGTTGATGACAGGGGTCATGAAGGCGAGAGAGTAAGGAAGGAACAACAACAACAGCTCACACAAGTTAATATTTGACACATGTTAACAACAATTCTACTAAGAATAAAGCAAACATACAAGAACTGATACAACATTTCACGTGCGTGCAAATAATTTTTTGCCTGCAAGAAAATAATTTCACATTGTACACGGGTCAAGCAATCTAGTAATATTCAATAACCTGTCATTCTTACAATGCAACAACAAAGCAACAACAACAAAACAACAACAACAACAACAGCAAAAGCGCAGTATATACAATTTACGTCAAGTTTAAAACGGACCAAAAGATGTAGGTATTTCACAAGTCACAGAATGTTATTGTCTCATAACTTTGTCGTTGTCTTTCTCACAAATATCTGTGCCATGTCTGCCTGCGCTCACTATCAGATATAACATGTCAGGGGCTGTTTTCTTACGTATAAAAATATATCCGTGCTTTCATTGTCTCCTGCACAAAAGTTCTTCATGTAAGTGGGCCTTCATCGCTCATGTCGGAACCTGGAGAATATTCATGAGCTTGCTCCAGCCTATCTGTGGATTATAAAAGCTTTCAGACAAACACTCACATGGTCGTTTCGTCTGCGCTGCTGACCTCAGCCACTTCTCCGTTTATTTCAAGTGATAAATACTCAAGGTAATTTATTTCATCTGGAAAGGTTATCTCCACCTGTGCAAATATTTTCAGTGATCAAAGATTGATTATCAGATGTCTGCAGGAAGACGGCGGAACTTTATGTTTGGATTATCATGTTTTCAGTTTGTTGCTTGATACGTCGCTATGCTAGGACTATTGCTTTATCCGGGGGCGAAACAAGAAAAATTCAGTATCATCATGTTCCTAGAAAATGTCTTCAAATCAAAACAACGATGGCGTACACTTTTTCTTTGCCAGAAATGATTTCAGGCACTCCTTGCTAACCCGTAGCCATAACATAACGTAGACTTGAAAACATGCTCAGGATGATGACGATGGTGATGACGATGATAATGACGATGACAGCGGGCATTAAGTAGACGTGAGAAAAATATTCAGTAAAGGAATCTAGGAAGTTTGTCTAAATAACAGAACTGGACAAAGAAAACCAGTCAGACATTTTCTCTGTTGTCTCTCTTATCCACACATTCGTCATCCTGTGTACCAAGTACGTTGTGTACATTGTGTGCATACTGTCCAAGGACTCGCACTGATCATGGCAAATGTTAAAATAGTAATGATAATTTTAACAATGCATTTTCGTATATGTTTTAATAAAGCAAATTAGAAGAATCAAGTATTTTCTTGCATCCATACACCGAATATAACCGCCAAGTTAAAAAATACACCAAATATAACAGTCAAGATAAACATACACCAAATATAACAGTCAAGATAAACATACACCAAGTATAACAGTCAAGATAAACATACACCAAATATAACAGTCAAGATAAACATACACCAAATATAACAGTCAAGATAAACATACACCAAATATAACAGTCAAGATAAACATACACCAAATAACAGTCAAGATAAACATACACCAATATAACAGTCAAGATAAACATACACCAAATATAACAGTCAAGATAAACATACACAAATATAACAGTCAAGATAAACATACACCAAATATAACAGTCAAGATAAACATACACCAAATATAACAATCAAGATAAACATACACCAAATATAACAGTCAAGATAAACATACACCAAATATAACAGTCAAGATAAACATACACCAAATATAACAGTCAAGCTAAACATACACCAAATATAACAGTCAAGATAAACATAAACAAAATATAACAGTCAAGATAAACATACAAGGAAATAGTGGCAGACATCTTGCTACATTCAGTCCATGTACCGAAGCAGGCAACATCTAAAAAGACAAGAAGTTTGCCTGAGACATCTTTGTCTAAGATGTCTTTCACTGCAAACAATAACAGATAAATATATTATAGGCTTTATATGAGTTTAACATAAAGCTAGCGACGCCAAAGCTGATTATCTGACGTGGAACTATAATGTTGCCTCAGAGCTACGAGAGGGTGGAGGATAGCGTTTTGACAGATAGAACTGAATGCTCGTTTTTATTTCACCTGCACGCTATTTCATTTTTTTAACTGCTTTTCTTCTCTACTGTCATTTCACGATTTCATATTTTCAAACTGGTACGGCATAGCATGACTGCAAAACCTTGTTCTTTTATTGCTGCGGCAAATGATAATTTGAAAACCATTTTCTTCTTTTAAATTGATATGGCAAATTATGATTTAACATTTTTTCTGTACTGGACTCAAGATATAAAAATTTATTGAAACGTTATTTTGGAAGTGAAGCTTTTAAAAAAGTAGAGAGTAAAGTATCGTCCCGGTGGAAAATAGATGCAGAATTTTTAAAAAGTAGGTAATACAGTATTATCCCGGTGGAAAATAGATGCAGAATTTTTAAAAAGTAGGTAATACAGTATTATCCCGGTGGAAAATAGATGCAGAATTTTTAAAAAGTAGGTAATACAGTATTATCCCGGTGGAAAATAGATGCAGAATTTTTTTTAAAGTAGATAGTACAGTATCGTCCCCGTGGAGAATCGATGCAGAATTTAGAAACAAATACAATAAAGCACATCAGGTGATTTGACAATTGACACCTTTACTGAGAAACAAATACATCACAAACGAAACACAAAGGACACTGTACACCAGAGAAACAAATACATCACAAACGAAACACAAAGGACACTGTACACCAGAGAAACAAATACATCACAAACGAAACACAAAGGACACTGTACACCAGAGAAACAAATACATCACAAACGAAACACAAAGGACACTGTACACCAGAGAAACAAATACATCACAAACGAAACACAAAGGACACTGTACACCACAGTTGTACACTCCGCTCTGTGCTATCAGTCCCAGACATGAATGCTACCAGACAAAAAGAAAAGGTAAATCAACATACCAGAAATGAGATGTTTAAGAGAATACTAAATGTAACAGGAAGAGACCAAATCAGAAATTACACCAACAGGAAAATGGTTGAGTAACACCAGTACTACACTACATTTCAGTAACAGCAAGTCAGATGTTTTAGCCATGTTACACATCTCCCATCAGACAGTAGACCACAGAAACAACAAATCAAATGATTTGATCAAGTTATACGACTCCCACCAAGTAGTAGATCACAGAAACAACAAATCAAATGATTTGATCAAGTTACACATCTCCCATCAGACAGTAGACCACAAAAACAACAAATCAAATGATTTGATCAAGTTACACATCTCCCATCAGACAGTAGACCACAGAAACAACAGATCAAATGATTTGATCAAGTTATACGACTCCCACCAAGCAGTAGACCACAGAAGCAACAAGTGAACTGGTCTAGCAGCAGAAGAAAAAACTTCCTTTCACTGTCACGCCATTTAAAGATTTAAAGAATTTATTTCCCTGTCATGCTATTTAAAGACCTTAAAACTTCCTTTCAGTGCTCTATCATTATACTGTTTCAGAAATAATTTAAATTCAGCAAGAAAGGAGGAGCATATAACTGTAAGTACCTTGACAAATAACCGTCAAATGAACATTTCTAGACAATCTGGATACAAAACATGAAATAAACATTTCTATACAACCTGGATACAAAACATGAAATAAACATTTCTAGACAACCTGGATACAAAACATGAAATAAACATTTCTAGACAACCTGGATACAAAACATGAAATAAACATTTCTAGACAATCTAGACACACAACATGAAATAAACATTTCTATACAACCTGGATACAAAACATGAAATAAACATTTCTAGACAACCTGGATACAAAACATGAAATAAACATTTCTATACAACCTGGATACAAAACATGAAATAAACATTTCTAGACAACCTGGATACAAAACATGAAATAAACATTTCTAGACAATCTAGACACAAAACATGAAATAAACATTTCTAGACAAAATGGATACAAAACGTCGAATGAAAAATGTCCATATAATCTGAACACAGAACATCAAATGAACATATGTACGAGGGCCGTTCAGAAAGTAATGCACCACATCGTTTTTTGCTGATAATGAAGACAGAACCATGAAATTTTGCACACTTTAAATATGGCATGTGGCGACTGTGTGAACCAAATTGCACCGCAACAGACCAAAGAATATGGCTGCCCTAACCGTTGAAATGGAGAGTGCTAGCAATTTGCGATATAAGCAGCGAATTGTGATAGAATTTCTCGTTGAGAAACTGTTGTGAACATTCACAGGCGTCTATGTGATGTGTTTGGAAGTTGTACAGTCGACAGTACAGTCAGTCACTGGGTTCAGAGAATCAAAGAATCAATAAGTGGAGATAAGGAGCTGCATGATCGGCCGCGCTGTGGACGTCCTGCCACAGCCACCAAGGCAAAAATGTTGAAACGCGTTGAGGGCATTATTCTTACTGAGAAGCATATCACTACTCAACAACTGCCTTAAAGCTGTCAGTCAGCGACGGTAGTGCAAATGCAGTTATAAAAGCTCTCGGATTTTCTAAGGTTTGCGCAAGATGGGTTCCTCGATGTCTCACAAATGACCATCGACTGCAAAAAAAAAAGCAATTTCTTCTAATAATGGAGCGTTTCAATGCTGAGGAAGAGAACTTTTTGACTAAGATCGTAACAAGTGACGAAACCTTGGCACATCATTTTGAACCTGAGACAAAAAGACAGTCAATGGAGTGGCATCATCCGCAATCACAACGAAGAAAGAAATTGAAAACAACTCCTTCAGCTGGAAAGGTCATGATCACTGTCTTTTGGGTCACTGAATGTGTGATTCTTGTGGATGTTATGCCAAGAGGAGAGATAATCAATTCGTAAGCTTACATTAAAACATTGAAAAAACTCAATCAACGTTTTCACAGAGTTCGGCCGCACAAGAATCCAGCAGACCTGATTCTCCTTCACGACAATGCGCCCCCTCACACAAGTCTGGCAACTCAGGAAGCTATCACCAAACTGGGTTGGACTATACAACCCCATTCACCCTATAATCCCGATTTGGCACCCTCTGCTTTTCATCTGTTTGGTCCATTTAAAGATGCACTTCGAGGGGTAAGATATGAAGATGACGAAGGAGTGGTTCATGCTGCCAACAAATAGCGACATAATCAAGAGAAAATCTGGTACGGGCTAGGAATACGTGCACTTGTTTCGCGCTGGCGTAAAGCCGTACAAGTTTATGGGGATTCTGTTGAATAATACTGATTCTGAAACGACATATCCTTGTATATTGTGTATAAGTTTCATACTTTTTGAATAAACAGCTCCTGAGAAAAACGATGTGGTGCATTACTTTCTGACAGCCCCTCGTAGACAACTTGGATACAAAACGTCGAATGAACATTTCTAGACTGCCTGAATACAAAACGTCGAATGAACATTTCTAGACTGCCTGAATACAAAACGTCGAATGAACATTTCTAGACAACCTGAATACAAAACGTCGAATGAACATTTCTAGACAACCTGAATACAAAACGTCGAATTAACATTTATAACATACAGCTGGACACACAACGCTGAATGAACATTTCTAACAAATGTGGATACAAAACATCATATGAATATTCCTGGACAACCTGACCGAGAACGTTCAAATGAATGTTTCTAGGCATTGTAAAAATAAGAGAATATTCATGCAACATTTTACAATTATATGTGATATTTTCTGTTTTACAATTATATTTGATATTTTCTGTTTTACAATTATATTTTATATTTTCTGTTTTACAATTATATTTTATATTTTCAGTTTTACAATTATATTTTATATTTTCTGTTTTACAATTATATTTTATATTTTCTGTTTTACAATTATATTTTATATTTTCTGTTTTACAATTATATTTGATATTTTCTGTTTTACAATTATATTTTATATTTTCTGTTTTACAATTATATTTGATTTTCTGTTTTACAATTATATTTGATATTTTCTGTTTTACAATTATTTTATATTTTCTGTTTTACAATTATATTTTATATTTTCTGTTTTACAATTATATTTGATATTTTCTGTTTTACAATTATATTTTATATTTTCTGTTTTACAATTATATTTGATATTTTCTGTTTTACAATTATATTTGATATTTTCTGTTTTACAATTATATTTTATATTTTCTGTTTTACAATTATATTTTATATTTTCTGTTTTACAATTATATTTTATATTTTCTGTTTTACAATTATATTTTATATTTTCTGTTTTACAATTATATTTGATATTTTCTGTTTACAATTATATTTTATATTTTCTGTTTTACAATTATATTTGTACAATCTGTGGGTGACTTGCACAACTCTGCTCTCACAGCCTTGTTTGGCAGGTGCTGTGATGTGGACACTCCACCACATAGTTCGCATATTGTTCAACATTTTGTTCAGTTCAACACTGACTTTAACACTTTGTTCGGTTCAACACTGACTTTAACACTTTTCTGACTAAGGTGGATAGGGAGAAGGAAACATTTTACTATGTACACTTCTTTCTTTCTTACTCTCTTTCTTACTTTCTTTCTTTCTCTAGTTATTTCTTTCGTTCTTTTTCTCTTTCTATCTTTCTTTCTTTCTGTTGTTTCCCTTCCTTCAAAAATTCACTTATTTATAAATTTCTTCCAGTAATTTTTATTTACTGCTTCTTTCTTAATTTCGTTCATTAATTAAGTAATTCATTCATTTTTTATTTCATTTTTCCTTTTGGTTTTATGTTCTCTATTCCTTCTTCCCTTACTTCATTCCTTTTCGCCTTAATCTTCATTCATTATTCATTCATTTGGTTCTTTGTTTCTTGTGTATATTTACTTTCTCTCTTTATTCCAGGAGACGACTTAATCTATATCTCACAAATAAAAGTGATATTTCTTTCACTGTTCTCTCTTTATTTCACAATATCGTGCAGAAAGTCAGATTTATCATCTACAAAAGATATGTAACAACAACGAAGACAACAGCAATAATAACGAAGACAACAACATCAGATTTTGCTGAAACGTGATGAGTTCCCGTCCATATAAAACTGTCACTTAGCACACAGCATGAGGCTAAAGAAAACTATTTTACAGCACTCACTCTCGACTGTTGCTGTGTAAGTTAGGAAACGAAACCTCTCCGTCTCCACTTTACTTATTGACTGTCATTTCCATCTCAGAGAACTTCATTAGCAGCTCTCAAGATTCTGTTTCCTAGTCAGAACACTAGACACATGAAAGATGCAGACATCAGTGCTTTAGACGCGAGTCTAAAGTGTCTGTCAATGTTTTCACAGACAAAGTGACTGCAGCTTTCCCTGAGAGTCTGATGTATATGTCATTCTTTTCCTTGCATTTCAGAATTCTATAATCTCGTTTTAAATATTTTTCCAGCATTGGTAATATGCATATTATTTGTGCTAACACATTTTTAACAAAATCTAAAACATACAGTTTTTATCTTAGCACATTTTTTAACATTTCCTAAAACACAGATTTTGTAATCATATTTAAAATGATGTCTTAACCAATCCTAAAACACAGATTTTTTAACATTCCTAAAACACAAAATTTTCTACTAAAACACAGATTTGCCTTTGATATGCACAAAACATAGATTTTTTTATTCTTGCAAAAAAATTCGTTCAAATATCAAAACAAATTTCATTTAAAATCCCTTAAATAGGTTGCTGTACGATTCATAAAACACTTTTTTTTTCATCATTCCCAAAACATAAATGTTTGTAGCATTCCTAAAACAACTTCCTTTTACCATCCCAAATGCACAGAAAACGTATCATTCTTAAAACACGAGATTTCGTTAAACATTTCTAACACAGATTATTTTAACTATTCCTAACACACAGATTATTTTAACTATTCCTAACACACAGATTATTTTAACTATTCCCAACACACAGATTATTTTAACTATTCCTAATACACAGATTATTTTAACTATTCCTAACACACAGATTATTTTAACTATTCCTAACACACAGATTATTTTAACTACTCCTAACACACAGATTATTTTAACTATTCCTAACACACAGATTATTTTAACTATTCCTAACACACAGATTATTTTAACCAACCCTAACAGACCTATTATTTTAACTATTCCTAACACACCTATTATTTTAATTATTCCTAACATAGATTATTTTAACTATTCCTAACACACCTATTATTTTAACTATCCTAACATAAATTAATTTAAACATTCCTAACACACAGATTAATTTAAACATTCCTAACACACAGATTAATTTAAACATTCCTAACACACATACTATTTTAATCATTCCTAACATAGATTAATTTAACTATTCCTAACAAGCAGATTATTTTAACATATTTCATCTATGTCTGAAACTGAGATTATAAAAAGTATTTCTTTCATGGAATTGTCTAAGCTTGGATAAAGAAGAACAGCCCTATAACTTTCAACTTTCAAAGTGCACCTTGCCAGAAAACCGACACAACAACCCGACACAACAACCCGACACAGCAACCCGACAAAGTAACCCGACACAACTACCCGACACAGCAACCCGACACAGCAGCATGACACAACTACCCGACACAACAACCCGACACAGCAACCCGACACAGTAACCCGACACAACTACCCGACACAGCAACACGACACAGTAACCCGACACAACTACCCGATACAGCAACCCGACACAGCAACCCGACACAACTACCCGATACAACAACCCGATACAGTAACCTGACACAACTACCCGACACAGCAACCCGACACAACTATCCGACAGAGCAACCCGACACAGTAACCCGACACAACTACCCGACACAGCAACACGACACAGTAACCCGACACAACTACCCGATACAGCAACCCGACACAGCAACCCGACACAACTACCCGACACAACAACCCGATACAGTAACCTGACACAACTACCCGACACAGCAACCCGACACAACTATCCGACAGAGCAACCCGACACAACTACCCGATAGAGCAACCCGACACAGCAACCCGACACAGTAACCCGACACAACTACCCGAAACAGTAACCCGACACAGTAACCAGACACAATAACCCGACACAACTACCCGACACAGCAACCTAACACAACTACCCGACACAACAACCCGACACAACTACCCGACACAGCAACCCGACACGGCAACCCGACACAGCAACCCTACACAACTACCCGACACGACTGCCTAGATGCAGGAAACTCTACTGTTGAGAGCGAAACAACACCAACACTACTTCTTCAGATCATCAGAGGAAGTACCCCTCACCCCCCCCCCCCCGAAACAAGTGTTTCGGCCCTAACACTCTAAAGGGGGGAGGTGGGCCCCTCTGGGTCATGACTCCCAGATGTCTTGTGCGTTGTTGCTTTTTTTTTTTTTTCCCCGGTCCCGGGATTGAACCCGGGATCTTCCAGTTGGCACTGCAGTTTTTAAGTGCGTCTTTAGCGATTTAGCTACAGAGGCCATGATAAATGAAATTATTTAAGTTCTCAAGGCTTGTTTCGCACTCTCCACAGCCAGTATGAGGCCTTTTCTGTTGTTTCTGAAAGGCTTCTCAATGCCCTTGCTCTTGCTTGTCCCTTTATGCCCAGTTGCTTACATAGGTCATATGCTGATGTTGCTACGAATCCTCTTGCTCCCACTTCTACAGCTATCACTTTTGCCCTGATTCCTGCCCCCTGCCTCAGTTGCTTGACCAGGTCATTGTACTTGTCACATTTGAATAGATCCTGCTCCTCTATTCTTGTTTCGTACGGAACCGTAAGGTCGATCTTTATTAGTTCCTGTTTTTCTGTGGAGTACACTACAATGTCCGGTCGCATTCCTGTGTTCTTGATGGCAGTTGGGTATTCTCTTCTTCCTGGTAGGTCCGCTATCACATCCCAGTCATTTCAACCATCTAGTAGTAAGGGAATGTTCCTGACTTCAATATTCGATGTCGTATCAGTGCCTATGAAGTATTTAGGTGGGACCTCAACTTTTGCTGTTATTTGCTTTCTCTTTTGCCCTGTCTGCAATGGCTACTAGTTCCTGCATCACTCTGTTGTAGCGTCCTTGACCTAATGACACTCTGCATGCTAAAAGCACATGTTCCAATGTTTGCCTTTAGCTGCAGAGAGGGCACTTTTTGTCTTCTGATACATCCCATATGTATAGGTTGGATCCAGTAGGCAGAAGGTCATAAGTAGCTCTGATGATGAAGCTGAGCCTCAAGGGTGCTATTTTCCAGATGTCATTCCATGTTAGTGATCTCTGCAGGACTTCCTCCCATGTTAGTAATCTCTGCAGGACTTCCTCCCATGTTAGTGATCTCTGCAGGACTTCCTCCCATGTTAGTGATCTCTGCAGGACTTCCTCCCATGTTAGTGATCTCTGCAGGACTTCCTTCCATGTTAGTGATCTCTGCAGGACTTCCTTCCATGTTAGTGATCTCTGCAGGACTTCCTTCCATGTTAGTGATCCCTGCAGGACTTCCTTCCATGTTAGTTATCTGCAGGACTTCTTCCCATGCTAGTGATCTCTGCAGGACTTCCTCCCATGTTAGTTATCTCTGCAGGACTTCCTTCCATGTTAGTGATCTCTGCAGGACTTCCTCCCATGTTAGTGATCTCTGCAGGACTTCCTCCCATGTTAATGATCTCTGCAGGACTTCCTTCCATGTTAGTGATCTCTGCAGGACTTCCTTCCATGTTAGTGATCTCTGCAGGACTTCCTCCCATGTTAGTGATCTCTGCAGGACTTCCTTCCATGTTAGTGATCTCTGCAGGACTTCCTTCCATGTTAGTGATCTCTGCAGGACTTCCTCCCATGTTAGTTATCTGCAGGACTTCTTCCCATGCTAGTGATCTCTGCAGGACTTCCTCCCATGTTAGTGATCTCTGCAGGACTTCCACCAATCTTATCCATTGACCTTGCTTTGCCTGTTGTACTGCCTTATGGACCCACTTATCATCCTGTGAATTCCTTACCTCACTGATGATCATATCCCTTCTCTCCTTACATGAAATCTTTGACCACCATTTGATTTCACCATGACCAAATCCCTTTTTGGTGTTCTGGGTGTATCATATTACTTCTTTCACTTCCAATGTTTCCCTGGCTGTGGTCACTTCCTCGCTTACTTTCCACTTTCGTCCAGTTTTAAGTGTTGGCTGCACTTCTCGCACCACTGGATCTGTAGATTCTTGTAGCATCATTGCAAGCCTTGTCTTGTCTTATCATATGGTGCCTCTGTCTTCTGGAGTTTCTTGGTGTTACTTTTCCTCTTTTTGCCTGTTTGGTTTCAAACTCTCTGTGGTGGTGAAGATATATGATGTTACCAAATGCTTCCAGTTTTTGTTCAAAGTTTTTCTCTCTCAGCTGTTTGTCCAATTCCTTGCATAATCCTGTGTCCCATATGCTTGTGGCACTTTCTGGTGGAAAGTTAATTTTGTCTCTGGTCTCGTCGGATGGCTGCCTCAAACAACCTGAATATTCTTTGTGCTGTGGTTTATATCATGACAGAGATCTTCTAATGTCTTATCTGAGACTGGAGTCACAGTGCACTGTTGAGTATTGGGCAGCAAGGAATCACCCCATCCCTTCTTCGTTCTGTGTATCTTCATGCCACGTTAAGTGTTAAATTTAATGCCACAAATGCATGGATCCTCCATCCGCTGTTCTGTGTACCTTCATACCACGTTGAGTGTTAACTTTCCTGCCACAGATGCATGGATACTCCATCCGCTGTTCTGTGTATCTTCACACCACGTGCTACAGATGCATGGATCCGCTGTTCTGTGTATCTTCACGCCACGTGCTACAGATCCGCTGTTCTGTGTATCTTCACGCCACCTGCTACAGATGCATGGATCCGCTGTTCTGTGTATCTTCACGCCACTTGCTACAGATCCGCTGTTCTATGTATCTTCATGCCACCTGCTACAGATCCGCTGTTCTGTGTATCTTCACGCCACCTGCTACAGATCCGCTGTTCTGTGTATCTTCACGCCACCTGCTACAGATCCGCTGTTCTGTGTATCTTCATGCCACCTGCTACAGATCCGCTGTTCTGTGTATCTTCATGCCACCTGCTACAGATCCGCTGTTCTGTGTATCTTCACGCCACCTGCTACAGATGCATGTTCTGTGTATCTCCACGCCACCTGCTACAGATGCATGTTCTCAACTCGAATTAATTGGGGCGTGCATGGTCGTCTCCGTACAGTCACCTGTGGATCCTTTATTCCCCCACCCCTGACACTCTAAGGGGAGTGGGCGCTACTGGGTCAAGACTCATGAAAAGCAGACAGTAAAATCTCTAACTGCATGACCGCGGTTGTGAAAGTACTAGTCATTTCAGTGAGATGATGTAGTCCCATCTTAATCTGAGGCATACTGAGAGCTGTGACAGCCTGCTATCATCATCATCATCATTATCATCATCATCGTCGTCGTCGTCGTTGGCGTCATCATCATCATCGTCATCATCATCATCATCATCAATCATCATAGTCGTCATCGTCAATCATCATAGTCATCATCATCATCATCAATCATCATAGTCGTCATCGTCAATCATCATAGTCATCATCATCATCAATCATCATAGTCGTCATCGTCAATCATCATAGTCATCATCATCATCATCAATCATCATAGTCGTCATCGTCAATCATCATAGTCATCATCATCATCATCAATCATCATAGTCGTCATCATCATCATCAATCATCATAGTCGTCATCGTCAATCATCATAGTCATCATCATCATCATCAATCATCATAGTCATCATCGTCAATCATCATAGTCATCATCATCATCAATCATCATAGTCATCATCATCAATCATCATAGTCATCATCATCATCATCAATCATCATAGTCGTCATCGTCAATCATCATAGTCATCATCATCATCATCAATCATCATAGTCATCATCATCAATCATCATAGTCATCATCATCATCATCATCATCATCAATCATCATAGTCGTCATCGTCAATCATCATAGTCATCATCATCATCATCAATCATCATAGTCGTCATCATCAATCATCATAGTCATCATCATCATCATCAATCATCATAGTCGTCATCATCATCATCAATCATCATAGTCGTCATCATCATCATCAATCATCATAGTCATCATCATCATCAATCATCATAGTCGTCATCATCATCATCAATCATCATAGTCGTCATCATCATCATCAGCAGCAGCAGCAGCAACCACAACTTCCTCATATAATTTGACTCTTGGCAAACAAACAAATGTCAGTAGTACATGAATACATAGTACAAGAAAGAAAAACGGTGAACGAGCTAACAAAGTGGCACAAGAATAGACAAGTAACTACTGTATTTAAATATCTCATGAAATATATAAAAAAAGTAGCATGTCTGCCTACAGCTATCGGGATTGTAGTTGTGAAATCTTTCCACCATTTATTTATCAGTACAAACGTTGACGTAGACGACAATTAAAACTCATCAAACGAAAAGTCTGAGAAAGAGTTGAGCGACCTCAGTCTTGTCCTAGACTTGTTGCATACTTGACCCTGCCGTGGCGATATCGCTTGTCTCATAACTTTTATCTCTAGTCCATTGTCAATTAATTTCATTCTCCGAGATACTTGAGATCAATCAATCTAGGAATCAATAATTTAAGTGGGACAATAACCACAAGAGAATATCAGAGAAATATATAGATAAGACAGACAAACAAGAAGACAGACACATGTATTGTGTGTTGACAAAGGAAATGAATAATAAGACTTAAAGTATGAAGACATCATGTGCCAGGCAGAGCACCGTACTGCTCTAGACTGTTTTCATTACGTCTCAATGTAGCTTCCTTCTTGAAGGTCCTCCACATTGTTCTGCTTTAAAGATCTTTTACCACAGGTATCATAACAGGAGGCAACGATATAACATAGCACGGAGAGCGAGCTATGATAACACAGAGAAGTAAAGCTATGATATAACATTATACAGAGAATGAGCTATGATATAGCATAACATGGAGAGTGAACTATAATATCACATAACATTAAGACTGAATTATAATATCATGTAACACTGAGTGAGCTAAGATATCTCATATCAAAGTGAGGGACGTGATACGGCTATTTATCTGCTGAAGATAACCCACATAACATCTTGATTCGACTGCTCATGAAACACATCAGCGCCCATGACAATGACATTGCTGTTATTATAGCCAAGCTGTTCTCCTAGCAAAGTGGCTGTAATATAACTAAAGCATGACACTGACATTGCTGTTATTATAGCCAAGCTGTTCTCCCAGCAGAGTGGCTGTAATATAACTAAAGCATGACACTGACATTGCTGTTATTATAACAAGGCTGTTCTCCCAGCAGAGTGGCTGTAGTATAACTAAAACATGACACAATGATGAATGCCAGCTGGTATGGAACATGCTGAGACGGATACTGTGTAGGTGTGTTGTGAGAAGTAATTTGGAGTTGTTTGTTTTTAATCAGATCATCGCTGCCACAGGTAGATAATAATGGCAAGAGCAGGGATAACAACTGTTTTTTTTCGTCTTATTTCCGAGCTTGTATTTTCTATGAACGGAGCTGAATGTCTGGTAGACAACATTGCGCTGTGCAAAAACAAGCCCAGTTATATTCTGTTTACACTCACTAGATTGGAAACCAACATCAGCAAAACACGCCCATCAAAACCACTGCGCATGTGAAAACCACTCATCATCATCATCATCAGGTGCCGTGTCGACTGGCGTTGGCTATTATGCTTCTCCAGAGTACACGATCCTTCATGCAGGCCATCAGCTCAGTTGGTGATTTCCTCTCACACCATCCCGTTAGACTGTCCAGTATCATTTCTCTTGGTCTTCCTCTTGATCTTCTTCCTTCTATTTTTCATATTGTTATAATATTTTCAATGACCCCTCTTCTCATTGCATGTCCTATGAAAGTACATTGTCTCTCTCTTATCTTTCTGACAAGATTTTTTTTGTCTCTCCAGCTCTTCTCATACATTCTTCATTAGTTATTTTTGCTGTCCAGGGGATTCGCAACATTCTTCTAATAAACCACATTTCTGCTGCTTCCAATGATTTTTGTGCAGACTTGCCTATTGTCCATGTTTCACTTCCATATAACAAGATAGGTTCAATATAGAATTTTAGGACTCGTTTTCTAACATTCATTGATAGGGATGTTCTGTATAATATGTTTCTCATTCTCTGAAATGCAGTCTTTGCTTGGCCTATTCTGTTCTTAATTTCTGTTGTGCATTTCCCATCTGAAGTTATTACTGCTCCAAGGTATTTGAATTTCTGCACCTCTTTAGAATAGTTCCGTTTAATTTTATACTGCATGCTGGTGGATTATGTTTCTTAGATTTAACCATAGTCTATGTCTTTTTTATGTCCAAAGTAAGACCTTCCTGTTCATTTTCTTTGGCGACTTTATCCAAGAGATTTTGCAGGTCTTGTTGGTTCTCATCTATCAGTACTGTGTCGTCAGCATACCGAAGGTTGTTAATATTGTATCCTCCAATTTTTATGCCTGGTTCTGTGATGATTGTTCTTAGAATATTCTCGCTGAACAGAGAAAAAAGGTCTAGAGATTGTTCCTCTCATAATGATTCTCAGAAGTAGCTTCGTTATGTGACATGAGAGGCTGATAGTCCGGTGGTCATCACATTTCTTTGCACCTGGTTTCTTTGGTAGTGCTATAAACGTGGATTTAATCAGATCACTGGGCATATAACCACTGTTGTAAATGTCATTCAGTAACTTGGTTATTATTTTTATTCCTGTCTTCTCTAGTGCCTCTATTTCTTCTATTGTTATATTATCAGGCCCAGTCGCTTTTCCTTTCTTCATATGTTTGATGGCATCTATGATTTCATCTTCAAGTATTGGTGATCCATCACAGTTTTCAGTATCTGGTGTTAATTCTGGTCTTTCTCCTCCATATAGCTCACCGATATACTCTGTCCACCTGTCCACAGTGTCTTCTTCTCCCATTAACATTCTACCTTCTTTCGATTTCAGGCATCCTGTGGTATATTTTGTTTTCCTGCTGTGAGTTCAATAATTCGTCTGTGCATGTTTTTGCTGTCTTTATTATGAGAATCCTCTATCTGTCTGCACTGTTCATTTAACCACACTTCCTTTGCTTCTCTGCATTTGCGTCTCTTATTTCTTTATTTATCTTGCTATATTTTTCTTGGTTATTTGTACTCCTCCTCCTCTTGTCCATCAGAACTAAGATGTCGTTTGTCATCTATTTATTTTTAGGAGCTTCTTTTTTTGGTGGTATTATCCCCTTAACAGCTTGGTGGATAGAATCTCTTAACATTGCCCATTGTTCATCTATACTATTTATCTTTGCTACTGCATTGTATCTATTTGTTATAATAACTTTGTATTATTCTCGCAGTTCTTGGTCATTTTTAAGGAGTTCTGTATTCAGTTTGATGTTTCTCACTTTCCTGCCTGCTTTCTTTAGCTTTATTCTAACTTTTCCACAGAGTGGGTCATGGTCACTATTGCAGTCAGCTCCTGGCATGGTTTTTGTTGTCAGTAATGCATTGCGGAATCGTTTGTTGATTAATATGTAGTCTATCTGGTTAAAAGTCTTTTTGTCTTGGCTGCACCACGTTGCCAGTCTTCGGGGATGTTGTTTAAACCAGGTGTTTCCTACAACCATGCTGTGTATTCTTGCCCATTCAATTACTTCACAACCTCTGTCATTCCTCTCCCCCAGTCCATAGTCACCAACGATGTCTAAAGTTCTTCCTTTACCAACTTTGGCATTAAAATCTCCCATGACTATGGTAACTTCATGTGACTTTGTATGTTTTAGGGCTGTCTCTATGTCATTATAAAATAGTTGTACATCTTCTTCAGAACTTTCAGATGTTGGAGCGTACACTTGTATAATATTTATGTTTATTGGTCATCCTTTCAGTTGGGCTAGCAGGACTCAGTCTGAGATGTTCAAATATCCTACAGTTGTCCTTGCCGTTTGTTCATCAAATATTATTCCTACTCCTCTTTCATGTTTCTCACTTCCTGAATATATTATTGTACATTTATCAGAATTGATCTTCCCTGCACTTGTCCATCTAACCTCACTCATGCGTAATATGTTGATCTTCATCCTTTTCATTTCCTTCTTTACATTTTCTAATTTTCCAGCCAAATTTCTAACATTCCATGTTGTTATTTTGAACTCGTTAGTTTTTTTTACACCAGTAGCTTGATGACGATCTGGCCTCACCTGTGTCTCGTGAGCTGCCCTGCCGGACGATGAAAACCACTGCCCATGCGAAAAAAAAAAACCATTGCCCATGTAAAACCCAGCTATTACGCTGTGATGGGAATAGATGCACTCAAGTGCGACAAGATATCTGCGATTCGCACGGCAACGTTTCAATTTGAGATAATTATGGGCAAACGAGTGCAGGTTCTAGATGATAGATGACATTTAGGGATTGATTTTTTCCTGCTGTTTTAGAAAATGCTTTTTGTGTTCTGTTGACATGTTTCCTGCTGGATGTTTGCGTTTCTTTTCCTTCCATACGATATACTTATCAGACAGGCTGTTCATTTACTGTAGATAAATTAATGTAATGTTTCAAGTATCTTTTTGTTGAACTTATATAATGTTTCAAGTATCTTTTTGTTGGATTTATATGTTTCAAGTATCTTTTTGTTGAACTTATGTTTCGCTGCAGACATTAAGATCTTGATGTGTGAGTGTTGGTAGGTGTGTGTGGGTGTGTGTGGGTGTGTGTGGGTGAAGGATAAGATGTTGGGGGTGCGGGGGGGGGGGGTGGAAAGGATGAAAAAGTTTTCTTTTTATGAGGGGCAGTTCTGCAGCAGAACCTGGTCCATCTTAAGAAACAAACAAACTTAAAACAAAAATATTAAAGAGTGTTTGGGGGGAAAGTAGCACACATATGAAGACAGTTGTAACAGATAGATAGATAGAGAGAGAGTGGGAAGAAAGCAAGACACATATGCAGACAAATGTAACAGAGAGAAAGAGAGAGAAAGAGAAAGAGAGTGTATGTGGGAAGAAAGTAAGACACTTATGCAGACAACTGTAACAGTGAGAGAGACAGAGAGAGAGAGACAGAGAGAGAAAGAGATAGACAGACAGAGAGATAGAGAGACAGAGCGACAGAGACAGAGAAAATGAAGAATAATTTAGTAAATAATTGGAAATGCAGGCATAATTGTGTGAAATTCTAATCTGTCTGTCATCTCTGTCACAAATATTCCATATTAGTTTAGTATCGTTGTACCAGCCACATAGCAAATGTGTGACATTGTACCATGTATCTATCAGCTTTATCTGGTCATATACAACCCATATCAGTATAGCATTATTATGCTTTGCACACATCTTACATCTTACATCCTACATCTTTTGCACACGATGACATATATCACATTGCGGGACTCGCATGTGAATCCCTCATGAAGAGTGAGGATAGTTTTGGGAAAGGTGATTGTTTTCGTTTCCCAAACTACAGGGCAGGTAACGCAGCGGGGGCGGTTACATTTTCTGGTGCCAACATACGTAAGGCTCTGCTTCAAGTGGCTGTGGACGAGGATGTCCTTAAGGTTTGGCTCACGTTTGTATGCCAATAGGGGTGCTTCAGAGAAAATGTTACGAGTGTCGGAGTCGAGTTGGACTCGAGTTCCATTCTGTCGTATCTCTGTGTTGTTCCTGAATTCGTTCCACTTTATACCAAGTATTTTTCTTTGGCATTTGTTTTCAAAAGAGTGTAATTTCTTGTCTATGTCTTTAGTTGTTTTCCAGCTTTCGCATGCATAAATGAGGGTGGATATTACATTTGAAATGAATAATCTTAACTTGGTTTTTGTGCTTATAACTTTTGATTGCCGTAGGTTCTGAAGATTCTTGAAGGACAATGCTGCTTTTACAAAACTAACTTCTTTTCTGGTGTCACCATCCTGGTCTATGTAACTGCACATTCATTCATTCATTCATTTGCATGTCCCTTGCGGAACTGTGCCTCCCAAACAGCATTCCTGTAGGCCTCTCGGTTGTGAGCAAGATATGTAATTGCTGAGGTATGCAAATTGGTGTACTTTTTCAACAGCTGTTCCTTCTACCTACATATTTACTTCTTTAGATTAATGGGAAGTTTCCATATTTTTTTTTCTTGTTAATTTCAACTCCTATTTTACTAGCCATTGAAGACAGCCATTTTTACTTGCATTGATCTCACATTGTCACTGATAATAGTTATGTCATCTGCAAAATCAAGATCTTCTTCCAGTTGGTTCTCACGCAACCAATCAATGCCCGTTTTACCTGTGCAGCATTTTTTCGCTATGAAGTCTATGGAAATTTCAAAAAGCAAGGGACATAATATACATCCTTGTTTCACGCCTGTTTCAATCAGGAACCATTCGCTCATTCCTTCTTCTGTGTTAACTGCACAAACATATCCGTTGTAGAGATCCTTAATGATGCTGGCAATCGTATATGATATTCCATATATTCTTAAAATTTTCCACCATGAATCCCTGTGTTTGCTGTCAAATGCGTTTTTAAAGTCTACAAAGTTCAGTATTAGTGGTTTCTATTTTTCAAAATGTTCTTCAAGTATTATTCTTAGAGTAAAGATCTCATTATATGTGGAATGTTAGAGAAGATGTAGACAAAGAATATTACGATGCCATAACAATTGGAGGTTATGAAATACCAGAGATTAGATAAGCTGATGACACAGTATTACTGTCCACAACACAAAAAGGAATGGAAAAACTAATTATGACAGTCCGTAAGAACAGCGAAGAGAAAAACCTCTATCTTAATGCAAAGAACACTAAATTGATGACAACTGACAAAACAAACAAGACAGCTGATATATGTATCAATGATGAAAAATCTGAATAAGTGGAGAGTTTTGAATATCTTGGATCACTACTAACTAATAATGGAGATACATTGAGGGAAATTAAAAGGAGGACATCTATAGCTCTTCAGAAAATCAAACAACTAAAGAATTTGTGGAGAGGAACAGACAGAACCACAAAAATAAGATTTTTAAGGGCATGCATCTTTCCCACTGCAACATATGCCTGTGAGACCTGGACACTTAACAAAACAGCTGAGAAACACATTAATCCTGTGAATGTAAATGCTACAGAAGAGTTCTTTAAATATCATGGAAAAGAACAAAAAAGAACAAATATATCCACACTATGATAACTTAATATTGAAGAAGGCTGGCTAGTAGAGAGGATTAAAGAGAGAAAACTTAAATATTTTGGACACATTAAACGTCATGATAATTTAGAGAAGACCGTCTTGGAAGGATACATAATGGGAAAAAGAAAGAGAGGAAGACCAAAATGAAGATGGCTGCAAGACATCGTTGACGATCTGCACATGAATGCAGCAGCGGCAGGCCATCTTGCTCACAACCGAGAGGCCTACAAGAGTGCTGTTTGGGAGACAAAGTTCCGCAAGGAACATGCAAATGAATGACTGTAAAGATCTGGTCGAGATAGCTTCTCCTTTTTCGAAATCCTGCTTGTTCTTCTCTCATTGCAGCTTTCACCATATTTTTAATTCTATTCAGTTTGAGTTAAAGGATGAAGTATTACCAATGGATTTTAAATTGTAGGGGAGGGTGTTCCAGAGCTGTACTGCAGAGTATGCAACGCTTTTCTTGTACAGATCAATCCTGGGTTTAGGAAGAAAACAGTTTTTTAAACGCTGGCTATGTTTAGTGTTATACGTAAACAGTGACCACAAGTAAGGCGGAGCATTGTGCGACAGAATTCTGTGAACAAACTTAACTTTGTTAAAAATGATCCTATTTTTGAGGGGTAGAATTTTGAGTTGTTTGTGTTGATCTACAGTCTGTACTGGGTGTTTGTCACAAATAAGATTTAATGCTCGCTTGTGAAGTGAGTGGAGCCTTTTTGTGTTTGAGACTGAGCATCCATCCCAGATTGTGGAACAGTAATCTAAGTGTGTTTGTATGTGTGATATGTAGTATATCTTTCTTGTGTCTTTGTCGATAAAGTGTTTAATTTTGGCTAATTGATAAACTTTCTGTGCAATCAAATTTGTTAGGTTATGTACGTGAGAATTCCAAGTTAAATACTGATCAATGATGAGTCCTAGGGTTTTATGTTCATGAACATTTTCTATTGCCTTAGTCCCAGCACAAAGCTGTAGTGAAGTTTTTGTTGCATTCTGCAGTTTCTATCTACTTACCTACCAACCTATCTACTTACCTACCAACCTATCTACTTACCTACCAACCTATCTACTTACCTACCAACCTATCTACTTACCTGCCAACCTATCTACTTACCTGCCAACCTATCTACTTAACTACAAACCTATCTACTTACCTACCAACCTATCTACTTACCTACCAACCTATCTACTTACCTACCAACCTATCTACTTACCTACTAACCTATCTACTTACCTGCCAACCTATCTACTTACCTACCAGAGAGAGAGAGAGAGAGAGCGTGTGTGGAATAAAGTTAGGGAGAAAGTAAGACCCATATGCAGCCAATTTCAAAAGATAGAGAGACAGAGGAGAGAGAGACGAAGAGAATGGATTACAGTTACCCGAAAAGTAAAACAAATGTGAACAAAGGCTACAGTAACAGAGCGTGAGACAGGGAGTTTAATACAGTTAGAGATTAAGATACACACGCAGACCACTGTAACAGAGAAAGAGAGAGAGAGAGAGAGAATGGAATACAGTTAGAGAGAAAGTAAAACACATATACATGCAATTATAACAGAGAAAGAGAGTGGAATACAGTTACAGGTAAGACACACAAGCAGACAAAAGTAACAGAGAGGAAGAGAGAGTGGAAAACAGTTACAGAGAAGGTAAGACACATATGCAGACAACTGTAAAAGAGAGAGAGAGAGAGAGAGAAAGAAAGAGAGAGAAAGAAAGAGAGTGTAATACAGTTACAGAGAAAATAAAAAACACATGTGCAGACAACAGTAACACAGAGAGAGAGAGAGAGAGAGAGAGAGAGAGAGAGTGAGGGAGAGCGAAATACAATTACAGAGAAAATAAGACACATAAGCAGACAACAAAATTAACAGAGAGAGAGAGAGAAGAGAAAGAGAGAGAGAGAGAGAGTGGAATACAGTTACAGAAAAATAAAAAAACACATATGCAGACAAAAGTAACAGAGACCTATGTTGTTTGCATTCTGAGTTAGCTTGTTTATTTTATCTTACATATCTTTGTGACTGCTTGATAATAGACAAATGTCGTCCGCAAAGTCAAGGTCCTCCAGCACTGTGTCAAGGGTGCATTGTAATCCTCTGCGTTTGTCTGATGTTGCCTTCTTCATTAACCAGTCTACTGCCAAGATAAATAATGTTGGTGATAGTACACATCCCTGTTTCACTCCTGTTTGTACCCTAAAGTTGCTGGAGGTATGTTCTCCACAGATCACTTTGCACTGAAAACCCTCGTATAGGGCGGCTTTGATTACATTAACTATCTTATAGGGGAGGCCATGCCATCTTAGGATTTTCCACAGTGCATCACTGTTGACACTGTCACAGGCTTTCTCAAAATCTATAAACAATGCGTAGGAGAGACAAAGTTAATGAAGCAAAATGTGAACAACAGAAATGTACTCAGAGTAGATAGCAAGTTAGTGGAGGAGGTCAACGAATTTGTATACCTTGGCAGTAGAGTAGTAGAAAATGGAGACAGCACAGAGGACATCAACAGCAGACTTACTAGAACAAACCAGGCTTTTGCAGTGCTGCAGACTATATGGAAATCTAAAAAACTAAGCATAAATACGAAAATCAGGATATTTAAGAGTAATGTTCTAAGTGTACTACTCTATGGAAGTGCATGTTGGAAAATCACCAAAACCATGGAAAACAAGTTGAATTCTTTCCAGACTAAATGTTTATGAAGAATTAGAAAAATATTTTGGCCAAACACCATAAGAAATATCATCTTATTGGCAGAAATGCAGATGAAACCACTGACAGCAATTATTGAGGAAAGACGATGGCGATGGCTGGGACATGTGCTCCGAATGACTGACAACTCACTACCAAAAATGGTTCTAAGGACTGCAAACGCGCCACAAACAGCCTCTGGCAGTCAAGTCCAGCTCCTGGCCTTCCCGTGGCAGAACTGTTTAAACTGACAGAAGAAGGGGCGAGGGCGAATATCTGGCGGCTGAAAACCAGTTACTTAGGGTAGATGAGTGGCACGTTTGGTAGCTCATCTGCCGCTGTTGGCGAGATCTTCAGCTGCCGTGCATGGAGCGGTGCTCCTCCCAGCCAATGAAGAAATTTGCAAATGAGGTTGCCTCGCAGCATCACTGCGGAAAAGGTGGTTGAAAGAATAAAGCGAAGCAAACAGTCAAATCACGGCACCTCTGGTCTGGAGGTCGGCCACGTCCTGAGTGCAGTCATATCGGGTGAAATGCATGAACCGGCTTGTCCCAGAGGTTAAGTCACTGCTGGCTTAACTCTTCAAATGCCGCGCGTGGAGTGAAGCTCCTCCCGGTTAAGGAAGTAAATGCGGAAATAAAGGTTGCTGTGCGGCGCCGATGGGAAAAGGTGGTGGAAAGTGAAGTTTAACCTGGTATGTCCAGTAGTATCGCTACGAGAGCTATACCATGGCACCTCTGCTCTAGAGGCCGCCTACGTCCGAAATACACCTACACTGGTGAAATATGCCTAAACCGGCACACACCAGGGGTGGAACTCGATGACTAGACATGTCATGCCACCTCCGCTCTAGAGGTCGGTAACGCCTGATAAACACCCATACTGGTGAATTTTGCCTAAACCGGCTCATACCAGGGGTGAATCTTGAAGGCTATGAATGTCACAGTACCTCTGCCCTAGAGGTCGGTCCCGTCCCAAACATGCCCATACTGGGAAATGCCTAAACCGGCTCAACCCAGGGGTAGAAGTCACTAGTGGCGAGGATTCGTCCTCCTGGACAAAAGCTCCATCCTGGTCACAACTAGGAAGGGTAGCGGCCACGACCGCAAAATGCTGAAGTCGGAGACACTGGACCAGGGAAGTCTAGATAGGCAACCACCTCTCACCCGGCGGGGATGTCTGCGTATCCTAATCACGCTGAGGTTTTCCGGTGAGAAAGTCCAACCCTGGACTGGATGGGTAACCACCTCTCACCCGGCGGTGATACACGGGTATCTCAAAAACACGTCGAGGTTTTCCGGTGAGAAAGTCCAACTCTGGCCTGGGTGGGCTAACGCCTCTCACCCAGCGGGGATGCACTGATATTCCAAACACGTCGAGGTCTTCCGGTGAGAAAGTCCAACCCTAGACCAAACTGGTGCAATGAAAACCACGGTGTCACGCAATCCCGCTTCCGAGACCCACCAAGAATACAGGCTAAAGCACTGTGATACTCTGAACCCCTTGTGGTCCTTTCGTGGAACACGTGTGGTCTATTTTGGACCACACAGGGGACCACGGGACCTAACGAGGACCACATGCGTGAATTCAGTAGGTTCACAGTGCGGTTTTTGGTGGTAGAAGTGAACGAAGAAGAAGAAGAAGAAGAAGACTACCAAAAATGGCACTAAGATGGACACCACAGGGGAACAGAAGTAAGGGTAGACCAAAAGAAACATGGAGAACAACAGCAGAAAGGATGTTGAGCAACAGAGGGCTCACCTGGGCAAGAGCAGAAAAAAGGCAAAGGACAGGCATTTGTGGAAAACCCTTGCGGAAGTCCCATATGCCCTGGGTACTTAAGGTACAGAGAGAGAGAGAAAGTAACAGAGAGAGAGTGAGAGAGAGAGGGAGAGTGGAATACAGCTACAGAGAAAATAAGACACATAAGCAGAAAACAGTAACAGAGAGATGAGAGTGAGAGAGAGAGTAACAGAGAGATGAGAGTGAGAGAGAGAGAGAGTAACAGAGAGATGAGAGTGAGAGAGAGAGAGTAACAGAGAGATGAGAGTGAGAGAGAGAGAGTAACAGAGAGATGAGAGTGAGAGAGAGAGAGTAACAGAGAGATGAGAGAGAGAGAGAGAGAGAGTAACAGAGAGATGAGAGTGAGAGAGAGAGAGAGTGGAATACAGCTACAGAGAAAATAAGACACATAAGCAGAAAACAGAAACAGAGACAGAAAAAGAGAGAGAGAGAGAGAGAGAGACAGAGTGGAATACATTTACAGTGAAAGTAAGACACAAATGCATACAACAGTAACACAGAGAGAGAGAGAGAGAGAGAGAGAGAGAGAGAGAGAGTTGATGAAAAATAAGACACATGTACCCGTATCTGTAAAAGAGGGGATGGGGAGAGTGTGTGTTATTCAATAAGGGAAAAAGTAAGACACATACGCATACAACTGTAACAGAGAGAGAGATTGTGTGTGTGTGAGTGCAATACAGTTAGGGAGGAATTAAGACCCACTTGCATACATCTGTAACACAGAGAGTGACAGAGAGAGTGGAATGCAGTTAGAGAAAAACTAAGACACATATTCATACAACTGTAACAGAGAGAGAGAGAATGAGAGAGAGAGAGAGAGAGAGAGGGTATGCAGTTAGAGAAAAACTAAGACATATTCATATAACTGTAACAGAGAGAGAGAGAGAGGGTATGCAGTTAGAGAAAAACTAAGACATATTCATACAACTGTAACAGAGAGAGAGAGAGAAAGATAGAGCGGAATGCAGTTAGAGAGAAGTTAAGACAAATATTGAGACATATGTAACAGAACGAACATACTTTATTGTCAAAGGCTTTAGAATTGAGCACGCAGGCCCGTCTGACATTCTGCCCTTCATCATACAGCTTTCACTCAGTCACAGTCATTCAGCGTTTGTTAATGAGCATAATAATCATGAAGACACAAATAAATGATTACATAAATAAATAATAAACTTATCTCATGTCCATACACTCTACACTCTGATTTATGCAACAACATGAAATAAACTTGCACTCTTACATTCATTCAAAACTAACAAATTTATAGAAACGCTGTTTAAAATAAAGAACAATCAAGCCATACTTTAAACTACTTTAAACTATCCTTAAGGAGGAATATAGTCCGTCTCAAATAGATCTGGACAAAGTTTAAAGTTATAAGAACGAATATTACTTATATTTTTTACGCGAATTGGTAGGACATTCCAAAGGTGGACAGCTGAGTAAGAGAAGGTTTTTTTTTTAAAACACGTCAAGCCTTGGTTTTGGGAGAATATAATTCCTTAAGCGTTGACTGTGTTTTTGGGTTGGATTTGAACAACGACCACAGATAGGGTGGAGCATTGTGCGATATAATTTTATGAATTAACTTGGCCTTGTTGAAAAGAAATCTCTTCTTGAGGGGGAGAATATCAAGATGTTTGTCCTTATTTGTAATACGTGCTGCGTGTTTGTCATCTATAAGCTTTACTGCTCGTTTTTTGAAGTGAGTAAAGTCTTTTCATATTTGACATGGAACAACCAACCCAGACTGTGGAGCAGTAGTCCAAGTGTGTTTGTATCTGTGATATGTAGTATATTTTTCTGGTGTCTATGTCAAGAAAATGTTTAATTTTAGTAAATTGGTAAACTTTTTGTGCAATGAGTTTGGTTAGATTATCTACATGATTATTCCAGCTGAGGTGATGGTCAATTATGAGACCTAGAGTTTTATGTTCACTAACATTCTCTATCTGTGAAGTTCCAGCACGGAGCTGTAGTGTTGTTGTTTGTGTATTTGTTAATTTCTGTCTTGTTGTAATGAGCATGGGTTTTGTTTTGCTGATGCTTATTAGCATTCTGTTGTTGTTGCTCCAGTTAATTAGATTATTTCAAATTGAAGAGTTGACTTAAGGTTAATATTGTCATTGCCGCTAGTGTAAACTGTGCAGTCATCAGCAAAGAGGTCGCAAGATGATTTTTTGAGATGAAGTGGAAGATCATTGATGTAGATGGTAAACAAGAGAGGATCAAGAATAGATCACCATTATTAACCACAAATGAACTTGACTTAGGGTTTTTGAGGCAAACAACCTGACTTAGAGTTTTTGAGGCAAACTACCTTTTGTCTGTTGGAAAGAAAAGATGTAATAAATTTTGTCAAGTCAGGGTGTAATCTATAAGTCTCAAGCTTTCTAACTAGGATTTCATGATCAGTCATGTCAAATGCTTTTTTAAAGTCAACAAAGACAGAGCCAAATAATTTATCATCGTTTATATTAGATAACCAACATTCAGTCATTTTTGTGAGAGCTGTGTGGCAGGAATGTTTCGGCCTAAAACCTGACTGACAGTCAACAATCAAATCATCTTCTTGCATGTGTTGTAAGGTTGTTTGTTTATGTGGTTTTTCTTTTGGTTTAGACAAAGTTGATAGAATGGAAATTGGTCTATAGCTTGAGGGATTTTTCTCCGAACCAGATTTAAAAAGGGGATATATTTGTGCAATTTTAAAAGCCTGAGGAAAATGACAAAGTGCAATGCACTGATTGTAAATGTATGTTAGTATATCTGTAATTATGTGGGCTGAGTAGCGTAATATCTTGTTGTTGATGTCATCAAGTCCTGCTGTGTTGTTGTGCTTTAAAGATGAAAGATAATTGTAAACTTCACTAACTGACATGAAAGGAATACTGGGTTGCTTTAGATTTGCACATTTGCTATCTATAAATTTATTTCATTCGCTTAAATCAAAAGTAGGGGTTGGTAGTGAAGATTTTAAGATATTGACTTCTTCTCTGAAGTGATTGCTGAACTCTTCACATGCGGGCACATGATTATAACTCTGCAAGTCAGACTGTTTTCTCTTGTTTGCTAGAATGTTAATTGCTTTCTAGACAGACTTACTGTCTGATTTATTCTGATCTAGTTTCTCAAAGTAATTGTTTCTTTTCTTGCCTAATTAAGTGTTGAACTCTATTTCTAAGTAATCGGTAGTTTGTGAATTCCTTATTTTTTTTTAGCCTGATCTCCTTCCCTCATGACTTGCAATATCTAGGGTGTTGTCCAGGGGGACTTCACTTTATGTTTAACTCTCATCTAAATAATGGGAACGTGTTTGTCAAATATATTCACAAAGATCTTTATCCAATATTCCAAGGATTATTGGGGTCGGTGAATTAGTACACATGATCTATAGGTGCTGCTTGCAAATCTTTTAGGAATAATTCTAAGCTGAATTTGTTGAAACTTCTAAACGTAATGCTGGTGTGTCTATTTTTGAGAGCTTTAAATCCATTTCGCGTCCATGTGCAACAGACCGGATGGTGATCACTTAGTGATGTGTGAGGGATTTTACATTCTACAATGTTTTCTAGATGAGCTACATATATGTGATATATTAGTATGGATGATGTTTCAGTTACTCTGGTAGGTTTAGTGACAATTTGGGATAAGTTTTATGATAAAACAATATCATTCCATGTAGCATCTGTTTGTCTGTAATCAATATTAAAATCCCCAAGAACAATTATATCCTTTAAATTAAAAGACAAAACATAATCCATCATACTTGTAAAGTGATCATACCACACCACGATGCTGTTGCATTTGGATTACGATACAGAAACGCAAGTAAGACTTAACTCTACTTTTGAAATTTGATTTCCAGTCATATACATTCAATATCTGGTGTCTCAATGTCTGTTCTATGGCAAGAGTGTATGGTTGTGGTAACATATACAACTAATCCTGTCTCAATGTCTGTTCTATGGCAAGAGTGTATGGTTGTGGTAACATATACAACTAATCCTGTCTCAAGGTCTGTTCTACGGCAAGAGTGTATGGCTGTGGTAACATATACAACTAATCCTGTCTCAAGGTCTGTTCTACAGCAAGAGTGTATGACTGTGGTAACATATACAACTAATCCTGTCTCAAGGTCTGTTCTACGGCAAGAGTGTATGGCTGTGGTAACATATACAACTAATCCTGTCTCAAGGTCTGTTCTACGGCAAGAGTGTGTGGCTGTGGTAACATATACAACTAATCCTGTCTCAAGTTTCCTAGTAGGGTCACGTCGAAGTAAATCTATCCTAATGTCTTCGTCAGTTATGTTTTTATTTAGACGATTTTCTGAAAAGCCAAAGATATAGAAGTGACTGACTCTGTTTGATGCTTCAGGAAGTTTGCCTAACAGATGATAAATGTTTAGGTGACCAGTTCTGAGGCCATCATTCTGCGGCCACTTACCAACTAACTGGGCCATTTTCTACAACTTAGCAAAATTTGTGCTAAGATTATAGCAATAACTATAATTGCACATGAGGAACCAAACAATCAACAATCAAGCAAGTCGAGGAATAGTGAGATTTCACTAACAGGTGAAACAATTCACTTCTCGCACACAAACAAATAAACTTACAAATGTCAAAGATCTAAAATAAAAATTACAAGAATTAAACAAGTAAGTAAAAAACGGTAGCAAGAAGGAAAATGTAATAATCTAACGCAATGAATAGTAAATTAACTTATGAAAAAAAAGATCAGTGACTATGTCCTGGCGAATAACAGTTTTACTTGGGACTGCGAGTAGAAGGTTTCAGTTTGTGATGACTCACAATGATACTGCCATCAGGCGATGACTCACGATGATACTGCCATCAGTCTATGACACGTGCTTCCTGCAGGCCATCGCCTCACGCGCATCTTGTACAGGTAACATGAACGCGTGACTCAAGGCTACAAGGCTAAACTGCAACAGACATTGCGGCTCTATATTCCTTGTGAGTTGTGCGTCTTCCAATGTTGTACTAGAAGGCAACTGTAGAAGAACCCTGACGTTGTTGACGCTTGTGTCAGCTCGTCTGACAGTCTGAGGCTGACGTGAGGGTAGGGGTGGAAACATTGTGTCATAGTCGGTGGTCGATGGGGTGGGCATTTGTTGTGGGGGCTGGGTGGTGGTGTTTTGGGAACCCTTGTGGTGCTCAGACCAGAATTGGTTGTAAGAGGTGATTTGGTTGGATGTGGGCGTTGACTGCGACCATCTGAATGCACTGCGTCTTTCTGTAGTGTAGGTTCTGAGAAACTTTAGATGTTTAGCCAGGATGCTGCTTCCAAGTTTTGATGTCTGTATGTGGTTCCTGTACAGCCTGCTATCAAAGTTTTGATGTATCGATGTGGTTCCTGTACAGCCTGCTACCAAAGTTTTGATGTATGTATATGGTCCCTGTACAGCCTTTCTACCAAAGTTCTGATGTATGTATGTAAAGCCTGCTACCAAAGTTTTGATGTATGTATGTACAGCCTGCTACACAAGTTTTGATGTATGTATGTGGTCCCTGTACAGCCTGCTACCAAAGTTCTGATGTATGTATGCAAAGCCTGCTACGAAAGTTTTGATGTATGTATATACAGCCTGCTACCAACGTTTTGATGTATGTATGTACTGCTTGCTACAAAACTTCTGATGTATGTATGTACAGCCTACTACCAAAGTTTTGATGTATGTATGTAAAGCATGCTACCAAAGTTTTGATGCATGTATGTGGTCCATGTAAAGAAAGCTACACAAGTTTTGATGTCTGGATGTGTTCCCTGTAGCCTGTTACTAAAGTTTTGATGTATGTATGTGATCCCTGTAAAGCCTGCTACAAAATTTTTGATGTATGGATGTGGTCCCTGTACAACCGTTTCTCTGGGGCACCAGAGTCTGAGGTGAGAAACACTGTGTGGTTTATGAAAATGATGTTGATAGCACGACAAAATGAATGAAGTGTCTTGTTAATGTCTATCAGGCGTCGCCTAGGACCATTTGTTATGAATATGCCTGCATTATGGTATATTTCTTTGATGAGGGAAGCTAATGCCTGCATGTCAGAACGTCCTAGGTCCTGGCCTTTCGTATTGTCACTTATACCAACATGTACGGAGATGTTCATCGTGCCCATGTCTTCAGCAAACTTTCTCAGTATTTTTTCCTAGTACCAGCTCCTGGTAATACAACCAGAATGAGAGAGAGAGAGAGAGAGAGTGGAATACAGTTAGGAAAAAGTAAGTCACATACGCCCACAACTGTAACAGAGAGAGAGAGTGGACTATAGTTTGGAGAAAGGAAGACATATATGCAGACAACTGTAGCAGAGAGAATGTGAGAGAGAGAGAGAGAGAGTGTGTGTGGAATACAGTTAGGAGAAAGTAAGACACATATGCCTACACCTGTAACAGAGAGAGACAGAGTGGAGTACAGTTAGGAGAAAGTAAGTCATATATGCCTACAACTGTAACAGAGAGAGAGAGAGAGAGAGAGAGAAAGTGGAATACAGTTACTGAGCAAATAAGACATATATGCAGACAACTGTAACAGAGGGAAAGAGAGATGGAGAGAAAGTGGAATACAATTAGGAAGAAAATAAGACACATATTTAGACAACTGTTTTAGAGAGAGAGAGAGAGAGAGAGAGAGAGAAAGAAAGAAAGAAAGAGAGAGTGCGTGGAATATGAACATCTCTTCATGTTGACCTTGGACCCTTACATCACTTTGAACTTTTGACACAACTGATACGTACACAACAAACACTGATAAACATTTCAATAACAAAACCTCCCGTTCTTATCCACTTGTTGAAGAAGAAAAAAAAATACTTTCCCCCGTCCTGAGCTATGAAGAAAGTGTATATCTTAAGCCAGCGTAAAATATGCATTACAGAGAAGTTGAGAAAGTTTGAGGCTATAAGCAGGAATATCCTTCATGAGTTTTAACGGGGATGGAAGGTATTTCAAAGATGTACAGCAGCGCAAGCAAAGCTTTTCTCGTGTAAGCCAAGATCAAGTCTTAGCAGAAGATAACTGTTTAAACATCAACGATGTTCACTATTAGACTAAAGAGTGATGAAGAATAATAGGCTGAGATTTCCATGATAAATCAGTAAATTTTCTTTTGCTGTATAGGTTCTATTTTTAGAGGTAGAATTCAAAGTCGCCTGTGTTTATCAGTTCATTGTATTAAAATGTTGTGCTGATTAGTTTTTTGTTTTATAAGTTCGTGCTTATTAGTTGTTTATGTTATAAGTTTGTGCTTATTAGTTGTTTATGTTATAAGTTCGTGCTTATTAGTTGTTTATGTTATAAGTTCGTGGTTATTAGTTGTTTATGTTATAAGTTCGTGCTTATTAGTTGTTTATGTTATAAGTTCGTGCTTATTAGTTGTTTATGTTATAAGTGTGTGCTTATTAGTTGTTTATGTTATACGTTTGTGCTTTTTAGTTGTTTGTGTTATAAGTTTGTGCTTATTAGTTGTTTGTGTTATAGGTTTGTGTTTATTAGGTGTTTGTGTTATAACTTTGCGCTTATCAGTTGTTTATGTTATAAGTTTGTGCTTATTAGTTTTTTGTTTTATAAGTTCGTGCCTATTAGTTGTTTATGTTATAAGTTTGTGCTTATTAGTTGTTTGTATTATAAGTTTGTGGTTATTACTTGTTTGTGTTATAGGTTTGCGTTTATTAGTTGTTTATGTTATAGGTTTGTGTTTATTAGTTGTTTGTGTTTTAAGTTTGTGTTTATTAGTTGTTTGTGTTTTAAGTTTGTGTTTATTAGTTGTTTGTGTTATACATTTGTGCTTATTAGTTGTTTATCTTATACGTTTGTGCTTAAAAGTTGTTTGTGTTATAAGTTTGATCTTTTCTTGGTTCGTGTTATAAGTTTGTTCTTATTAGTTTGTGTTAATAAGATTGTGCTTATCAGTTATTTCTGTTTCAAGATTGTTCTTATCCATAGTTTGTGTTATAAATGTGTGCTTATTAGTTGTTTGTATTATAAGTCTTCGGTTATCAATTGTTTATGTTATAAGTTTGTGGTTATCAGCTGTTTTTGTTAAGAGTTTGTGCTTATTAATCGTTTTTGTTATAAGTTTGTGCTTTATGTTGCAAATTTGTTCTTATCCAATGTTTGAGTTATAAATTTGTGCTTGTTAGTTGTATGTGTTATAGATTTGTGCTTATTAATTGTTTGTGTTATAAGTGTGTCTTTATTAGTCGTTTGTGTTCTACGTTTGCGCTTAATAGTTGTTTGTGTTATATATTTGTGCTTATCAGTTGTTTGTTTTGCAAATTGGTTATTACCCATTGTTTGCGTTATAAGTTTGTGTTTATTCGTTTTTTGTATTATAAGTTTGTGCATATTAGTTGCGTGTGTTATAAGTTTGTCCATATCAGTTGTTTGTGTTATTGTTTTTTGCTTATAAGTTGCTTGTATTATAATTGTGTGCATATTAGTTGTTTGTGTTATAAGTTTCTGGTTATTTGTTGTTTGTGGTATAAGTTTGATCTTTTTCATGGTTTGTGTTATACGTTGCTGCTGATTAGTTTGTGTTATAAGTTTGTGCTTATCTGTT